>JACEEZ010016658.1:37500-200000 GCA_016584305.1 Chionoecetes opilio
ATTCCACCAGAAATTATTTCATTTCAATGTTTATATCCAGTGTAGTGAATATAAAAAGTAAAAAAAAAGGCAATCTTTCAAAAAAATATAAACATTGAACCTAGCTTACTATATCATACAGTTAGGTGCGAAATGATAGATTTAAAACCCTTGGTAACAACTTGGTTAAAGTAATCGTCCAGACCATTTCATCATTCCTGATTTAATGCTATCAAATTATAGCCATTAGCGAGTAAATCACAATATGTTGTCACTTTTGCATCCAGTCAGACGTTTTTAAATAATCCGCAATCAAAATCTGCAAATTTCCCGAGCTCTCAAAACGCTCCTCAAGGCTTGCAGACGACCCCAGCACAGCTCGATGACGTCACAAGTGGAAGCCTCCTCTTCCCGCGCTGATCGAGAGAGAAACGCCCAAAAATCTTCAAGTACAAAATTTAATTTTTTGCGTTTACGTGCTTAAGATGCCTAGGGTTTTTCAAAATGTTACCAAGGTTGTATAAAAGATAATAGCCCTGATAAACATTTTTTTTTCACTAAAATAATGTTTGTACTTGACCTATAATTTGAAAGGGCACCCAAAGGGCACCGGAGGAGACCCTAAAAGGTGGTTCCCTATCTGAAAAGATCACTTGGGTCTAGAGATATAATGTGGGAAATTCATGCTTTTATCACTATGGCACAATTCTTCTGGTATCTGCGCTTAACGGCTGTACTATATATTATATATAATAATATATTAAATTTTTAATTATATAATATATAATATAAATATATATATATATAATATAAAAAATTATATAAATTTTAAAATAAATTGGGAGTTTTATATATTGTTTATTTATATAGTTATAAATATATTTATTAATATATATAATAAAATTATATATATATATATATATCATATTATATATATAATATAATATATAATATATTATAATATATATAATAAAGTATATAAATATATTAATATCTAAAAAATATATATAAAAAATATAAAATTATTTAAATATATATATAATAATTTAAAATAAATAATAAATATATAATATAATAATATATATATATAATAATTATTATATAATATATTATTTTTCACCATTAATATTAAATATAATATTATATATATATATATAAAAAAAATATCTTATATATATATATATAATATATTATATAAAATTTATATAATTAATAATTATATATATATTATATATATAAGGAGATTTTTTTTTAGAGATTTAAAAAAGGGCCCACCCTACAGTCTATCTGTTTCCTCTACCTCTCAGAAACATGATTTTTTTAAAGAATGACATAAGATCAGCATGATTGGGAAAAAGGAAGAGGAGCAGGACAGCGAAAAGAATGATTTTTATAGTGGGGGAAGTGGCATTTTTTATCTCATGCTGTCCTTGTGAGGCTGCGAAGGCTTATTCAATATGAACTAGATAGTTTTGATTTTTTGCAAAAAGGGGGTTTTGGGAAAAATCTGCACTCTCTTAAAAAGGAAATACCCGAAAAGGGGGGAAACCCCAGCAGGAGCCTGAAATAAAAAATCACTTTTATCTGCAGCGAATCGCATGTTTTTAAATTAAAAATAAATAAAAGTTGTTTTTATTGAGAGGAATAGAAACAAAAAATTTATAAAAAAATGGATAGAAAAAATGCATCGAAGGCACTATAAACATAGAAACTGCCTTATGGACAGGAAAGCAATACTCAAAACTTTATGCCAGTTTTTCAAAAAAATGATTCTTGACTTTTAATAATTATCCTTACCATTTATTCTCAATTTAAGAAACAAAAAATCAGCAAAAAATTTAAAAGGGCTGTAGTTAATGTTAAGAGTGATATTTCAAATTTATTTACACAAAAATATATATAACAAAAAATAAAATAAAAAAATGTTGACAATGAAATGTAATGTCTAAAAAAATCGCCTTGTTACATTAAAGACCATCGTATAACCTTTCTTGCATGTGAAGCACATGACTGCACAATAAAAACTGTAGGAGGAGATAAGATTTAATAAATCAAGTGAGGAGGCGGGGCTTAGGGGTGGGAGGGAGGGTTGCACAAAAGTGTGTGGAGGGTGAGAGTGACTTTTGGACGATAGAACTTATCTATAAAGTGATCTTGTCTTCCCAAAAAATGTTTCATATCGATAGGCTCATAAATAGAGTTTTTTCTACTGGCTGCTCCTCTACGTGACCTCCAGTGACTTCCAGGGCTCGAATCGTAAGCACTGGAGGTTCATTTCACTGGTGGGGAGGCGGTAGCGGAGTGGTTAGCGTCTCCGACTGGCGTTCTCGGTGACCCGAGTTCGATCCCTTAAGAAACCCAAAACCTTTCTGCACCGTCGAGTGGCCTAAGAACACCCACATGCCCTGCCCATCAACTCTACCTTCGATTGCGAGTGCATCGGAGGACACAGGGGGGCGGCATGAGCCTCTAATCACAAGCGTCACTATAAGAATCCTGCCTGCGCCACCACGGGCGAGGACCAACCATCAGAGGCCTCAAGTGAACCTCCAGAGCCTACCATCCGAGTATTAAAAAAAATAAAGAATAAAAACTTGAGAGATCTGATGGTTGGCCCCTCGCCTGTGGTGGCGCAGGCAGGATTTTCATTATGACCCCTGTGAATTGATCACTGTGAGTGAGTATGGGAGGGAGGGATTCAGTGTGCCACTCCTCCAAATTTTACTACTTCAGATACCTAGTTTACTACTAGCAGATCTATCATTAGACTATAAATAGTCTATATAGACTTATAGAAAATATCTCCTCTGCAACCTCTGTTGGACAGTTTGGTCGTGTTCTCATAAAAATATTTGAAAATAATAGTACAATATAGCAGTCAGAGATTTACCAAATATCGATCCAATTTCCACCACTCTCACTATCAACGAGGGGAACTCCTGTGGTTATATGGAAAATGGCTAGTGAAGACTGACTTTCCAGGTTGGAATGGTTACATGGAGAAATGTACTGCAGACTTGTATTATGATATATCCCATATCTCATATATACCTTCCACCTCATTTACAAATGTTCCACTTACTGATTATGACACCATATGCACGGTACTCTTAAGGGGAGCGTCTGGGAAAGATATTGAATAAAATCGGAAAAAATTTACAATATCTGAAAAATTTCCTGCTAAAGGCTATGCTTAGGAGTAACAAATTGGAGCTTTAGCGCAAAATTCCTCATATTTATGCAGTTATAGCAGTTTTTGCTCCCCCCCTCCCCCACCTCTTGCGATTGGCATTGAGTCTATGTGAAAAGTCCTACAAAAAAGTTTCTAACTCAAAAACCAGCAAAAACAAGAGTAAAGCTGTCAATGTCTATACTAGTGCTGTCTGCCATTTTTTTCACGGAAGACTAGGGTGGTGGTGGTGGACTGTTGCGTCGCTCCAGCCACGTCTGGCTTTGCCTTTTACTCCCGCCATTTTTTCAGTAGTTTCCCGCTGTTTTTTTGTAACAGATTCAGCCATGCCTTGCCCTACAAAGTGGAAGATTAGCATGATGATGGCTTTAGAGAAGGGAAGGCAAGCAAAAAAATACAGATTGACAAAAAAAAAAGATCTGACTATTATAGATAATAGCTTCATTTTTGAGAGAGGGAGAAATTAAGGGGACTAGGAGCATGAAAAACTATTCTGTAAATAAATGGGTTTCCTCAAAGGATGTAACATAATAAAAAAATATATATATCCTACTTGAATTTCCTCAAAATAGTACAGGTGTGTGAGTGATGGAAAAACTTTGTCGGCTCGTATCTCAAAACAAGGTTTATGAGGTTTCAAAAATCAATATATCTGCCAATTTTGATCAATTTTTGTGAAACAAAAGCTAGAAGCAAGATAAATCATTGTTCTTCAAACTAATTTGGATTTTTTGTTAATATCTATGAACTCAAATTATTGGCATATGTTTTTAACACACATTTTTTGCATAAACAAAAATAAAACATTAATAAAAGAAAACTACAAATTTATCGCTTTATTGTTTTCAACATCAACAATACATATCTTTCATCCATAATAATTTGAAAACGAAGCGCAAAAAATAATGGAGAAAAAGGATTTAGAAGTGTTGAAGAGGGGAGAGGAAATGGGGCAAAAAGGGGGGGGTAGGGGTTTGGAGCATAATATTGATGTATGTAATGCCACTAGATCATGTTATAAATTTCACAGGGATTCAATGAAAATTTATGTCTTTAATATTATGGCAGTCACTATTTTGCCGGACGCGCCCCTTAATCCAGCCACTTTAACATATAATACTTCAGAGTCTCTCCACTGTATCTTGACTCATCCCTCTCTCCATCTCTTGATTGATACTATTACTTGTTTTTCATGTACAATACTCTCTAATAAAACCTTATCATCTCTATTCTCTTTTTTTTCTTTTTCTTACAATAGTTCTTTGATCTTAGTCATCTCCTTGATTAGTCTCCCCTCTTATCCATACTTCTATAAATTTGTCCTTTCGTTTTAAATTCCACGTCTTTTTTCATATTTTGTTAATTATAACCTAGGATCAACATTTGAGTTTCCCTATCTCCTCCCTGCATTCACTTTACTTTCCTTCTCCATCAGACTTGTATCAAATCAACATGGCCTATGCTTACTGGAAGTCTGGCAAGCATAAGGATGTTGCAGTGTTCGACCTATTCTTCCGCAAAAATCCGTTTCAAGGAGAGTTCACCATCTTCGCTGGTCTGGAGGAGTGCTTGATCTTCCTCCAGAACTTCTGTTACTCTGAATCCGGTAAGAGAAACAAGGAGACTATTGAGGGAGGGAGTTAGATGTGGGAGTAATCATAAGTGTGTGACATGTCTGAGGATCATTGTAGGTTTGTGTGCCTCCAGGACTTAAACTTGTATTCATTTCAACATTGTCCGTATTCTGGCCCAATAATTTGCATGTGACTAATTGTGGGGTCACCTTTCTGAGAAAAGAGAAGTGTGTATTCATCTAGTAGTGCTTTACAGGAAAAGCGCTAAGATAGTACTGTCCCGTCTCCACAACTACTATTAGCCAGCTTAGCTTAATTTGAAGTCGTGAATATTCTTGGCATGTACTACCTCTTTCTTCAGGTTATTCCACAGTTCAATAGATCTGTATGGAAAGCTATATTTCTTTATATCTCTCTTACATAGGCGTATTTTGTGACTACAATACAAAGCAGAATTATACTTATTTAAGCTCCGCCCACTTATTTTCTACTCTTTTGTGTGTACAGAAAACTGAGCAGATACACTCCCGGCACCAAATTATACTCTTTTCCCGAAAAAAATATACAATTATGGGTGTGGGTGGTGGTTTCAAGAGCCTGGCCAATCAGATTGCGCGCATGAGAAAATCTTATCAGACCTCCTCCCGTAAATGTTTCTGTTTTCCTTTAATTCTCATCCAATTCAACATTCATTACATGCGCACGACATGCAAAGGATACTGTATTTAATTAGGAGTAGGTAAGGAGTAGTAAGAAGTAGAGTAGGTGACTCTTAACAGGTAAGAAGTCACAAATATTAAAATTCTCCAGCGACGTCTGGGAACAATTTTTCCAATCCCTCGAATCTTTCAATGCGTCCGAATCTTCGTGGATGCTTGCTGGCTTAGCACCAAAACTGGTGTATTATTGCTATAGTATAGTCAAATACTTAAATATATTCATGCGTGATATATTACATTTGCAATAGAAGTGTATAAATTTGGTATATATATGTTATATCACACAAAAAGAAAGCCTTTTAGAGAACCTATCGCAGGGCACGAATACGAACATTTCATCAGTCTGATTCAGCTCCAACACGGTAGGAAGCCTCTCCAAGACTATAACACACCCGTGTAACCCACCACACACCCACCCGCCCACCACCCACCCACCACCCACCACCCGCCCACCACACACCCACCACACACCCACCACACACCCACCGCCCACCACCCACCACCACCCACCACCCGCCCACCACACACCCACCACACACCCATCACACACCCATCACACACCCACTCACCACACGCCCATCACACATCCGCCCACCACACACCTACCACACACCCACCACCCGCCCACCACACACCCACCACACACCCACCCACCACACGCCCATCACCGAGACCACCGAGAGACAAGGCCTGGTGGATCGCCCGTGACGTCACACCATAAGGATACCACCCGCTCCGCTCCCGTACAAGTTTACCTACCTAATATAATGTTTATCAGTATAAAAGATATACTGTTATCTTCGGAAATGTTTGTTCTATAATATTATCAAATAAAAAACCGTAAAACACACAAAGAAAGTGCCATTATGAGACTTTCAAGAAATATGCATTAACTTAAACTCTTCGCCATTTAATATTTTGCTCGCAAACATTTTACATCGAGAATATCGATAGAAGCGGAGTTTAATTAGCTTTCCATTGATATATTTCGTTTAGTGATAAATGAATTAGCGGCATGCATAAATTAGCGTTAACTAAATATAAAAAATCATGAAATCGGGTAATTTCCTACCTAATATATGTTTATCAGTATAAAATATATACTGTTATCTTCGGAAAATGTTTGTTCTATAAATTATCAAATAAAAAACCGTAAAATACACTAAAGAAATGCCATTATGAGACTTTCAAGAAATATGCATGTACTTAAACTTTTCGCTATTTAATATTTTGTGCAAAAACTTTTACATGGAGAATATCAATAGAAGCGGAATTAATTAGCTTCCATTGATATATTTCCTTTTCTGATAAATGAATTAGAACCATGCATAAATTAGCGTTAACTAAATAAATAACATCATGAAATCGGGTAAATTACCCGATTTCATGATGTTATTTATTTAGTTAACGCTAATTTATGCATGGTTCTAATTCATTTATCAGAAAAGGAAATATATCAATGGAAAACTAATTAAATTCCGCTTCTATTGATATTCTCCATGTAAAAAGTTTTTCACAAAATATTAAATGGCGAAAAGTTTAAGTTCATGCATATTTCTTGAAAGTCTCATAATGGCATTTCTTTAGTGTGTTTTACGGTTTTTTATTTGATAATATTATAGAACAAACATTTCCAAAGATAACAGTATATATTTTATACTGATAAACATATATTAGTTAGGAAATTACCCGATTTCATGATTTTTTATATTTAGTTAACGCTAATTTATGCATGCCGCTAATTCATTTATCACTAAACGAAATATATCAATGGAAAGCTAATTAAACTCCGCTTCTATTGACATTCTCCATGTAAAATGTTTGCGAGCAAAATATTAAATGGCGAAGAGTTTAAGTTAATGCATATTTCTTGAAAGTCTCATAATGGCATTTTCTTTGTGTGTTTTACGGTTTTTTATTTGATAATATTATAGAACAAACATTTCCGAAGATAACAGTATATCTTTTATACTGATAAACATTATATTAGGTAGGTAAACTTGTACAGGGAGCGGAGCTGGTGGTATCCTTATGGTGTGACGTCACGGGCGATCCACCAGGCCTTATCATCTCGGTGGCCACGCCATCACACGCCCGCCCACCACACACCCACCCACCACACGCCCATCACACACCCGCCCACCACACACCCATCACACACCCGCCCATGGATGGTAAAGGGGCGAGATGCACTGGAGGATGAATCACAACCAGCATTCATCTAGGTTTAGGCAAAGAATAATTGGTATATTAGGAAACGTAGATGTAGGTACACGTAGCCTACACACGTACAGGTCCATGAAAGCATTAAACATCCTCGACGCACATCGTGAAATGGCTGTGTAGCAAATAGATATTCAAATAACAGTTTCATAGCGCCCTAAACATTTCAGTTTAATATCAAGTCCATCTATAGAGTTAGAAAACAATGCTAGGCCATTCTAAGAGCTCAAAACAATTAGATATCGATGTGTAATACAGACAATCACGCTACTACTCTTTGCTGTGCCTTCAATAATGTCAACCTTAACGATATTCCTTGAGCCTCGGTAAGAGGTAATGAAGTGTACGACACTTTTACTCTCGGCAACATCTAGAAAGGGCTTTGGCAGCGCTACAATCGTATTTTGTGATGGCAAGCAGGGGCTGGATGTTCGAACGTTCGTAACTTTCCGCCTCTAAGATCATCTTGGAGTGTTCATAGCGGCCATCTTAGATCTTGGGCTACGAACACTACAAAAATGTATTATCAAAGGATCGTCCGAATGTTCTTAGCTCACGATGATGCGATCTTCAAGCTCGTTCCGTTCCGTTCCGACCACAAGGAATATGGAACTCAGCTGACTGTCGCTTGGCCAATCAGAGGAAAGATTTCATCAACCTTTGAGATTGTTAGCCAATCATAATGCAGTTAGAATGTAAACAAATATCATATGGCGCGTCCCCTCACAACAAATTACAAACTTATAACCTCAATATAACATGAACTGGTAAAATTATATTTCTTTCCTGCCCTTAGGTCTCACTAGGAGGTTATTGGTAGGGTTAGATAAGGTTATAATGAGGTTAGGTTGGTATCCGGTCATTTCGCCCACATGCCATTTCGCCACACCATGGAGTCATTTCGCCCACACTATGGAGTAATTTCGCCCACAGGTCAATTCGCCCACACTATGGAGCCATTTCGCCCAAGGTTAATGGTGGTTCATTCCATTTCTGCCTGCGGAAGATATAAGTTACATGACTCCGTGACATGGATCGTGTGGGCGAATTGACTTTAGAGTGGGCAAATTGACTCTTACATGTGGGCGAAATGTCTTGTCGGCGAATTGACTCGTACATGTGGGCGAATTGACTCTTACATGTGGGCGAAATGTCTTGTGGGCGAATTGACGTGTGGACGAAATGACCAGTAACCGGTTAGGTTAGTATTATTTTAGGGGGTCATTTAGGACTTTAGGTGGGGTAAGGGGATGTTAAAGGAGGTAACTCTCCCACTTTATAATTACGTTTTAGAGGTATTTGAAGGGATTTGTGAAGGTCTTGATAATATCTTGATAGGTCTTGATATTGATAATTTTATTTTTTTCTTGATATCATGTTACTAAACCAAACCCCACCTCTAACCTAACCTAACCTAGTCTGATTTAAGCTAACTTAGACGACTAAACCAAACCCCACCTCTAACCTAAACTAACCTAATCTGATTTAACCTAACTTAACAGTTTATGGCTGAAATAACGGTAGATTTTCGGTATTACGTACATGTAACGCCATTATTATTCAATTGTACCATGGGAAATGGGGTTCAAAATACTCAAAATGAAGAAATCTACACGGTATGATGTAGGTAAGAATCCTAGGACTTTTGAAAGCCAATCAAATACCCACCCATTTTAGGGTGTGTATTATTAATGGGATACATTATCCAAGTAACTAGACAATACCTGGAACTGTCGCCGATAGGAATTCTCGCCAACGTTCCTATTTTATTCGTCGGCGAGTGTTCCTATTTTAACCGTGCTTGTGAATTCAGGGATTAAATACCAGCAATAGCCTGAACAGTTAGGTTAGGTTAGGTTGGCCAGTTGACTATATGTCTAGGTTAGGTTAGTGATTGAGCGGGGGTGATTCCCCCCAGCTCAGCACCGAAATAATACCGACTTGACATATTACAGTAGATGGGTTAGGTTGAAATGAAAGCCTGCATTCTAGTGATTTTTATGTGCTTTAACCCCACAATTTCAGTGGTCGTGAACTTGCCTAGAATAACATCTCACTACCCCAGCTTCCATCATTGAACCATTCATTCAATACTTTCGCTTTACTCACATACCATCTCTTAGAGTTGGAGTAGAGTGTACCTACTCTTCTCAGACATCCTTGCCCACCAATCACACATTCCTTTATCCTCTACATACTCTTTTAGGTAAATATGCAGTTTCAACCAATACTCCCTATTGACCAATACTCTACCATTAAAGTGTATACCTACCTACTCTTCTCAGACATCCTTGCTCACCAATCACACATTCCTTTATCCTCTACATACTCTTTTAGGTAAATATGCAGTTTCAACCAATACTCCCTTTTGACCAATACTCTTCTGACATAACTGGGGAGGCTACGCCCCCCAAGACCCCCTGCTAGTTACTAATCTAACCCGGGCATTGATTACGTAACCTAACCTCACTGGGGGGGGGGGGGGGGTCGCCCCCCCAGATCCCAATGTGTTATTTTTTCATTTACGACAGCTTTTGTGTAGGTTAGAAATACTCCTTATAATAAGAACGAAACGTTCAGGGTACTTAAAACTACCGATTGGTTGTGTTGTATTGTATTGGTCTAAACTACACAATACCTTTATGTATTTCACTTTTCCACCTACAGTATACATGCATTCCACGCACTAGTACACCGGTGCTCGAATGTCTCTTATCTTTGCCTCTCCGTAGCATTGATGAGAGGAGGATGCAGTCAGTTCGTACATAAATTGTTTCGTACACCAGTAGATTCGATCATTCGTAGACCTAAAAGTTGTTTAGTAGTCTATATGAAACTATAGTTGTTTCGTACACTCAGGTCAGAGTTTAACTTGACGACTAGAGTTACGAAACGACACACCAGGTATATATGTACGAAAAAACTCAAAATCTGCGTACGAAACAGCTAACAAAACCTGGGTACGAAACAACTTGTGTACGAAACTCCCTGTATTGCTAGTCCATCCGTATCCTTCACTTGACTCATTCTCTCCATCTCATCCTTGTCTCCTATTCGCCTCCTTCACTTCCCGCATCTTCCTCTCCCATATCATCTTATCTATACACTTCTACCACAATACACATTTCTTTTTTATTTGCGCTTCACTCATTCCAGTCACCTATAGGCATTCGGCAGCATACCATTCATTGCACCCTTTATTTTCATTCACATTCTCCCTACAGCGTCCTGACCAACCATAAACAACTCAACATGAAATAAACAACTAATAACATAACTTTATATGGCTTGTATATTAGAAAAACCTTCACCATGCGACTCTACGAACAGAAAGATCGTTTGATAATACCTCTAAACGCGTTACGAGCGTTCCAAGATCAATGTAAGTGCAAAGATGATCTTAGAGACGCGTTACGAACGTTCGAACATCCGGCCCCTGGACTGTTCACGCGACAATGTTTTGAAATTGCAAGCTGCATAGCGGCCTGCCGCCCGACAAAGAGATATAGTGGTCTATGGACTATCATATAGACTGGTTTATCAGTATATATGATATACTGTAATCTTTGTAAATGTTTGTTCTATAATATTATCAAATAAAAAACAGTAAAACACGCTAAAGAAATGCCATTACGAGACTGAAGAAATATGCATGAACTTAATATTCACTTCAACTCTTCGCCATTTAAAACTTTGCTAGTCAACTTTTATCATGAAGGGTATCAATAGAAGCGCAATTTTATTAGCTTTCTATTGATATATTTCGTTATCTGATAAATGAATTAGAACCATGCATAAGTTAGCGTTAACTAAATAAATAAAATCATCAATCGGGTAATTTTCCCGATTGATGATGTTATTTATTTACTTATATATTTCGTTTTCTGATAAATGAATTAGCACCATGTATAAATTAGCGTTAACTGAATAAACAACCTCATCAATCGGGAAAATTACCCGATTGATGATTTTATTTATTTATTTAACGCTAATTTATGCATGGTTCTAATTCATTTATCAGAAAACGAAATATATCAACGGAAAGCAAATAAAATTGCGCTTCTATTGATACTCTTCATGATAAAAGTTGACTCGCAAAGTTTTAAATGGCGAAGAGTTGAAGTGAATATTAAGTTCATGCATATTTCTTCAGAGTCTCGTAATGGCATTTCTTTAGCGTGTTTTACTGTTTTTTATTTTATAATATTATAGAACAAACATTTACGAAGATTACAGTATATCATATATACTGATAAACCAGTCTATATGATCCGTATATATATATGAATCCGAGCGGCCCTCCGACTTCAGGCCCTTGTGCAACAGGGCCCAGGCCGATATTCCGTGCGCAGTTCAGATTTACAGTGGTCTATGACTATAATGATGATTTAGTAACTGATCATTTCATTCATACTCTTATCATTCTTATTATCATTATAATAACAACTATTATTATTTTTATTATTATCATAATGATTATAAATATTATTATTATTTTCGCTATTATTATTGTTATTATTTTATTTATTATTATTATGATTATTCTTTTTTTTCTTATCACTAATATACTATCATTATCATATGTTAATTACGTAATTACTTTAAGTAGTGGTAGTAATAGTAGTAGTAGTTGTAGTGGTAGTTGTAGTAGTAGTTTTAGCTGGAGACGTGGATATTTTGTTGACCCCATTTTCCTTATCGTCTTATCTCGCCATTTATCTAGCTTCCCCTTTCACGGATATCACTCATCACCAATCTTTCCTTCGTTTCCTTCCACTCTGTTTATCAGTTTTCTTTTTCCGCTCGTTTCCCCTATTTAATGCTTATAGAGGCGTAGAAATTAGACGCTTAGACGGTGGAGACTGCTCAGTATATAGGCTGACGAAAGACGAAATTCTGCTTCTATATATATTGGCTCCACATGACAAACTGATGCATATCGTGCGGAGTATATGGTATCCTTACAGAGCTGGAGGGTACTGTAGATGTCGAAATCAGGCGAAAATTAATAAGGCGTAGCACTTCCATGTCGCGAAAAGATAATACCCTCTCATCACGACAGTTTTCGGGTCGGCCGAGGACTGCGCTATGAGGCACGTGTCGGGACGAGTAATACCACATATTTCAACATAGACACCATATGTGCGGTGGAATTTACTCCCATTTAGTTTAATACATATCTACACAACAAGAGGTTGCTGTAGGGACCAAAATTGGGCCAAAATCTTAATGACGTACTGGTACGTCACCCGCCTTCCTCGCCCATCCTACTATGGACGTATGAGTACGTCACCCGCCGTGTAAAGACCGGTTCCCACTAGCCCGCTTTTACGGCCGCCGTTGCCGTTCACCGCTCAACAATGACGTCACCATCATCACCGCTTGAGTGGCTGTAGTGGTAACAGGGCACAGTTTGCATCTCTGCTCGAGCGGACACCGCCGAGCGGGAGAGATGACTTGATTTTAACTTTGTGCGGCAGCCGTACAGCGGTACGACGGTGCGGTCGACTTTTTTGTGACGTCATTGTGACGTCATTGCTTGGCGGTGTACGGCAACGGCGGCCGTAGAAGCGGGCTAGTGGGAACCGGCCTTAAGGGTTAAGGAAAATCCGTGCAGCCTTTTAATTAAGGGTTACCTAGGCTTAGAGCTACGTTAGATTATTTAATTCGCTTATTATAGTTTATTTCCTTTATAATGATGATAATAATGATAAATCTTTAGTATTATTTATTTTGTACTGTAAGTTATTTTATGCTCCTAACCTAACCAAACCCCTCATTCAAACATAACAGCTTTACATAACCGCAAGCTTTAACACCCTAACTTAACCCAACCCCTCGTAAAAGTAACCATTGCTAGTGAAAAAACAAATGCAATGCTAGAAAGATTCCAACACTTTGAGATAAGATTGAATTAATGATATCGTAATACCAGTTATATTGAAAATATCTTAAAGTAATCGTCCAGACCATTGCATCATTCCTGATTTAATGCAATAAAATTGTAGCCATTAGCGAGTATATCAACAATATGTTGTCACTTTTTGCATCCAGTCAGCCGTTTTTAAATAATCCGCAATCAAAATCTGCAAATTCCCTGAGCTCTCAAAATGCTCCTCAAGGCTTGCAGACGATGCGCCACGGCTCGGTGACGTCACAGCAGGAAGCCTCCTCTCCCCGCGCTGACCCAGAAGCACGTAAACACAAGAGATAAATATATAGTACTTGAAGATTTTTGGGTGTTTCTGATAGATTTCTTTTGCGATATGCCACATGCATGCATCTTTTATGGGTGTAGCAAAACAGCTGTGCTTTCCAGAGAAGTTTGCACACGTTTCCGACTGATACGACGACGTTAAATCTGTGGAAGAGATTTGTGCGACGGACACATCAACCCCAACCCACCCACACATTCCGTAGCCACACACAATAGCGTAGCCTTGTATGGCAGTCTGCAACACAAACCAGTCAACAACACGATCCCTTGCCTGTCATGTCACACTGTCTACATCACCCCCCACCCACTCACACATTCCGTAGCCACCACCCACCCACACATTCCGTAACCACACCATAGCGTAGCCTTGTATGGCAGTCTGCAACAGAAACCAGTCAACAACACTCCCTTGCCTGTCATGTCACACTGTCTACATCACCCCCCACCCACCCACACATTCCGTAGCCACACACCATAGCGTAGCCTTGTATGGCAGTCTGCAACACAAACCAGTCAACAACACTAGCTCCCTTGCCTGTCATGTCACACTGTCTACATCACCCCCCACCCACCCACACATTCCGTAGCCACACACCATAGCGTAGCCTTGTATGGCAGTCTGCAACACAAACCAGTCAACAACACTCCCTTGCCTGTCATGTCACACTGTCTACATCATCCCCCACCCACCCACACATTCCGTAGCCACACACCATAGCGTAGCCTTGTATGGCAGTCTGCAACACAAACCAGTCAACAACACTCCCTTGCCTGTCATGTCACACTGTCTACATCACCCCCCACCCACCCACACATTCCGTAGCCACACACCATAGCGTAGCGTAGCCCATCACAATCTGAGGTTCGTTTTCCTCATTTACGCGAGCAGCGTCATTTATTTCTGTCTCAGATTGAGCATCGTACTCTAGATTTGTCACAGCGACAGATTCACTGTCTGACACCGAGGTACAATCGGTCATCATCACATTTGCCGACAGTTGTCACAGGCAGACGACTGCTGTTTACATTCTCCGCTCCTGGTGTGACGTCATCAATAATATTCGTAGCACTGTTGGAGGGAAGAAACTTTTTTTAGCGCGCTTTTTACAAAAGTCGTGTTTTACGGAAATTAGGCCTGGAAATAAATTATTTTTGGTGGATTAGGTGTTTTGAATATATATTCAACATAATAAGGCAAAAAAAATGGGTCTGGACGATTACTTTAAATTATTTCTGTCACATGTAACAAATGTTGAAACTTATTCTCAATATTCTTATAAAAAATATAGTGCTGCTAGAAGTGGGGGGAAGTTGTTATGAGGGGAAAATGGCCATGAGTATATGTGTCCCAGGGGTTAGAGGGTGACCCTTATGAGTTCCTGGTTGTAGTCAAGAGTCTTGACCAATTCCATACTTTTTTTCTGTTTATTATTATTATTATTTTTTTTTTTTTTTTTTATACATTTGTGCCTATAGCGCCTGTAGGCAGTGGTGATCCAGAGCTCGGATGGTAGGCTCTGGAGGTTCACTTGAGGGCTCTGATGGTTGGTCTTCGCCCGTGGTGGCGCAGGCAGGATTCTTATAGTGACGCCAGTGATTAGAGACTCATGCCGCCCCCCTGTGTCCTCCGATGCACTCGCAATCGAAGGTAGAGTTGATGGGCAGGGCATGTGGGTGTTCTTAGGCCACTCGACGGTGCAGAAAGGTTTTGGGTTTCTTCGGGGATCGAACTCGGGTCACCGAGAACGCCAGTCGGAGACGCTAACCACTCCGCTACCGCCTCCCCATTCCTCCCCTTACCTGCATGGGGCCGTGTTTTCGGTCGTTCGTTGTCTGGTGGAGAGACAAGACGTGCTCAGAGCAGCTCCGTGTGTGTGTTAAGTCAGGTCAGAGAGGATTAAGATGGCAGCTGCAGAGGAGATTAGCGTCGGCATGGCTAGTGGAGACGACGGTGTGGATAGTGGAGGCGATGGTGTTGTTCGTCGAGTCGAGGGTGTTGTGGAGGTGTGGAGTGGGAGGAGAAGTGGAGGAGAGGGTGGAGTGAAGGAGTCTGAGGTGAAAACGAGTGTGGTAGAAGGAGGGAGAAGAGTCGAGGGGGAGTGCAGTGAAGGTTGTGGAGTGGCACTTAAGTCTATTCTGGAGGCGATTGAAGACCTGAAAAGGTGCTTTGTAAGTGAAGTGAACGAATTGAAAAGCGTGGCGAGGAAGCAGGAAATAGAGATACGATCTCTTAAGTGTGGATGTGGAGGTCCAAGTGGAGTGAGTGGAGGGGCACATGCGAGGGATGTACCTGGAGGGGTACCAGAGGGAGACGTGCCTCGGGTTACTACTAAGGGAGTGGTCCCTAGTAAGGCACCTGGGATTGGTGGATGGAAGGTAGTTGATCATGACGGAGCCCGCCAGAAGGAGAGAAAGGTAAACAATGACCATGTTGTGTGCACGAACTCATTTCAGGTACTCTCGGGGCTGCAAGAGGAAGATAAGGAGGTAAGGACGGTAGACGATACATCATTACCCGAAGGTAAAATCTTGGTTGTTGGTGACAGTCAGATTAGGCATCTCGATAGCAGGTTCTGTGACAGGGATGGGATGCGCATGAAGTCGGTGAGTTACCCAGGGAAGGGGATAGGATATGTTAGTGATAAGATAGTTGAGTGCATGGCGGACCAAGGGAAAAAGCCCGTCGTCTGCCTGAGCGCTGGGGGAAACGATGTTGAGTGTGTAAGGAGTGAGGAATTGCTACGGCGGTTCAAGGAAGCTGTAGGTAAAGTTAGGGACAGGGATGGTGTCTCTGTGGTGTGTGGTGTCCTTCCAAGACGCTATGTTGACGACTTGTGGTAATCCAGGGCTATTGCTCTGAATTGCCGGCTGGCACTTCATTGCAAAGCCAATGGTTGGGCCTTTGTCGACAACTGGGACCTCTTTTTCGGGCATAACCACCTCTACCGCAGGGACGGGGTGCACTTTTCGAGGAAAGGAGTTCAGATCTTGTCTGAATCCCTTGAAAGGGAGGTAGATGCACTGCAGGCTTTTTAAAGATAGAGAACCGGGGATTAGACACTGGGGTCGGGGTAAAGGAAACTTGCGACACTAGGAGGAGTTTCAGAAGGCAGGGAACTAAAGTGATTCGTAAGCAGAGAGAGAGGAAGGGTTTAGTTAAAGATAAAGGGAAAATGGACAAAAAGAAGAGGAGTTGCTTGAAGGTTTACTATGCAAACTGTAGGAGTATTTTAAACAAGATAGATTTCCTGAGAGGAATAAATAGTGTAGAGGATTTGATATAATTGCATTAACAGAAACATGGTTGGATATGTCAGGAAAGGTATTTGATACGGAGGTCGAGATAGCTGGGTATAAGTTATTTCACAAGGACAGGTTAGGCAGGCGAGGTGGAGGAGTTTCGCTTTATGCAAGAGATACATTGCAGTGTTGTGTTAATAATGTTATAAAAACAGATGACAGCATAGAGTAGATGGAGTTATGGGTAGTGGTTACGGAGGGAACTGAGAAAATGGTTTTGGGTGTAGTCATAGACCACTGTATACCTGGACTGTTCACGCGACAATGTTTTGAATTGCGGGGCTGCATAGGGGCCTGCGGGGCGCCCAACAAAGAGATATAGTGGTCTATGGACTATCATATAGACTGGTTTATCAGTATATATGATATACTGTAATCTTCGTAAATGTTTGTTCTATAATATTATCAAATAAAAAAAACAGTAAAACACGCTACAGAAATGCCATTACGAGACTATGAAGAAATGTGCATGAACTTAATATTCACTTAACTCTTCGCCATTTAAAACTTTGAGAGTCAACTTTTATAATGAAGAGTATCAATAGAAGCGCAATTTTATTAGCTTTCCATTGCTATATTTCGTTATCTGATAAATTAATTAGAACCATGCATAAATTAGCGTTAAATAAAATAATAAAATTATCCATCGGGTAATTTTCCCGATTGATGATGTTATTTATTTACTTATATATTTCGTTTTCTGATAAATGAATTAGTACCGTGTATAAATTAGCGTTGACTAAATAAATAACCATCAATCGGGAAAATTACCCGATTATTGATTTTATTTATTTAGTTAACGCTAATTTATGCATGGTTCTAATTAATTTATCAGATAACGAAATATAGCAATGGAAAGCTAATAAAATTGCGCTTCTATTGATACCCTTCATGATAAAAGTTGACTCGCAAAGTTTTAAATGGCGAAGAGTTGAAGTGAATATTAAGTTTATGCATATTTCTTCAGAGTCTCGTATTGGCATTTCTTTACCGTGTTTTACTGTTTTTTATTTGATAATATTATAGAACAAACATTTACGAAGATTACAGTATATCATATATACTGATAAACCAGTCTATATGATCCGAATATATATATATATATATATGAATCCGAGCGGCCCTCCGACTTCAGCCCCTTGTGCGACAGGCCGATATTCCGTGCGCAGTCCAGGTATACAGTGGTCTATGGTGTAGTGTATAGGCCTCCAAACTTATGTAAAGAGGATTCAGCTCCTATATGGCAAGAAATAAACGAAGCTTGCAGATATAATCGACTATGCGTGGTAGGAGATTTTAATCTTAGGAATATAGACTGGGATTTAATTATAGGAGACAACGACGCAGAGGAATTGTTAAATATAATCCAGGATAACTTCCTAAGCCAGGCAATCAAGGAGCCTACTAGAGGAGATAATATTCTAGATTTATTACTGACAAACAGGGAAGATTTAGTTACAGAGTTGGACTGTTGGTGGAAAGTTAACTAATAGCGACCACTATGAAATCAGATTTTGCTTAAAATGGGAAGTTGGAAAAATATGTGTCAATAAACAAAGAGTACCTATTTTCAGAAAGGCCAATTATGCAGGATTAAGAAGACACCTGGAGGGAATTAATAAGGGGTGTGGGATGGAGGGGAAGAAATGTTCCAAGGCCAGGGAGATGACAGCTGGAAAGGCCAATTATGAAGGATTAGATTTATCGGTATATTTATCGGGTATCGGGGTGGGTGGGGTGGAATAGAGGGTAAGGAAGGTCCCAAGGTTGCTGCGGCGGCAGCTGGAAAGGCCAATTATGCAGGATTAGAAAGACACCTGGAAGTAATTAGCGAGGGGAGTAGGATGAAGGAATGTTTCAAGGTCAGCGCGGATAAACATGGAAGTGAGATCGGGGTGGAGGAGGATTATACATTATTTGTAAGGAATTTAATTGTAGGGCAGAAAAGAAATATTCCATATAGGGAGATAAGGTCAAGAAAGAGTGACCCGAAATGGATGACCACTATAGTTTAAAACACAACATTGGAGTAAAAAGAAACATGTACTTAAGGTTTAAGGCTGGACAGGTGAGCAAAGAACAATATAACGTGATGGCGAGGACAGTGAAGCTATTAACAAGAGTAGCTAAGAACAATTATGAAATTAAGGTAGCAGGACAGGCAAAAAGCGACCCTAAGGCCTTCTATCAGGTATATAAGACCAAGACAAGGGAATTAGTGGGGCCGTTAAGATTAGAGCAGGGTGAGGTCTTAAATACAGATGAGGATATGTGTAAAAATTTAAATGACTATTTCTTAAGTGTTTTTACTCAGGAGGATAAACAGGTAATACCTGAAAGTGAACAGATGTTTAATGGAAGCGATGAGAAGAAACTCAAAGATATTGTGATAACTAGGGAAATGGTGGAAGAGGGTATAGATAAAATGAAGAATTTTTAGTCCCCAGGACCAGATGAAGTATTCCCAGAGTATTAAAAGAATGCAAAGAGGTTGTTAGTGAGTCGTTAGTGCACATTTTTAGGAAATCGGTTAAGATACGCGATGTGCCGTTATTGTGGAGGAAAGGAAATGTAGTCCCCATATTTAAGAAGGGCGACAGAGAACTAAAGTCAAATTATCGACCCGTTAGTCTAACGTCAGTGGTAGGTAAATTATTGGAATCTGTTATTGCAAAAAACATTAGAGAGCACTTAGAAAAACATAGTATAGAAACATTTGATCAATGATTCACAACATGGATTCACCAAGGGTAGGTCATGTCTCACCAATTTATTGAGCTTTTATAGGAAAGTTTATGAGACGGCAAATAATGATAAGGATTATGATATAATATATCTGGACTTTAGTAAGGCATTCGACAAAGTACCACACGAGCGACTCTTAAATAAGGTTAAGGCTCATGGAATAGATGGGAAGGTTCTTCGTTGGATCAGAGCTTGGTTAAGTGATAGGCAACAAAGGGTTACAATTAATGGTTCTAAATCTGAATGGGGACAGGTGACAAGTGGAGTTCCACAAGGGTCTGTTTTGGGTCCATTACTATTTTTGATTTACATCAACGACTTGTATAGTGGGATTAGCAGTGATATCAGCAAGTTTGCTAATGATACTAAGGTGGGTAGGATTATTGGATCACAGTCTGATGTAAACATATTGCAGGGAGACTTAGATAAACTTAATGAGTGGGTAGACAGATGGCAGATGGAATTTAATATTGATAAGTGCAGCGTTATGAGTGTTGGTAGAAAAAACCCTGGTAATAGGCCTAGATACACCATACGCAATGTAGCGCTAAAAAGGTCAGAAGGTGAAAAAGATCTTGAGTTAGGGTGAGCCCAGACCTCCAACCTAGGAAACAATGTATTGAGGCTAGAAATAGAGCTATTAGAGTGTTAGGATTCATTACCAGAAGTGTTAAAAGTAGAAGTGCGGAAGTTATTCTAAAGCTTTATCTGGCTCTAGTCAGACCTCACCTAGACTATGCAGTTCAGTCTTGGTCTACATATAACAGGATGGATATAGCCTTGTTAGAATCAGTGCAGAGAAGGATGACCAACATTATTCAAGGGATGCGCAACTTTAGTTATGAGAAGAGATTGAAGCTATTATAGTTACACTCACTCAAGAGACGCAGAGTAAGGGGTGATCTGATAGAAGTTTTTAAGTGGATAAAGGGAATTAATAAAGGAGAGGTAGGAAAAGTTCTTACGGATATTAACCAGGGTAGAACAAGAAGTAACGGATTCAAGCTGGAAAAGCGTAAATTAAAAAAAGAAATAGGGAAAAACTGGTTCACAAATAGGGTGGTGAATGACTGGAATGGACTCAGTAGACAGGTAGTTAGTGCGGAGTCATTGGGGAGCTTTAAAGAGGGGCTGGATAGGTTCATGGATGGGGATGAAAGGTGGATGTAGTCCGGGTAGGTAGTGTTAGGTACAGGAACTACCTCGTGTAGGCCTCACGGCCTCTTGTAGCTTCCTTATTTTCTTATGTTCTTATGTTCTTATGTCAGGACAGACCACGCGGCCCTGAGGTGGTTAAAGATTCTGAAAAAGCCAAACGGGCAATTAGCGAGGTGGATCGGCAAGCTGGAGCAGTACAACTACACCATCGTGCATTGGTCTGGTCGCCTTCACAACAATGCTGACAGTCTCAGCAGGTCAACCATGTGAGACTGGCTGCCGACACTGTAGTAGCAAGGAGCCGCTCCAGGAGTGTAAGAGGAATCAGGTGCGAGGAGCAGCCAAGTGACCCTGACCAGTACCTCCAGGCAGCACAGGGAAATTATCCTGACATCGGTCCAGTCGTGGCATGGTTGGAAGAGGGACAAGGACAGCCATGTTGGGAAGACGTGCCTGCCACCAGTCTCGCTACAAAGTGTTATTGGGAGCAGTGGGACGTTCTCAGACTAGGAGGAGGAGTATTCCTCAGAAAATGGATGCTGCCAGATGGGCGAGTGAGGTACTGGCAGACTATGGTCAGGAGTTGAAGTTGGATACAAAATAATAATTACAACTTGCACTTTGTCAACTGGTCTACATTTCGCTGGCTTGTTACTGTACAAATGCCATGAATATTATAGGTAAGCTTCTAAATTATATATGCCGAAAACACCAGTATTCAACTCCCCACAATGGGATCGAGTAGTCTTTTATCACAGAAAACGTTCCACAACCACAATACACGTGAAATATAAAACTGAGGTCTGCTAAGGTTAACTTATACATTAGATATACCTCGACATAAACAAGGTCCATTTAAATGACCGCAACAGTGTTTCAATCATTGAGGGCATACTCCGGGGGGCGCGTCACCTCTCTCACCTCTACGACACCTCTCGCAAGGGTCACCACGCGCGAGTCCCCATGCAGGCTCCCTTCCCCTACCAAGCAATTCTCGACAAGAACCATCAACTTCCCCAGCCACGAACCTTGTGAGCGCCCTCTTGGCCTCTTCCACGCCAGATTGTCTTTTACAGATACAACCCAGTGGAAAGGATCGGTTTCAGGGTATAATGTACCACATTCCCGTATAGCCAAAGTTGGCACTGATGGACTATGCAGGTAATAGGCCTCAATTCAGTCTCATAGTGCAATCGCTGATTTGACACGTAGTCATCCCAGCGATACCCCATGATTCTGCGAAAACATCTATTACCAAAAGTATCGAATCACCTCTTCAAGTCGCTATTTAGTGTCCATGTCTCACATCCATAGAGACATGGATCACAAGCGAATTGAAGAACCGGATCTTTGTCCTTCTGCACAGGTACCGACAACTTCAAATATTTGAGTTGAGTGAGTCCATAACACTGTGGGCTATGCCAATCCGCCGTAAAACTTCTTGACGTGAGCCGCCGTCATTCTGGATTGCGCTACCAAGGTATGTAAAATTTTCCAAGATCTCAATGTCGCCTCCGTGGTGTAGTGTTAGCACGCCTAGCTATGAATCTGCGGGACCTGGTTGGAATCTTGGCTAGGGCAAGGCGGCGGCCAACCCCCACAACTGTTCATCCTTCCTTTCGGGGATGGTTAGTGCCGGATATAGATGTCACGGGGCTCTGGGCACTGGGGCTAGGCGGGGCCCCCTTTGATCTTCATATAATCACGTGAGCTACTATGCCTACTAATTACGTGTTTCATAATGTCATACAGTAGGATTATAATAATCAAAATTAATACAAGAATCCAAGCCAGACGTGAACATATTTGCACTTTCTCAATATTAGCTATTCATACTTTCTATGACTGAAAAAAACGAATGCGTCAAGATAAACATATAACTATATATGTAGTGATGTGAACATGCTATAGCCTATAATTATATAATCCAAGCTCCCCTATTTTGTCGGTAGTGTTTTTTTCCTTAGCCTAGTTATTTATGTGACAGTATGATAGTCATAATATAAGAACATAAGAACATAAGAAAATAAGGAAGCTACAAGAGGCCGCGAGGCCTACACGTGTAGTTCATGTCACCTAACACTACCTACATCTACCTTTCATCCTCATCCATGAACCTATCCATGTGTTGCCAGAATTTTGTGGGTTTCGAAAAGACTTTAAAACTTATTGTATCTTATGACCGATACAAGAAAAATCCCACCGCAAAACTACCAGTGTGTTGCCGGTAACTCCTATGGGGAGTTTATAACTGGTCAATGTTACTTGAATGACATTAATTGATTATGATTTTTCATTAGATTACAACTTGAATGGAGGATTTAACTTAGTCTTATGACTTCACTATGTGATTATAGTTTGACCACGTCTCACTGCGGAGAGTACTGAAATGGGGGATGTATTTAAGGGGAAGGGGTAAGGGTTTAGGTTAAGGGAACAGGGTGTGAGTTAAGGGGATGCTGCCACCAGCTCAGGCGAGTAGTTCTCTGGGTAACTCCCTGGGCGCGTTTTTGAATAATAGTAAGATTAGATTTATTTTGGTAGTCGTGATTGATACGTGGAACTATACCGAGTAAGGCTGACTCTTTTGGAAGTGTGGGGAATTACTGTCCTAACACAGAATAATCACCTGGGGTTTTATAATAAACACAAGAACTATATTTGAAAACATCATCCTATTTATTCATACTGAAATAGTATGTCTCTTGCTTGAGATCACATACAACATATAAGGGTTAATCCAACACCGGAAAAACTCTAATCGGATGTAAGAAAAAACTTACAACCTGATAGGGGAAATTCTCCCTGTGAAATAAAGCTAAGCTCTAATGAGCATAAAACTTCCTCAATGAATCATTCTTAGAATTATCAACTATGTCCGTATCAACTGAGCACTATAGGTATACATTGAATATATATATATAGGAAAGAAAATGTGAGAGTAATGAGTTGTTTTGTGGATTCACAAGACCATGTGGCCTGAAGAGGAAAGGAGCGAGTCACTCCCGTCGAAGCCTCTCCCTACGAGAAGGATGGGTTGAGACTCATTAATAATACTTATAAGGATGGGCAGGCCTCCTTTACGTTAGCGAAACTAAACGTCGATACCCATATTTGAAAATATAGATAACAATATGATAACAAGGAAAGGGGGGGGGGGGAACAGGAGCGTAACGTCGGGTGACTTACCTACGAGAAGGATGGGTTGAGACTGCCGGCTCACGGAGTCATGGCCCTCGGCATAAAAGGGGAGTTGTTTGAATGGTCTCGACGTGACCTCAAATGAAGAGCTTATAATCCCGAACTAACTAATTAAATAATGAAACTCGTGTACCTAAGACAAGGCTGCCTATAATACAGACCTGTTACTTTGATATAGAAGAATTTAATATGTTTAATCTTATATCCGAGAAGGGTGTGATTTCTTTTCATGTCAAAGGTCCGAACGCGTCTTTTGGAGCGAAAGGGTATCGAGGTGTGCATAGAAATTTGGTAGACTTTCAATTTAGCGTATAACTTTACTAAGATATCCATTTATGAACATGATCGATAACGATGGGGATTATTTTGAAAGACATTAAGAATCTAGGAGGGTTCCTAGATCTGATAGGATGGTTGGGGAAGAATGAAAAGAATTGAATCCATTAGTTATCACTGATCGCGGAATAATTATTCCACGAATTTTGACTCGCACCCGGCATGTCGGGGGGGGGGGGAGTGGAAGAAAGGAAGAAAGAAATGGCGGGGAATGAAGGAAAGAAGATAAACAAAATGGCGCGTAGGAAGGAAAGAAGATGAGAAAAAATGGCGGATAAGAAAGAAGGGCGATGAGTCACCCGTGAAACTAAAAAAATGAACTGCTTACGAGACATAACTCGGGAATTATATGATAATAATTCTCATACTATCTCTCCCGAATAATGGGCATTACATCCAGCCCCTCTTTAAAGCTCCCTAATGACTCCGCACTAACTACCAGTCTACTGAGTCATTTCCATTCATTCACCACCCTATTTGTGAACCAGTTTTTCCCTATTTCCTTTCTAAATCTACGCCCTTCCAGCTTGAATCCATTACTTCTTGTTCTACCCTGGTTAAAAGCCGTAAGAACTTTTCCTACCTCTCCTTTATTAAATCCCTTTATCCACTTAAAAACTTCTATCAGATCGCCCCTTACTCTGCGTCTCTCGAGTGAGTGTAACTTTAATAACTTCAATCTCCTCTCATAACTAAAGTTACGCATCCCTTGTATCATTTTGGTCATCCTTCTCTGCACTGTTTCTAACAAATCAATATGAATAACAATATGAAGTGAAATATCAAATGTATCCGATTGCTTAAGGTAGCATAAAACTATTTATTTATCTTAATCATAGCCCATATTATAATGAAGTTATGTTTTTATTCAGACAGTCCTAGTGGGAAGATGGGGGAAGCAAATAATTTCAATTGATTTCTGGTAATTACCAGATGCGCGAGGCCCCTAAAAGCACGAGGCCCCTAAAAGCGTGAGTCCCCTAAAAGCGTGAGGGCACAGCCCCGTTGTGCCCTGCCCTAAATCCGGGCCTGGGGATGGTCGATAAATGGGTACCTGGGAAAACCTGGCGAAGGTAACTGTGGTAACCCGGATGTCACACTAGCCCAGTGTTCGAGCCCTTTCGAGGAAAAGGAGTTCAGCTCTTGTTTGAATCCCTTGAAAGGGAGGTAGATGCACTGCAAGCTTTTTTAAGATCGAGAAACGGGGATTAGGCCCGGTTCACACTTCACGTTTTTGCTGGACGTAGTCTACGTGCATCTTGTCATCAGTGACTCACAGTACGTCACTTCCTGTCGGTGTAATGTGAACACAGGCTCCCCGCGACCACCACATTGCTGGAGCAGTGATGACGTCACTGACCTTGAGACGCACGTCTCAGCTCACATTATTCGGAGCTCCCAATTCTTTCTACGTAGCTGCGGGAGTGGCGGGGCGACGTCACTGTGACGTCACTGATCGCCACGCCCACGTAGACACGGACAGGAAATACGTGTAGTGTGAACCCCGCCTAAGACACTGGGGCCGGGGTAAAGGAAACTTGCGACACTTGGAGGAGTTTCAGAAGCCAAGGAACTAAAGTTATTCGTAAGAAGAGAGAGAGGAGGGGGTTAGTTAAAGATAAAGGAAAAAAGGACAGAAAGAAGAGGGCGAATTCATCAAAATGATTTACCGTATTTGCCGGCGCATAAGACGCAGTTTTTTTCCACGAAAGGGAATGTAAAATTCACCCTGCGTCTAATGCGGCCATATTACTGTTACGCCTGGCGTTATGCATGTAGTGGTGATGGTGGAGGTAGTGGTGGTGGGGAAGGCATGTGGTGGGTATGGGTGTTGTGTGTGCGCGAGAGAGGCGTGTGTGTGTCTGTATGTATGAATTGCGGGAGTGAGGCAGAGCGTGACTGAGGGTGCCTAGTGGGGCGACCTTGAATGCGAGGGGGTGGGTGTGGGGTATGGAGCGGGGAGTGGGCCCGGGAGACGTGTGTTCTAGGTACCCGGGTGTGGGGCGGGGAGCGGTGCCAGAAGGACGTGAGGGTGGGTGCCTGCTTCCGGCACAAAGGGAGTGAGGAACGAGACATAGTGAGGAACAGACGCGCGCCGCTCCGGAGAGAGGAGTCGCGGGTGGTTGTGGTGGTGGAGGGGAACTGTGGTGGCGTGGTAGTGTGTGGTTGTGGTGGGGGTGATTGTGGTGGCGTGGGGGGAACTGTGACTGTGGTGTTGTAACGTCTCTCCTTGCGACGGCCTTGAAGAGGTTGGAGGATATTGACGTACATGTATGTATTCTGTTTGTACTTTGTGTGGCTTGTGGCTTTGGTCAGTAAACCAAGAAAGGAGTCAAATGTTTCCTTCGCCTGTGAATGTTGATTAAGGACTACGTGAATTATGTTACACCAACTCGCATCACCCTGACACACCGAACTAGGCGCTGTAGAAGTAAGTCAAGCAGCAGCGGGTACTGTAACCCGCCCTGCACAGCCTCACCGAGACACCTGCAGTGTGTGGTGGGGTCCAGGGCGTAACATTACTAATGAGAGGTCGGGCAGAAAATGCAGAATCGCCGGTGGTGTAATACACCCTAAGGGGGGTCTCGAGTGATCTGTGTTGAGCAGTAGACCACTGAACACAAATTTGTAATTGTGTTACTAATAATATCAACAGTAATGCATAATACCAAGAAAAAGTTGGAGTTTAAGAGAAAACAAGAGGTGGGGCATTAAGGTTGCGGTTTCTGATGCCAAGATGGCCGTCAGATGTAAACATCACCCCCACATCACCCCCCCTCCTGTAGTTCCGCTCCCGCTCTCCACTGTAAATGGATGAGAGACAGGGTAGGCCGTTATACCACCTTGATTCATCAATCCCCACCCCTGTATCTCTATGGATAAGGAAATTGTAAACTGTAACTGGAAAAAGTGCTAGTAAAAAGGCCGCCTTGGTACCTGTAGAGTGTAGACGGGACAGACTTCCACACATCACACCACGACCAAGACCCATCACGGCGCCAAAACTTCATCAGCTTCAAGGTCGAATCACACCTTGACATCATACGTCATGCCTTCATCTGTACCTTCCTGAGGAAGACTAATCAACCCTCGTAACTTAGATAGATTCACAGGTGTAAACCATGGCGAATATCTTCGATCCCAACATCGATGCCCTTCTCAACAATAACAAAAAGGTAGAGATGGTTACCTTACAAGTGTTAATACCTGGGTAAATTTTTGTTATTGGGAAAGCACTGATTTCGAGGCCGAAACTTAGTTTTCCTGAATAGTTTTGGTGTGTTTTGAATTAATGTGGCTCTCGTTTTGTCGAAAATCAATGTTTGTTTACATGTGTGTGGGGGGGGATACCCGCCCTGCCCCTCCAGACCCGCCCCGCAAACACTGCTAAGGTTCACACTGCCATAGTATTGATAATTTTCGTTTTATCTCTATATCCTCTGTTACTAAACCAAACTCCACCTCTAACCTAACCTAACCTAATCTGATTTAACCTAACAACTTTCTGGCTGAAATAACGGTAGATTTCGTTAGTACATGTAATGCGATTATTATTCAATTGCGCCACTGGAAATGGGGCTCTAAATTCTTAGAATGAAGAAAGCTACACGATAATGGAGGTAAGAATCCTAGGACTTTTGAAAGCCCCTACCGAAACAATACCATTCATTATCTTTACTGCAAATTTTCCACAAAGTCTAAACACATGCCAGAAAAGCAACAACGACATACTTACAACATTAAATCTAAGCTAAATGTCATAGGTAGAAAATATTATAATATCAATTCGTGGAGCATCCTAAACTAAATGGTGACCGATTTTGGTTACCCTACACTGTCATTCTCTTTATATTTTAACTAATATAATTTTTCATTCACATTCACTGCACTGTGAATATTGTATTTGGGTACATGCTCAAAATCATTTGTTTTCCCTTACAAAACATTTTTTTTTTTATAACTTTTAATAAACTTACGAAAAATAAATACTATGTCCTCAAAACACTAATAAATTATTTTTCTCTAAATATTTATGTAAAATACAGGTGCGTCTTATGCGGAGGTGCGTCTTATGCGCCGGCAAATACGTACTTATACTACCGGATACAAGCTAGAAGTTGAACGATATACCAAAGAACATGAGAACTTAGCAGCAGAAAGACACTTCGTACCACTGCCTACCGAGAAAATTGGTAGGTTTTACTACCGCCTCCTGGTAAAAAAATCTTTTTTTTCTTAGAAAATTCTTTCCAAAATCAGGGTGCGTCTTCCAAGGTGCAGTGTCTTATAAGCCTTAAAATACAGTACAGTGGTACCTTGACTTACGAGTGCCCCAACTTACGAGTTTTCCGAGTTACGAGCAGTAGCTCGGTCGATTTTTTGCTTTGAATTGCGAGCCAATATCTGAGTTACGAGCGATTTTTTTTTTTTTTTTTTTTTTTTTTTTTTTTTTTTTTTTTTATAATATTTTTACGAGGGAGCTTCAGATACGCCGCCGCTAGTTGGCGCAGTGAACGCCACAACATCCGCCCAGCATCCCGCGTCTCACTCGTTCACTTCACGTAGTTACCTCGCTGTGGAAGCATTTCTCTTGTGTTGTGCTATGCAAATGGCGGAGGGTGAGTGCAGTACGTTTAGCGGCAGTTCCACCCACAGCTGTTTCCAACAGCTGATACACAGAGTGTAAACAGTGCACTGGCGAATGCATATGGCGGAGGGTGAGTGCAGTACGTTTAGCGTCAGTTTCACCCACAGCTGTGTTTCCAACAGCTGATGCTGTTTCCAACAGCTGATACACAGAGTGTAAACAGTGGCGAATGCAAATGGCGGAGGGTGAGTGCAGTCCAGTCATATAGGTACAGTAAAAAAATTGGGGTGGTTTTTTGGGGGCTGGAACGGATTAATGGTATTTCAATTAATTTCAATGGGGAAAATTTATTTGATATACGAGCAAATTGAGTTACGAGCTCGATCAAGGAACGAATTAAACTTGTAAGTCAAGGTACCACTGTACTTGCTTTTCCTTGAATAATGTCATCTTTTGTTTTTAATTGCCCACCACAACTTCCTTTGCCTTCATATCAACAATATATTGCATTGTCTTTTCTTTTATCAATGATGTAAAGTAGGCATCAAGCAAAAGGTTTCTTCCTCCTCATGTCATTGGTAGGAATTCTACGATCTTAAAAGAAACAAATATCCATTCACCTTAGGCAACACCCCTACCCCAAAAGTGTTAAACATTAATCACAAAAATAACTTTAGATTAGGATATGTGATAATACGCACATCGCACAATATCACAAAATATACATAAAATATAAACGAGAACAACAATAATGTACATAATGTAAATCAAGCTAAAACAAGACACTAAAGAACATCAGCTTACCTTTACAACTTCTGAGTTACGACTGCATCACGATCTTAAAAGAAACCAAAAATCAATTCGCCTTAGGCAATACGCCTACCCCGCAAGGGTTGAACACTTACTTACAAAATAACTAAAGATTAGGATATGTGATTAATACACACATCACAAAATATACATGAAATATAAACGAGAACAACAATAGTGTAAATTATGTAAATCACACAAGCATCTAAGGCTTCTAAGCATATCAACATCTAACATCTAACACAATCAACTAAGACACTGAAGACCATCGGCTTACCTTTACAACTTCTGACTTATGATTGCATCAGTGTCAAGGCAAGCTGGCTAATGGTGGCTTGGTTTGGGGCGTGGCTTAAAAGTTAAAACAAGCAACCAACGTCTAGTCAAAGTGAAATTGGAGAAATAAATGCTGATTGTTTCTGAATAATGCAGATTGTTTAGAACTTAAGAACATAAGAAAATAAGGAAGCTACAAGAGGCCGTGAGACCTACACGTGGTAGTTCCTGTTACTTAACACTACCTACATCCACCTTTCATTCCCATCCATGAAATTGTCTAGCCTCCTTTTACAACTCCCTGATGACTCCGCACTAACTACCTGACGACTGAGTCCATTCCAATCATATTCCACCCTATTTGTGAACCAGTCTCTCCCTATTTCTTTTTTAAATCTATGCTTTTCCAGTTTGAATCCTTTACTTCTTGTTCTACCCTGGTTACTAGCTGTAAGAACTTTTCCTACATCTCCTTTATTGTATCCACTTAGCCACTTAAAAACTTCTATCAGATCGCCTCTTACTCTATGCCTCTCGAGTGAGTGTAAATTTATTAGCTCCAATCTCTTCTCATAACTAAAGTTACGCATCCCATGAATAATTTTGGTCATCCTTCTCTGCATTGATTCTAACAAGGCTATATCCATTCTTTAATACGAAGACCAAAACTGTACCGCATAGTCTAGGTGAGGTCTGACTAGAGCTAAATAAAGTTTTAGAATAACCTCAGCACTTCTAACTTTAACACTCCTGGTAATGAATCCTAAAACCCTATTAGCTCTATTTCTAGCCTCAATACATTGTTCCTAGGGTGGAGGTCTGAGCTTACCTGCACACCCAAATTTTTCTCACCCCTCTTATCTTTTCAGCGATACATTGCGTATAGTGCACGTCTTACCAGGATTTTTTCTTCCAACATTAATTACGCTACACTTGTCAATATTAAATTCCATCTGCCACCTGACTACCCACTTATTTAACTTTTTTAAGTCTCCCTGCAAACTGTTTACATCAGAACTATTACTGTTAACAGTTCATTAATGACTGTGACATGTATTATTCAAATCGAAAGTGTTTTTAATCAAAGTTCCTACATGTATATATTGTATATTATGTATTAAAAGGAACAACATATTTGCCAGTTGTCTGTTCGGTCGCTTACTTTAAGGCCAGATGTCGATTTGTCAAATATTTATATGGTGAAATGTTTGTTCGGCGAAATGTCCGTCGGTGAAATTTCCATTCAGTGAAATGTCCGTTCGACGAAATATTCGTCGGTAAAATGTCTGTTGGCCAAAATTTATGTCCGTCACCCATCTGTCCGGGAGCCATTGATACACCAGTTTTGTCATAGGCCTGTCTTCAGTATGCTATTTACTCTATACTCTGGCCTACCACAAGCTAAATATGATTTTGATGTACACACAAACCTCGATTTCCCGGACCTCGATTTTCCGGATATCGGATTTGCCGGACAAAATCCGAGGTCCGGGGATGTCAGTCTCGGACAATTTTTTTATTTTTTTATTTTTTTTTAATTTTTTTTTTTTTTTTTTATACGTGGAAATGCCTGGTCCTGTTCGTAAATTGACCAAGTTGTCCGGCGGTCCGAGCGTCTCCTGTCACCCCTGGTCAGTGTCCGCGCCTCCCGCCAGGTGGCAGCATGCTCAGTGGTCGTATTGTTTACATTTGGGCACACAACATTCATGGTTCACCTGCACAGCCTCCGTCAGTACCCTGACCCCCACTGCCCCTGGTGCAAGAACATTTTGAGACTATTGAACACTTTCTGCTGCCTCCCGCCAGGTGGCAGCATGCTCAGCGGTCGTATTGTTTACATTTGGGCACACGACACTCACGGTTCACCTGCACAGCCTCCGTTAGTCCCCTGACCCCCACTGCCCCTGGTGCAGGAACGTCTCTTGAGACTATTGAACACTTTCTGCTGCCTCCTGCCAGGTGGCTGCATGCTCAGCGGACGTAAAAGTCCGCGGCGGGGTAGTTGATATTGTCGGTTGCCGGACAGTAAATACTAGAATAGGATAAACGTCCGGGGGTGGGTAATGGCATCGGACTTTTTTTTTTTTTTTTTTTTTTTTTATTTTTTTTTTTTTTTTAACTTGCGATTCCCGGACTTTTGCGGTTCCCGGACCAGTGCTCCCCCCCCCTATTAGTCCGGGAAATCGAGGTTTGTGTGTAGTGATAAATTCAAGAAGACAGTGCATTCCTGCAGACCTCAACTTAGGTACATTAGATCCTTATCTTTTTTGCAGGCTTTGTTGATTTATGAGTATTTATGTGCATAATCGTTTTGGTAGTACGTATGTGGTCAATAACTGCATTGCATGGTCAACACATTAAATTATGCATACACCAGAAGCCTTTGCTTATTTATGTTGTGATGTAAATTATGGAAGACATAGTCTTGCTTAGCAGTGAGTTTTTCTCATATTTCATAGGCATAAGGATCCACCTCTTTTATGGGTTATTGTTAGTCTCTCTGTTTGTAGAAACTTAACGTGGTCTTAATTAAACCGCAGTACAGTTATGTACAGTTTATTTTACAAGTCCGTTGAATGGTGATACAAGCCAGGTAGTACATCCCAAATAGCTCTGTCCTCATTCCCCACTTCGTGAAACTCGCTCAGCTGTATACAGGTCGACGTCATTATTGAAAAGGTGTTTTTCACATTCCTGGGTGTGTCATGCTTTCTTCGGTGATCGGTGATCACTGGATTAAGTGGCAATCAACTGCCGGCTGTCTGACAACACAATATTATTAACTATTGTATTGTGTCTGCTCGTGTTTTACTCGTTTATCGTTTGTACAGTCGGCGCAAAAAACTTAGGACGCCAAAAAACTTAGGACGGGAATAACGTCCTTAGCTTTTTTGCCAATTTCGGTGGGAGCAACTGCTCAAAAGGATTATTGACATCACCAATCCTTTTGAGCAGTTGATCAGTCTTCTTAGAAATTTTTCTTGGTTGCCTTGACCCTTTCTTCCACGCCAAAACAGTTCTAACTCACCATCTTGCGCCCGCCTGCACCACACCGAGATGGCATGTTTGGAAACACATCTCCCTTGCTATCTGGGCCATGGTTTTCCCACTTCGATACAAGGTTACTATATGTGTCTTCTTCACAATTGATAGAGATTTGCCTGGCATAATGCTTTAGTAGACCTGGAGGAGGCGGTAGAAGATGAAGGGGCGAATGGGGGTGTAGGAAGGTTGGAGAACCAAACACAACAACCTCTTCCTATGATGACTTGGAAGATATAGAGAGGGCAGCAGCGAGGAATCTACAGCAGACACCCTAATGCACTGCCAGATATACAAAAAACTTTCAAAAATTCAACGCTCCCACCAAAATTGGCAAAAAAGCTAAGGACGTTATTCCTGTCCTAAGTCTTTTGGCGTCCTAAGTTTTTTTGCGCCGACTGTACATACAATCGTTATGGATCTAATTTGTGGGCGCTACCAATAAGGCTGTGCTGGCAATATTATTAAAAGTTACATTACATAATTACATTATTATTGAAAATATTACTAACTAAAAAGTATTACAAGTACAGTAAAAGCCTTATAACTCGGCACTGTATAACTCGGAATTTGATATAACTCGGCATGGCAAAGACAAGTTGTTGTTTTTTTTGTTTTTTTTAATATTTTTTTTAAATTTTTTTTTTACACCTATTCCTATAGCGCGTGTAGGCAGTGAGCTCCAGGGGTGGGATGGTAGGCCCTGGAGGCTCACTTGAGGGCTGTGATGGTTCCATAGCCCGTGGTGGCACAGGCAGGATTGTTATAGTGACGCCTGTGATTAGAGGCTCATGCCGCCCCCTGTGTCCTCCCAGGCACTCGCAGTCGAAGGTAGAGTTAATGGACAGGGCATAGTGTTGCAGTAACTAAGTGCTCAAGTGATGTAAAATTAAGTTGTACAGTACAGTTATGAGTATAAAGTGATTAAAGTGATACCAGTGTTAAAATGCGACTGAGTCCCCCTAACATCTTCTACATGTTACAATAAGGCTCCCCTCTCCTTGGATTACATGCCTGCTGCTACCCATTCATTGGTAAGTGTAGTTTTTATGCTTTTACAGTACTGCATTATTATTATTATTATTATTATTATTATTATTATATATATATATATATTTTTTTTTTTTTTTTTTTTTTTTTTTTTTATTAAACCCATATCAGAAGAGGACATTGCATAACTCGGCACAATGAATAACTCGGCAAGGGCCAGAGCCCCTATCGTGCCGAGTTATAAGGCTTTTACTGTATGTCTGATAATCTTGGTAATTAAATATATCAGTGATAATAATTATTTATAAATGGCAGAAGTTTTTTTTTTTTATTTATTTATTTATTTATTTACATTAGTGCCTATAGCGCCTGTAGGCAGTGGTGATCCAGGGCTCGGATGATAGTCTCTGGAGGTTCACTTGAAGGGTGTGATGGTTGGTCCTCGCCCGTGGTGGCGCAGGCAGGATTTTTATAGCGACGCCTGTGATTAGAGACTCATGCCGCCTCCCTGTGTCCTCCAATGCACTCGCAATCGAAGGTAGAGTTGATGGGCAGGGCATGTGGGTGTTCTTAGGCCACTCGATGGTGCAGAAGTGTTCTACTAACTGAGATTATTACTGGAACTCTAGGATAATTTAATTACAATGACATACATACGCTGCTCCTTTCAGTGTGGTAGGATGTAAGGAAGACAGAATCCTGAATATTAGAATATGAATCAACATAATGGGAAATTAAGGAGAAATGAGGAAAGGATTGACAGATTGGAGCGATGAAACAAATCAAAATATTATTAGAACTCTGATTGGATCAGGATATGAACCAAGTAATAACTATATAGCATATCATTACGGCCATGTCCCTCACCTAGCACTCACATCTCTAGCAAACTGCCAGACATATTCAAATCATCACATCCAGAGCATTGCCTCTAACTCACACTCCCCTAACCTCCATGCCTCATTCTGCCCTGCCTTCCCCTGACAGATATTGAATACCTTCGTCAGAACATGCCATCTACAGTGGAGCCTGAGTTTTTCACGTTTATGGAGAATATGACTACTGATGAGGTGACAGTGTATGCCGTGGATGAGGGCAAGGTTGTATTCCCAAGGTGAGTACTGTTGCTACTGCTACAAATATTACTACTACCACTATTATTACTGCTACTGGTACTTGGGATTTAACAACACAAATTAAAGGGGGAGGGAAGCCATGTTGGGGCAGATGAATTGAGGTTGAAAAGAATCCACTCACCCTCCAGTTTGATAGGAGTCAGTTCACAAGTGGGTAAGTAAGACCGTGCTTCTGGAATTACTTGTCCTTTTGTCACCTAACCTTAAAACAATATGGGGCAGTTTTTTTGAGATCCCAAAGACAAGGAATGTCAGTAGCATCCACAACCATTTGAAGATAAGCAGGAATATTGGCAAGGGCATTGCTATCAAGTCTTCCCTTTATCTTCTTTCTTCCAATGATTGCAATCCTGATTTTTCCAATCTCTTCTCATATGTCTTATCTGCGAGATTAGGAACAATCTTCTTGGCTGCTCATTGCATTCTTAGGATGTTCTTTATGTCTTTCCTCATGTGAGGTCACCTCACTACCATAGCATATTCCAACCTAGGGCGGATCATGGCCACAATTAACTTTTTTACCATATTCTTATCCATATGAACAAAGGCTTTTCTGATATGCATTAGGAGCTCATATTTGTGGCACCAACGACCCAATTAATGTGTTTCTCTGAGGATATGTAATCTGAAGTTGCTACTCTGAGGTCCTTCTCTTCACCTTCCTTGGCAGCAGTCTTATTTCCAAATTTGTACTTTGACCTTATTCTCTTTGTACTCAGGTTAAAAAAAACAGCCAAAAAACTTGAGTAACCTTGCTAACGTAAATGACCGGCCTCACGATACAACCTCGGTACAAAATACAAAAGTATCACAGTATAGTGGACAGTATCCAACATATATTTTCAGACCTCAAAGTTCTTGCCTCAACAGAAGATTATTTATTTTATTGCCGTATCCGAATCCTGGCTGAACACTACAGATGGAGACTTTTTAGCTAGCTAACTATAATTTACCCGGTTACTTAATTTTTAGTTTCAAATGGGCGAATAGAACAGGCGGAGGAGTATTACTATACGTAAATTCCAGTCTTCATCCTACATTAATAGAATACAAGAGGATTTATAATGTGGAGTTTATTTTTGCAGCTCCATCCATTAGAAAAATTTGATCAGAATCATTTATAGACCCCTAGTTCACAATATTAACGCTGATAAAAAGCTATACAACCAGATAATTGCAATGAGTAATGCGTTCGATTGCGTCATCTGTGGTGATTTCAACCTAAATGTTTCTTCCAGGGGGAATCTGCTAAACTCTTACTAGGGTCACAACGTCAATAGTAATTTATTGAAAATGTCCTTATCTCAGCATATTCACAAACCCACAAGAGATGACAACATATTAGACCTTGTCTTGTCGACAAGTGCCGATTTAGTAAAAAATGTGAATATTGGCCCTGAATTTGCTATTCACGATCATATAATTGTGTCCTTTAATATAAATCTCGAAGTGTACAGGGAAAGCGTTAGGTTTTTTATTAACAAATTTTCCTCTTTAATCTAGGTAACTTTAAAAGACGGGTCCATTTTATCAGAAAGAGATTGTAGTGTATTATCAAATGAAACTGATATATATATATATGAATCATGGGGAATATTACCAAATATTTACCAATATCTTAAATGGTGCTATAAAGTCTTGTGTTCCAATTCGTAAAAGACATTTACGTAATAATAAGAGTAAACCGAAGAGGTGGAATAGCCAAATTGAATCTGGACTTTTACAAAAAAAACTGACCTACTGTAAATACTTGTCATCAGAAAACGAAAGTGATAAAGTAGAGTTCGGAAGACTACAGTGCAATTGAAGTGTTAAAGAAACATAGACCTATCTCTAGGTTTTACTAAACACAAAATCCGTAGTACACAACTGTAACCCAAAACACAACATGACAGAATAATACAACACAGGAGACAGCACATACAATAAACATAGTATAACAGAATAATACAACACAGAAAACAGCCCATACAATATACACAACATTACATAAGAATACAGAAACAAAAATATACGAGAATAAACATACCTCTATCCAGCCTTATGAAGGCTATAGGTAGGAGCTCACAGCCAGGAGCCCCAACTGTCTCGAAAGTCTGGGCTACAGTGAGACCAGGTGCATTCTATCCCAAAACCTCACCTAATCCAGTTTTGCTACCTACTACATTTCGCTGAGTGAAGCAGTGAATCAAACAAGCGAACCATTTGAGCTTCAGCTTCATATCAGCTATTGGAAATTTTTTAGAAAAGTAAGAAAGCTCTTAAATTATATATTGAAAGTATCAGTAAATCGAATCTCAAAATAAATTTCAGTTAAGTGCGTTAGAAGAAAGTTATCACAGCGAACATAGGTCCACTTTGCCTTATGAATGGTAAACATACTACTAATAGATTTGAAATGGCTGAAGTATTAAATGATTACACCCAAATGCCAACTTATGACAGACTTAGGTTCTGACCGACCGGTCGTAACGCGATTTGGACGTAAGCCGGACATTTGATGATACAACAATTTGATAATACAAGTTGCATGAATTTTCACCCAATGCGCTGAGCAAGCTATTTCAACTCAATGATACGAGTATGGTGATGCATGCCTGTATTTTTTCAGTAATTTCATAACTTTAAATCATTGTATTAAGCATTATCTCTCAGTTAATGCTTATAGAACATAAAGAAGAGCATAAGAACATAAAGAAGCTACAAGAGGCCGGTAGACCTACACATGGTAGTTTCAATAATACACATACTTTACCTACATCCACCTTTCATCACTATATTTGTCTGGTTTTCTTTAAAAACTCCCTATCGTCTCTGCACTAACTACCTGATAACTGTGCTTTTCTTATATTTTATTTATTTATTTTCTATTTTTATTTTTTACTTTTATGCCTATAGCACCTGTAGGCAGTGACCTCCGGGGGCAGGATGGTAAGCCATGGAGGCTCACTTGAGGGCTGTGATGGTTGGCCCTCGCCCGTGGTGGCGCAGGTAGGATTTTTATAGTGCCGCCTGTGATTAGGCTCATGCTGCCCCTCTGTGTCCTCTGATGCACTCACAATCGAAGGTAGAGTTAATGGTAAGCATGTGGGTGTTTTTAGGCCACTCGACAGTGCAGGAAGATTTAAAATGGATTTATGGTTCTCACTCGGGATTGAACTCGGGTCACCGAGAACGCCAGTCGGAGACGCTAACCACTCTGCTACCGCCTTCCTCTAGTATATTCCTTATATTTATGTCTCTCGTCACTGGAATAGTAATACTGTACAAGTGTCATCTCTTACGTGCAGAGTGCTGTAGATTGGCGCATGTGTAGTGGCGGCCGGTGACTCTCCCTTCCCTGTCACCACCAGCTGGGTGAGGTGACTGAGGTCACTCTGGCTACGCCTGTGATTCCAACTGTCTGTCTTCTTGCAGTGTATCTCTCCTCCTCCTCCTCCTCCTCCTCCTCCTCCTCCCACTGATACATGTATCGATGTCATGTCTCTTCCCCCTCCTTTTCCCAACCAACAAAGGGAAGATGCAAACACTACAATAACACGATATCAGTGGGAGGACGAGGAAATAAAAGAAAAGATACCATACCAACACTCTCACATACATAGAACTAGTCAAAGCCAAAGCCTATTCTTACCCACATGTCAATACGTATTAATCTGTATTCGCTGCCCAAGTGACCTCAGTCACCTTACCCAGGCTGGTGGTGAGAGGGAAAGGGATGAGTCAGCGGCCACCACATGCACCAAGCTATCAAGGCGCGTTTTCGTGACAGTTCTAGACCGGTCTAGACTGATTCAGGCCGGGCCGGACGCTGTTTTTGCAAGGCGGGCAAGACCGGGCTGGAACGGGTTGGGATGGTCCAGGCTCGGGAGCAGGACCTCCTTGGATCGCTCTAGGGAAAACTGGCGCATGCGCACTACAGTCAGGAGCTTCCCGTGCCGCTGATATGACCTGATGAAACTGGTAAACACCATGAAGGTCGACTGCAAGACAAAGAAATTTCACAGAAAATTGCAACATTCGCAATTTGCTGAAAACAAAATCTTAGGAAATGAGTGTACCATCAATAAATAACACTATAGTCACCACTGTACTAATGTCACCAGGCACCATATATTACGAATGTTAGCATCACTACAGACTTGTATGTGCCGCTGAAGACATGTAGTGTGATGTACATAATGTAAACTACTGTGCATGTCTTCAGTGGCACATACAAGTTTGCAGTGATGCAAAAATTTGTAATATATGACGCCTGGCGACATTAGTAATAGTGCAGTGGCGACTATGAATAGTGTTATTGACGGTAGATAAAATGGGAACTTCCCATTTCATTTACCGTCTATTTCATCATTCAATTTTTCATGGTCATCCTTTGCTACTTGACTTCCCATTGGGAAGTCAAGTAGCAGAGGATGACTATGAAAAATTAGGTTGAACAGTACGATATATAGCAAAATCAGGCAATATTTTGTGTAGTGATCAAATTTATCAGAACATTTTGTCATTCTGTTATTTTCAACGAAGTACAAGCGCCAATCAGTAGTAACATGAATCATTGAGACCACATTAATTGCACAAGACAAAACTTGCATTACATGATAATAGGGCTAATAACACTCCACTATTAAAATGCCTGCTAAACACAAAAATCTCCAGTAGTGGATGCCAGTACTAAGATATGATACATGATGGTTATATAGGTTATATATAGTGATGTAGTAAACGTTTGACATGGCTGCGACAGGTCTTGCAATATTGTGTTGCTGGATTTTTTCTCTGTCTATAGATTTGTAAACCTGACTCTCATTACACACAGAATGATCACCACGGTTCACCTTTCATAAGCCAGCTAGGAGGTCAAATTAATTAATGACCTGAGGTCAAATTAATAACCCTTTGGTGTGTCTGGGGGGGTGGGGTCAAGTTTGCAGAACGGTAGGACCGCCCACTCGATCCCCCAGCCAATAGAAACCACGAATGTGACGGGGCCAGTCTGGATGCGTTTTTGCGAGCTTCAGTGCAGCCTGGGCCAGCCTAGACCGTCTTAGACCAGCCTGGGAAATGTCGTGAAAATGCACTACTAATGGTGCAGTCTCTCTCCTTCTCCTCCTTTCATTGATATGTGTGTCAATGTAATGTCTGTCTTCCTCCTCCTCCTATTCCCAACCAACTAAGAGAAGATATAAACACTGCATTAACACACATAGCATTGGGAGGATGAGGAAGAGAGAGATACTGCACCTTTAGCTTGGTGCAAGTGCATGTGTGGTGGCGGCGGGTGACTCAAACCTGTTTGTTTTTCACTATCATAAAATCTTGGTTGGTAAAGTTTTTCAACAATCTTTATGTGTAATGCATACCCAATTTGATGTGACAAGCACTATGCAGGCGGAAAACCAGCGGGAGAGGGAGGAGGAGTTAAAATATGTTTACCATATGAGGAAAGACTTTCAAGACTGAAACTCCCAACTCTTGAAAAAAAAAGAGAAAGGGGAGATTTTATAGCAGTGTATAGAGCATCAATGGGTCTGGAAAAAATTGATAGAGAAGATCTGTTTGTGTGGGATGATAGAAGTACAAGAGATCATGAGAAGAAATTGAAAAGGACCACATGCAAGAGGGACATAAGAAAATACAGCTTCCCGTATAGAAGCATAGAAGCCTGGAACAACCTTGATGCATAAGTGATTAATGGGATAATACCAAGAAGGCTGGAACTAAGAGACTATTTATTAAATAAAGATCCAGACGTGGTGTGTCTAACAGAAACTAAATTAGTAGAAGATGATCAAGTGATGATAAGCAATAAATACAATATGTGGAGAAGGGACAGAAGTAGTAGAAGAGGTGGTGGAGTTATGATACTTACAAAATTAGGGGTGCAAGTAAGAAAAGTGGAGTATGGAGAAGGAAGAGCTGAAATAGTGAGTGTACAAATAGAAGTCAGAAATAGAGAAACACAGACAATAGTGGCAACCTATGTACCACCCAGAACAAATACCTGGAGCAAGGAAGAACTTGAGAAAGTATTAGAAGACACCTTGAAGTACTTAAACAAAATAATCAGGAGTGCGTAGTAAAAAGATACTGCTGGTTGGAGATTTTTGTAACTGCAAGGAATGGGAGACATTTGAAGGAAGAAATGAAAATGCTTGGGGGGATAGATTGTTGAAGCTGACAATGGAAAGCACAATGACTCAATGGGAGACCGAAAACACAAGATATAGGGGAGATGACGAACCAGCAAGACTTAACTTAGTGTTAACAAAAGGTATAGACCTAGCAAATGAGATAGATTATGGGTGCCCCATCGGAAAAAGTGACCCTATAATCTTAAAATGAGACGGAAGAGGACATAAAGGAGGAAGATGAATTGTACAAAAGGAGCAGAAGAGACTTTGGGAAAACTAACATGGAAGAACTGAAAAAATTCTTTGAAGAAATTGACTGGGAAGAAATGAAAGGAGTGACAGATGTGCAAGTGAAATGCAACATTTTTCTGAGCATATATGAGAAAGGAGTTGAAAAACATGTTTCACTATATACACCAAAAGAAAAAGGAAATCAAGAATGATTTAATAAAAGATGTGAGAGGGCAAAGAGAATAAGGGATGAGGCATGGAAAGTAGTGAAGAGAAATCGGACACAAAGAAATAAAGAAGACTATATATAGCAAGAAATTAACATGTGTGCAGAAGGAGAGAGGAGAAGAAGAGTTATGAGAAGGATATACACTACCCTCCCGAGTTTCGCGCTTGCTTTCTTCCAGAGGCATAGCGCGAAACTCGCGGATCCTGAAACTCGGATATTGAAAACACTGTAAAAATGCTTATCTACCGTAGTTTTTTTTCGCTTATAGTTTCTTTTTTTTCCCGGAAGTGATGCTTGATGCCCAAGCGCCTTGTCAGACCCAGGCGTGAATGGTACTGGAGGTTAACTGAGGGTTGTGTACCACCATCCTGGTAAGATCACTTCCCCAAAAATACCGAATAGCAAGGACAGAGGAGGGAGGGAGAGGGAGCTGGGTGGTGGCTTGACTATGGGAGTCACGGAGGAGGAGGGGTTTGGGTTGAGTGAGTGGGATCACCAGGATCTTTTGGTCAGTGATGGTTGTATGTGACAGTGTTTGGACATATACACTATGTCACAATCCTTCCTCTCTTCTCTCCTGTCTCCTCCAGTACCTCCAGAAACCACAGTACCACACACGTCATGGTTAATCACTTATAAAGGAGTATTTTGTGGTAAATAGTAAGGTAAGGTGCTACTTATTTCGAGGTGTTACCTATCTTATGCGACACCGGCTGCTCCTGTAGAGAAAAACACAAACAAAAGGAAAAAAACTAAGCAAAACTACATACAAGCTATTCTAAGCCTATTATAATACTATACTAAGCAGGAAGGAAGGAAGACGTGTCCCGTACGTCTCTTATGGGAGGCGGTAGTATAGTGGTTAGCGTCAAGATATGTGTCAAGCTCGAGCACGAGCTTGACAGACGACCTACAAAGCAATACTAAGCTGAAAAGGTCACAAGAAGAAGAAGTCTCCGAGTGGCGTTTTCGGTGACCCGAGTTCGATCCTTGATGAGGGCTGTAAAATCCACTTAAAATCTTTCTCTGCACCGTTGAGTGGCCTAAGAACACCCACACGCTGCCCATTAACTCTACCTTCGACTGTGAGTGCATCGGAGGACACAGGGGGCGGCATGAGCCTCTAATCACAGGCGTCACTATAGAAATTCTGTCTGCGCCACCACGGGCAAGGGCCAACCATCACAGCCCTCAAGTGAACCTCCAGGGCCTACCATCCCACCCCTGAAGGTCACTGCCTAATGGCGCTGTAGGCGCACGCACACACACACACACACACACACACACACACACACACACACACACACACACCACACACACACACACACACACACACACACACACACAACAAAAAAAAAAAAAAAAACCTGTACAAAGCAGTGCGAAACTCGGGGATATAATGCGCGAAAGTCAGGATGGTAAGAATTTAGGACTCAGCACGAAACTCGAGGATCGCGAAACTTGCATAGCGTGAAACTCGGGAGGGTAGTGTAGTTAAAAAGTGTAATGAGGAACCCAAACTGTTTTACAGATTTATCAATGGAAGAATCTAGCATAATGACAAAGTAGAGATCGAGACTGAAAGAAGGAAATATGATATATGAAGAAGATCCAAAGATAATAATGGGTGAAATTTAAAATTAAAAATTTCAGCAAGTATTCACAAAAGAATCAAAGTTCAACGAACCGCAAGGAATGAAAAAAAGTCCTGAAGGAGTAGAAAATGAAAATAAAGAAGGAGGAAGTTTATGAATTGTTGAAGGAATTGAAGGAGAGGAAAGCAATAGGACCAGACGGAGTGTCGGGCTATGTTTCAAAAGAGTGCAGAAAGCAGTTGGTCGAACCAATATATATGATATAATATAGTGCTCATTAACAACGGGAAACGTGCCGAAGGAGTGGAAGAGAGCAGATATAGTAATATATATATAAATGGGAAGAAGGGTGAAGATGAAGATGGAAATTAGAAAATATAGGATGATTCAAAGGGATGATAAAAACTTGGATGGAAAGTTATCTGAGAGGAAGAGAAATGAGAACAATAGTAAAGGATAAAAAATCTGAATGGAGAAAGGAATTTAGTGGGGTACCACAAGGATCAGTGTTGGCACCAATAATGTTCATGATTTATATCAATGAACATTATACACAATGAACAGACTGCATTTTTCAACGTCGTTTATTAGACGTCCAACTCAACAGGAACTAAGTGATTCACGGAGAGATGCCACCGAGCGCCTAACTTCTGATCTTTCTATTATTTCTGATTGGGGCAAAGCAAACCTTGTTTTGTTCAATGCCTCAAAAACCCAATTTCTTCACCTATCTACTCGACAAAACCTACCAGATAACTATCCCCTCTTCTTCAATGACACTCAACTGTCTCCTTCTACAATGAACATTCTAGGACTATCCTTTACTAAAAATCTGAACTGGAAATCTCACATCTTATCTCTTGCTAAAACAGCTTCTAAGAAGTTAGGTGTGCTGTGGCATCTGCGTCCTTTTTTTTCTCCCTCCCAATTGCTTGCTCTCTACAGGGGCCTTATCCGCCCATGTATGGAGTATGTCTCACATGTTTGGGGAGGATCCACTCATACAGCTCTCCTAAACAGGGTTGAGTCAAAAGCTTTTCGTCTCATCAACTCCTCTCCTCTGACTGACTGTCTTCAATCTTTAAATCACCGCCGCAATGTTGCTTCTCTTGCTCTCTTCTACCGTTATTTTCATGCTCACTGCTCTTCTGAACTTGCTAACTGCATGCCTCCCCCACTCCCGCGGCCTCGCTGCACAAGACTTTCTACTCATTCCCATCCCTATTCTGTCCATCTTCCTAATGCAAGAGTTAATCAGTATCTTTACTCTTTCATCCCTTTCACTGGTAAACTCTGCAACTCTCTTCCTGTTTCTATTTTTCCACTTTCCTATGACTTAAATCTTTTCAAAAGAAGAGTAACAAGACACCTCCCGAACTAAATTGGCCTACCCCTTTGTTTTGATTTTATTCTCTTACTGTCTTCTTTATAGGGACTGGCAACTAAGCGGGCTTTGTGTTACCCATTTTTGTTGTGCCCTTGGCCAGTTCCCTGTGATGTAAAAAAAAAAATAAAAAAAAAAATGACAAGACTGATGTAATAAAAAGTTATATAAGTTTTTTTGCAGTCGATGCAAAACTATTAAGAGAAATAAAAAGCTATAAAGATGTGAAACACTACAAAAAGACCTGAACAAGATCTATGAATGGAGCAGAAGATAAGAAATGGAATTTTATGTGAATAAAGGCTAGTTCACACTGGCCAAATAGCTGCACTTTTTTGCCCTGGGAAACCGGTGTTATTCGGCCAAGTGCCGCAATTACGTTCACACACGCAATTCGTTCCGGGGAACAAATTGCCAGGTTTGTTGTTCCCGCATCTCCGCCATCAACAGTGTTTACAGTGTACATTCAACCATGAATCGTCGCACCCGTACTAGATGTACTCTCCTTGCTGATTAATCTGATTAATCCTTGCTTGCTTAATCGGATTTAACCTAACAACTGTTTCTGGCTGTAGCTAAAACGGAAAATTTTCGGTATTATATGTATCGCCATTGCCATGGGAAATTGGGATTCAAATTAAGGATGAAAAGATCTACACGATGATGTAAGTTAAATTTGTTAGTTTTTAGTGCCCAATACATAAATTATATCAATAATTGGGGTGAGTGGGGAAGAGGGTGGTGCTGGCTTCTGCGTTTGTTTGAATTTGGCGTGCGAAAGTTCCAGGCAACTCAGCACATAAAGACCAATCGAGCAGTGCAGGTTTTTCCGGGGAATACTTCCTGCGATTCCTGCCTCATGGAGTAAAACCAGCACATATTATCTGGTATTTGGCCAGTGTGAACCACCCCTAATGGTCATGTGATGGAAATTGGAAAAAGCGAAGAGATATAAATGGCTATGTAAAATGGGAAATTAAGTAATTACAAAGATTCATAAAGAAATGGACATGGGAGTGATAATGCAAAATAAATTACAACTAGAAAAACATAGAAATAAAATATTTGGAGATATGTACAGGATGTTGAAGAATATTAGAGTGGCATTTCATTACATGGACAAAAATATGATGAAAGATAATTACTATAATGATCTCACCAAAAAGGGAATATGCTGCCATTGTATGGTCCCCATATAAAAAGAAGCATGTGAAAAAGTTGGAGAGGATACAGAGAATGGCAAAAAATATGGTACCAGAGATAGAAAAGATCTCTTATGAGGAAAGGTTGAAATATATAAAGTTACCAACACTCGAGCAGAGAAGAGAAAGAGGAGACTTAATAAAAAAAAATTAAAATGATAACTTAAATGGAAGAAATAGACAGTGAGAGACTATATTGACTCGGAATTTGATCGGATGAGGTTATGTGAAAAGCATTGGCATGCGCCTCTCTTGTTGAATTTGTGTAGTCCGGATACACATAATATGCCAATCAGTGAGTAGAAGTTACCAAGGAATACTGCTGCGATTCTTGCCTCATGGAGTAATAACCACCATAATTCTCCTGGAGGCGTGAAACCAAGGTCATAGATGTTTAATTGGAAAAGCGAAGAGATATAAGATGATGAAAAATTGGGTAACTAGTAAAGTACAAGATCATAAAGAAAGGATTGAAGTGATAAATGTAATTAAAAAAGAAATAGGAGAAAACATGCAATAAAATAGGTGGAGACATTGAGGATGGACATATTAGAGTGCATTCATTACATGGAAAAAATATGGAAGACAAAGGATATCATAACTCGCAAAGGGAATATCTGCCATCCGTTATCCCATGCAGACTTCCCCCTATAAAAAAAGATGTGCAAAAAGTGGAGGCGCATAAGATGGCAAAATATGTACCAGAATGAAACATTCTTATCGAGCAATTGAAATATTTCAATTACCAACAACTACGAGTAGTAGAGAACTCTTAAAAAAAAATTAAATGATACCTGGTGAAAGAATAGAATGAGGCTACTTGCCTAGTATTTGAACCCTTACATTCTAAAGCTTTAATTGGCACTAGTCGACCTCACCTGATATGCAGTTACAGTTTTGTCTCCATTACAGGATAAGATATGCCTTGTTAGATCATGTGGAGAAATGTCTCAGACTTTCTAGAAATGCTAACTTATATGTAAAAGGAGAAAACTATAAATTCACTCACTCGAGAGGGTCAGAGTAGAGCGGGATACTGAAAATTTTAAGTGGATTTAAGGTAACATTCTGGAGTAGAAAAGTTCTTACGGCTATAGCAGGTCTATACGCTCAATACGGATTTCACGGAAAAGCGTAGATTTAAAGGAATACGAGAAACTTGTTCACAAATTGGGTGTGATTGGAGGTACTATATCAGGTTCAATTCGGAGTCTATTGGGGTCTTTAAAAGGAGTCTGGATAAATTCATGGATGGGGAAGAGAGGTGGATATAGTTAGAGTTAAGTAACAGGAACTACCTCGTGTAGGTCTCACGGCTTCTTCTAGCTTCCTTATTTTCTTCTTTCTTTCTTATGGAAGTAAAGAGAAGGACGATACAGGGAGGTCCCGAAGATACGAGCAGTTAGGTTCCACCTGGCATACTCGTAAAGCGAAATCTCGTATAACGAAACACATAACTAATGGTAAAATATAAGGTTTGGTTCCAGGACCCCAACAATTTAAAAAAAAAAAAAAAAAAAAAAAAAAAAAAAAGACATGTTTTTCAAGCTATAGGAGAACCTCGTTTATCCGGCACCCTCGGGGGGGAGCGCATGCCGGATAACTCATTTTGCCGTTGTTTTGAGAGTTACTCGTATGAAATCGCCCAAAATCCCAATAAATACTGTGGTTTCTGGAGGTTGTTGTTGTTATTGTTTTAGGGCTGCGAGGATCCCTTGGGGAACACTATGAGCCCTGGTGATGTCCTATGATGCTATCACAGGCGCGGTAGTTGACCTGTCTTCCTCAGGAAGGCAGAGGTGAGGCGGATGACGGCGTGTTGCCGAGAGGGGGGAACGCCAGCCGCCGCCAGCAGGGTGGGCAGGTCAAAGGTAGTGACGTTCAGGGCGAGGAGTTGAGACTGTAGCACTACACGGTGTGAGTGGAAGTGCGGACACTGCAGCAGAAAGTGTTCAATAGTCTCCGGAAAATTCATGCACCAAGGGCAGTGGGGGTCAGGGGACAGACGGAGGCGATGCAGGTGAGCTGTGAGTGTCGTGTGCCCCAGGCGGAGGCGGGTGAGAGTGACATCCAGGACGCGGGACTTTTTCCGTATCCACGGCTGGGGGGAAGAGTCACTGCGGTATTGGCCCATGGAGGTGATGCGGAGGGCATCGCCGAGTGTGTTATTCCAGGTGGAGCGGCAGACCCGGGAGATCAGGCGTTTGGCCGCGGAGAGCGACAGAGGGAAGGGTGTCGTGTTTACATCTGTTAAGGCCATCCTGGCAGCAGAATCAGCCACCTCGTTGCCTGGGATACCAGCGTGGGAGGGAACCCACTGGAAGGCGATCTCCCACCCCTCGTTGGTAAGGTGAAGGGCCCTCTGGATGGTGTGGACGAGGGACGTAGAGGATCGTGGATGACGGGAGAGGAGGAGGTAGAGTGAGGAGAGGGAGTCTGTAGGTTCCACCTGGCATACTCGTAAAGCGAAATCTCGTATAACGAAACACATAACTAATGGTAAAATATAGGTTTGGTTCCAGGACCCCAACAATTAAAAAAAAAACACACCTTGCCCAACTAAATTTCTGCCGATTTTCTCAGTTTTTGAAATAATTATACTTAATTAATGCCTGGGTCGATTAGTGCCATTGTTTTGGGGCTGCCGTTGTTTTAAATGCCGGTTAAATGAGGTTCTCCTGTATTATAAAATTTGGTAATATTTAGTAGGGGTGCGAGAACCCCTTGAGGAATCCTATGGTCCCTGGTGATATCCTATGGTGCTATCACATGCGTGGGAGCTAACCTGACTTCTTCAGGAAGGCACATATTATACAGCTGATAACGGGGTGTTGTGTTGTGTTGTGCGGGCGGCAGCCGATGTCCGCCGCCAGCGGAGATCTCCTTGGAAATTATTTAGTAGGAAAGCGAGGACCCTTTGAGGAATCCTATGATCACTGGTGATATCCTATGGTGCCATCACAGGCGTAGGAGCTGACTGTCTTCTTCAGGAAGGCACAGGTGAGGCGGATGACGGCGGTTTTTGAGAGAGGCGGCGGACGGGGCAGGCCGCCGCCTCCTCCGCCAAGGTAGGTTTGGGCAGGCTTAAACGTCTTATCGCTCGTTATTATACAACTTAGTGATTATGGTGAGATGTTATATCCATGTGTCATTATCTAAATCAATGTAGCACCGTGTGTCACTTTAATAACTTAAATAACTTAAATAACTTAAACTTTAATAACTTAAATAACTTTAAATAAGGGTGATTTAAAGATGTTATGATGCGGTGACTGCTGGCCGAGCTGGCGGGGCAGAGAGTGACGGAGAAATACTTGCCGCGGAGCCGCCCCATATCACAAATATTCACCATTTTAACACACATACACACCTTCTACCACCAATACACTAGCAACACAGGCTCCTTACTTATATATCTTACTATCTGATACGTTAAAACTACTTAAAACGCAAGCATTCAAAATAAAACGAGAATTAGTTTTAGATGACGGGGACAGAAGGCGGACAGAGGCAGTCTGGCATGCCATTCTTGCCCGGAAATATGTATCGCTGGCTTGTTATTGGTCGAGAAGTTTTAAAAACTGTTTGTCATTGGCTGGTGACGGATGACGCCTTAGCCAGTCATAACCTTCCTACTCGTTTACGACCTATCGAGGGAGCTTTCAATCAGCTTTGTAGCTTCCGTCATTAGGGAAAGTAGTATCTAGGTAGTGCAAGAGCAGGTTGTTGCTGGCCATACTACCTCCGTTGCTGGCTTCTCGCCCAGGGTTGTGAATTTTTGTAGGCCACATTGTCGTATTGAGCCACCAGAATGATCATACGTATTTTCAGATTGATTATCGTACAACCTTAGGTAAAATCATATAGTCAGTAAATGACTTTATAATCTTAGTAAATAACTTGTAATTTACTTTAGTAAATAACTTGGTAATTTTACTCACCCCAGTTTGAATGTCGTAACATTGGATTTTCGATCTCGTATATTGAAAATAGACCCTAATTTACACATCTCGTATCATCGGATTCTCGTATATCGAATGCTCGTATAATGGGACCTCCCTATACATAAGAGGACATACAAAAATACTAGGAAAAGAGAGATGCCTGAACAACATAAAGAAGTACAGCTTCCCTCATAGAAATGTAGAAGTTTGGAATGGACTAAATGAGGAGGTGATATAGGCAAAGAATGTGCACCAGTTGGAAAGAAAGACTGGATAAATGTAGATACGGAGACCGGACCACACGAGTGTACAGTAAAACCCTTATAACTCGGCACTATATAACTCGGAATTTGATATAACTCGGCCTGGCAAAGACAAGTTTTTTTTTTTTTTTTTTTTTTTTTTTATATATATTTTTAATTTTTTTTTTACACCTATTCCTATAGCGCGTGTAGGCAGTGAGCTCCAGGGGTGGGATGGTAGGCCCTGGAGGCTCACTCGAGGGCTGTGATGGTTCCGTAGCCCGTGGTGGCACAGGCAGGATTGTTATAGTGACGCCTGTGATTAGAGGCTCATGCCGCCCCCTGTGTCCTCCCAGGCACTCGCAGTCGAAGGTAGAATTAATGGACAGGGCATAGTGTTGCAGTAACTAAGTGCTCAAGTGATGTAAAATTAAGTTGTACAGTACTGTATACAATACAGTACAGTTATGAGTATAAAGTGATTAAAGTGATACCAGTGTTAAAATGCGACCGAGTCCCCCTAACATCTTCTACATGTTACAATAAGGCTCCCCTCTCCTTGGATTACATGCCTGCTGCTACCCGTTCATTGGTAAGTGTAGTTTTTATGCTTTTACAGTACTGCATTATTATTATTATTATTATTTTTTTTTTTTTTTTTTTTTTTTTTTTTTAAACCCATATCAGAAGAGGACATTGCATAACTCGGCACATTGAATAACTCGGCAAGGGCCAGAGCCCCTATCGTGCCAAGTTATAACGCTTTTACTGTAGTTTAGGCCCTGTAACACACAACTAGGTAAATACAGACACATTACTGGGGTACTCCGTAGTGTAATGGTAGCACGCTCGGTTCACAACCGAGAAGTCTCGGGTTCGATCCCCAGGCGGAGCGAAGAGAGATGGGTGGTCTTCTTAAACCCGAGCTTCCGTCCACCCAGCAGTGAATGGGTAACGGATGTCAGCTGGGGGTTTGTGACCCACCTCCCAGGGTGGTGGTTTCGACCAACAGTAAGCCAAGTCTGGCAAACAATTTATTGTCAAAAGATATCAGCAGCAGCAATCCAAACGATCAGTGAAATATATTCTTGATGGTGGAGCATTGCTTCATCAGATACCTTGGTCTAAAGCAGGGGTGTGCAACCTTTTTGAACAAAGAGCCACGACTCATGACTGTGCTTTGGAGGGCCGCACGTCCATACTACAAGCTAGTTACCAGGTTACTGGTACTGGAACAGGGTAGGTTCCGGGTACTCAGATCGTTCACCACACGTTAGCACTGGTAGCATGATAGTATACTTAAGTAACTAACCACATGCCTGTGAAAGAAATACAAAAAAAAACCTAATGTTGCAGGATGTAGCTACACATGAATAAAATATTCATTCACTCCTTCGCTGACAAGAAGTAGTTAGCCTATCTCTGTCATTTACACACATATTAGACCTGACTGTTATGCAATGCTCTCTATCTCTTTCTCTCTCACATACACACACACATATTAGACCTGACTGATATACGATGGTATCTCTCTCTCTCAATGGCCGAACAGAGGTTTTAAGAATATAGGACTAATTTTAGGTAAATATATATATTTTTTCAGTATTAATTCTTAGGCTACTTTCCGAGGGATGCACTATATGTTAATAATATCTAGAGGATTGGGCCGCAGATTAATGCTATGTGAAAAATGGATCAGTTTTTTCATATTACACACAAACCTCAATTTCCCGGACTAATAGGGGGGAGCACTGGTCCGGGAACCGCAAAAAAAAGTCCGATGCCATTACCCACCCCCGGACGTTTATCCTACTCTAGTATTTACTGTCCGGCAACCGACAATATCAACTACCCCGCCGCGGACTTTTACGTCTGCTGAGCATGCGGCCACCTGGCGGGAGGCAGCAGAAAGTGTTCAATAGTCTCAAGAGACGTTCCTGCACCAGGGGCAGTGGGGGTCAGGGGACTAACGGAGGCTGTGCAGGTGAACTGTGAGTGTCGTGTGCCCAAATGTAAACAATACGACCGCTGAGCATGCTGCCACCTGGCGGGAGGCAGCAGAAAGTGTTCAATAGTCTCAGAAATGTTCTTGCACCAGGGGCAGTGGGAGTCAGGTGACTGACGGAGGCTGTGCAGGTGAACCGTGAATGTTGTGTGCCCAAATGTAAACAGTACGACCGCTGAGCATGCTGCCACCTGGCGGGAGGCACGGACACTGACCAGGGGTAGGGGTGACAGGAGACGCTCGGACCGCCGGACAACTTGGTCAATTTACGAACAGGACCAGGCATTTCAACGTGTAAAAAAAAAAAAAAAAAAAAAAAAAAAAAAAAAAAAAAATCAATCAATCAATCAATCAATCAATCAATCAATCAATCAATCAATCAATCAATCAATAAATAAATAAATAAATAAATAAATAAATAAATAAATAAATAAATAAATAAATAAATAAATAAATAAATAAATAAATAAATAAATAAATAAATAAATAAATAAATAAATAAATAAAATTAAAAAAATTGTCCCAGACTGACATATCCCCGGACCTCTGATTTTGTCCGGCAAATCCGATATCCGGGAAATCGAGGTCCGGGAAATTGAGGTTTGTGTGTACGTTTTTTTTTTTTAGGATAACGCGATATGCTCCAAGTCAAAAAATGCACGGCTGGTGCAGTTTCACTGAGTGGCCACCAGATGTCACGTGCTTTCCCGTGCATCTGCTATCCCACAGCGTCACCCAGGGTTCAGTGACTTCAGTCTCTGTGCTCTTGTCGCAGTGTAAACACGTCCGTCTTGCTCTCTCCCGCACCACCACCTCACCTCGACCACATGGCTTCCAAGCGCCCTTCTCTTCTATCTCTACTCCCACTGGTAGTGCACCCAATGAAAACTAGGAAAGCCTTTACTCTTGAGCAGAAACTGGAAGTTCTCGACCGCATCGATAAAGGCCAGAAAACTACAGTGATTGTGAAGGCCATGGACCTACGAGAATGTACGATATGGACGATTCAGGCCCCAATGGGGAGAAATTCATGCTAGTGTTATGGCAGAAACTCAACTCTTTGGTTCTAAGTCTTCCTATGCACGAGCAACAGAGATGCAAAGAATGGAGAAGATGCTAGCCACGTGGATTGAACATCAAACAAAGACCAAAGTGCCCATTAGCATGAGCCTAGTTCAAGCCAAGGCACGTTCAATTTACGAGGACCTGTTTAAAGAGGGAGCAGAAAAGAAGGCTTTCACTGCAAGTTCTGGTTGGTTTGCTAACTTTCGCAAATGGTACGACTTTCATTACATGAAAAAGGTGGGAGAGGCTGCATCAGCTGACCAGAAAGCTGCCGATGAATACCCTTCTGTACTGAAAACTATCATAGAAGACGGTGAATATTCTGCGAAGCAGGGCAGGGACACTCGAAAATCCCTCGTAACCGCCAACTTACGAGTGTATGGCAATAATAACAATACGAGAAGAGAGCTTCACAGAGAGGTGTCACTCGGGCGATTTAACATTGCGCGCCATTTTGATTTCATGGACGACAGCTATCCTAGCGGAGGGGTGCCTTCTGTGTTTGCTCTGATAGTCGCCCGTGCAGATAGGAGGGGGAATCCCACCTCCTTTTGGTGATGATAGAGTGATAATGGAAGGTGGGAGAGAGGGAAGGAAGGAGATATGAGAGAAGGAAAGGAGGAATAAGGAGTAAGGAAGAAATTGGAGGGATGAAGAGAGTCAGAAGAGGAACTGACGAGGAAAGAAAGAAGGAATCAAAGAAGGGAGGGAATTCCTCCACTCACCCATTACCCATTACCCCACACCCATTCACTCACCCATTACCCATCACCTCCCACCCATTCACTCACCCATTACCCATCACCCCCCACCCATTTACTCACCCATTCACACCCATTACCTATCACCCCCCACCCATTCACTCACCCATCACCCCCACCCATTCACTCACCCATTACCCATCACCCCACACCCATTCACTCACCCATTACCCATCACTCCCCACCCATTCACTCACCCATCACCCCCACCCATTCACTCACCATTACCATCACCCCATACCCATTACCCATCACCCCCACTCATTCACTCACCCATTACTCATCACCCCCCACCCATTCACTCACCCATTACCCATCACCCATTCACTCACCCATTACCCATCACCCCCCACCCATTCACTCACCCATTACCCATCACCCCACACCCATCCAGAATTAGGTTAGGATAAGAACAAGAGAACATACGTAATATAAAAGGCAAAACCAACAACAGAGGAATGGATACATGTGTGGCAATCAACATTAAAGAACACAGTCACCAATTTCCTCTCACTCACTATACTCTGTTTTTTTTTAACGAGGTGAAAAATCCTGACCCCTTGCTGCTTACTGACTGATATTTGATGCCAGGAAAAGGGAATACTATGCTTCTTCTAAATTTCAGTTGTATTTGATCATAGTTAACCATATTATCAGATAAACATTACATGGCCATCATTCTATGCTTGAGACCGTAAGATAGAATGAAATTTTTGCCTCGTTAACAAAAAAAAGAGACAATAATTCCCTAACTCACCCATCACCCATTCACTCACTTGCCATCGTTGTGACTGTTAAGACAAAAAAAATGTGTGTCGGGGGGGAGAGGGTATTGAGATTGGAGACAATTTATTGGAATGACGGGGCTTTGGTATGAAATACAAAAGGAACAAAAAGTTTAATAATAAAAAAATACATACATCAATACCACTTCAGTTCATTATTTTTACGTAATACAGGTTGAAGTTCCCAAACTCGGCAACCTCGGGACCAGCGCCGAGCCGAGTAATGGAATTTTCCGACTTTTAGAACGTAGATATATTAAGGGGAAAAAAAGCATGAAAATCAGTTAAAATCAGAAATAGTTAACACATTGTTCTTCATTTTCTTTTTACTTCCACCAGTAGGTGTTCCTGGACGTTTGGGAGCCATAATACCAATAACAGACCTGTAGAAGTACACAAAATAACAGTGTACACAACTCTACAGTCACAACACCACTGAACAATAACAACAAACAAATCGGCGGGAGAAACCAAGCGGCCTTGTGGTGGCACCTAGCGTCTGACCCGGCAACTACGCGCCGGTTTTTTTTTGTTCTGCCGTGTTTTGGAAAATCCGGAACCATAGCCGAGTTATGAGTGTTGCTGAGTCTTGGGATGCCGAGTTTGGGAACCTCAACCTGTACTAGATATATTTGCATCTTGGGGGTATTGAAAGGGCACAATACCGTGCACAGTAATGATATACGCATTTTGACACTTTTGACAGGGGCACCCATCCGCTTGGCGGCGCCACCGGTTCAAAATCCAAAATGGCACGGCCCGAGTGGCACCTCTCTGTGAAGCTCTCTGAGACGAGGGTGGGCTGAGGTTGATGCTCGGACAGAGGCATCACTCCCATACAGTGATCGCTGGGCCTCTGGTTGGGGCATGATTTGGCCAATCACGTTGCTGTCACCTGTCAGGCTCCCGAGAAGGAGATTTAAAGAGACCATCAAATGTTTCACACCACTGGGTTACAGGCAGTGGATGCCGATCCTCCCATTGACGAAACCGCACCCTCTCTTGACGAAGTCAGAGAGGCTGTAGCAAAGTTGAAGGGTGGAAAGGCAGCTGGTGTTTGTAATATCAGTGCGGAGCTCCTCAAAGCTGGGGGTGAGGCCATGATCCGCGGGTTGCATGCTGTCCTGACTGCCGTGTGGCAATCAGGTACCATTCCTCCTGACTGGAAAAGGGGGCTGGTCGTCCCTATCTGGAAAGGGAAAGGGGACCGTCAGGACTGCAACAATTACCGCGGTATTACACTGCTCAGCGTACCAGGCAAGGTGCTTGCCCATCTATTGCTGACACGAATTCGCAGTCATCTGGTGAAGCATCAGAGACCTCAGCAGTCTGGGTTCACGCCTGGTAAGTCAACAACGGACCGTATCCTAGCGCTTCGTGTCCTGGTAGAACGCCGACGTGAGTTTCGACAGGGGATGCTTGCAGCCTATGTTGATCTCAAGAAGGCGTTTGACTCAGTGCATCGTGAGTCACTCTGGGATCTTCTGCGACTTCGCGGGATTCCTGCAAGGACTATTGGTTTGATAACTGGTCTGTATTCTGGGACTGAGAGTGCTGTGAAGTGTGGGGGAGGTGTATCCAGCTTCTTTCCTGTGAATACAGGAGTGATTCAAGGGTGCGTCCTTGCCCCATCACTTTTCAACGCTTGTATGGACTGGGTATTGGACAAGGTTGTAGATCAAAGTGATTGTGGAGCATCCGTCGGCAACACCAAGATCACTGATCTTGTTTTTGCCGATGATGCAGTAATCTTTGCTGAGTCGCTGGAGGTCCTGGTGATGGCCCTCGAGGTGCTGCACGAGGAGGCAAAGCCTTTGGGACTTGAGGTCTCCTGGCTCAAGACCAAGGTCCAGGTATTTGGAGACTTACTAGATGAAGCAGTACAGTCTGTTCATGCGTGTGGTGAGGACATTGAGATCTTGGAAAGTTTTACATACCTTGGTAGCGCAGTCCATAATGACGGCGGGTCACGTCAAGAAGTCTTACGGCGGATTGGCATAGCCCACGGTGTTATGGACTCGCTCAGCGGGAGTATTTGGCGTTGTCGGTACCAGTGCAGGAGGACAAAGATCCGGATCTTCAAGTCGCTTGTGATCCCTGTCTTACTCTATGGTTGTGAGACATGGACACTAAATAGTGACTTGAAGAGACGAATCAATGCCTTTGGTAATAAGTGTCTTCGCAGAATCATGGGGTATCGCTGGGATGATTACGTGTCAAATCAGCGATTGCACCGTGAGACTGAATCGAGGCCTATTACCTGCATAGTCTGTCAGCGCCAACTTCGGCTATATGGGCATGTGGCACGCTACCCTGAAACCCATCCTTCCCATCGGGTTGTATCTGTAAGAGACAATCCGGCGTGGAGGAGGCCAAGGGGGTGCCCACAAGGCTCGTGGCTGGGGCAAGTTGATGTTTCTTGTCGAGAGCTGCTTGGTATGGGAAAGGAGCCTGCATGGGAACTCGCGCGTGGTGACCCCCGGGAGTGGTGTCGTAGGGTGGGCGAGGCGACGCGCCCCCCGGCGTATGCCCCCAATGATTGATTGATTGATCAAATGCAGCGAGACTGTTTGCAAGTGTGTGCATGTATTTACCTAGTTGTATTTACCTAGTTGTGCTTTACAGGCTGAGCTACACTCAGGTAGTCCCGTCTTCGCATCTACATTTATCCAGTCTTTCTTTAAATTGGTTAATGGATGGGCTCACATCACATGATTTTGCCAAGGTTTTACTCCTTCAAAACAAAAGTATGCAAGCGATTGTAACTCTTATATTTGACATTACTTGAGTGGCTTTTTTTCCCATATTTTTGTTATTAGTTGTCAGTCTCTTTGGTCACATCAGTTATTGACTTGACTCCCTCTTCTTCGATTATGTTGTGTTGTAGTATGCATACAGTTTTGGTGATGAGCACTGCTATGTCCTTGAACTCAACGTGCAGTACATTAGCTGATGTATAAACTGATGTCGGGCAGGGGTCTCATTGCCATGGCAACTCCCACCTCATATCACCCACAGTGCGGTCACCCAATATCTCTTTGCCGCTTTCGCTCCCAGTGTGGCCGCGGCCTGAGGCTCAGAGGAATTCTCTGCTGGATATGAGCCACATTTCACACTGAGAGAAGGTTGTTCATCTCTCTGATCACTTTTCCACTTCTTTTGGTGAAAATAGTGGACGATATAAGCTGCAAGGCCGGGAATGTGGCATGGATAGCTTACGTTTTGGCGGGACGTATGCCAGGCACATACGTGCCACCATGCGGGGGACCTGCGAAACACAGTTCGTATCGGCCGTTTTTTTGTAAGTCAAGCGTTCGTAAGTTGGAGACCTTCTAGACCGATACGTGTAAAGTTTTGCGACTAGGAAGTAATAATGATCGAATTTACAACTCAATGAACGGACGTGAACTCTCCAATGTTACCGAAAAATGTTACTTGAGGAGTATTGTAAGCAATGACCTCAAGCCCAGTAAACATTGTTCAGAACTTATTAAGAGGCTAACAGATGAACCAATTTCATAGGGAGGACTTGCAAGTATAAATCTGAAAGTCATTTTTACAGTTTTCACTGCGATAGTGCATCCTCATCTTAAATATTGCATTCGGTTCTGGTCACCCTACTATAGAAAATATATAGAAAATGAGAGAGAGTTCAACGAAAAGTTACTAAAATGATTTCATGCCTCCGAAACAAGTCATTCAAAGAGCAACTGAAGGAACTAAACTTGTTCATTTGGTCAAAACGTAGGTTACGAGGAGACTAATATAGCTGCTTAAAATGTTTCATGGCTTTGATAATGTTAACATAAATTACTTTTTAAATATTGATAGGATAAGCATGACCTAGTAGTGGATACAAGATCATTGGTAAATGATTTCGGTCACATGATGTGAAGCACTTTTTCTTTAATGGAATTGTTAATATTTGGAACTCTCTTCTTGTACAAGTAGTTAATAGTAACACAGTTGAGGCATTTAACAACAATCTAGATAAATGCTTAGCATTAGCTGCCCAACACCTCGGCCCAATGTAAAATGTTTTTTTTTCATTTTTCTAGCTTTTGCTTTAGCTTAGAGTATGTCTCTCCTTCAGTCTTTCTTATCAAATTCCATTGCAGTCCTTCAATACTGCATGGTGTATTTTTCCCACTTTTTTCCTGTCGGTATTGACTGGAGGGAGTGGAGGTGGGGAGGAGCGTTCAACTTTCCTATTCTTTGGCTTTAACATTTAGAAACTATAGTGGTAGAAAGTAGTCATATGGACAGCTTCGTTTGGCCCAGGTGTCTGTTTTTCCTTTGTATTCCTTTGTACTCTTTCCGCCCGTCAGGGTGGCAAGGTTGGTAGAGACGTGTGCTCGCAATGTGCAGCGTCCCTGTGCATTCGGTCAGCGGTTCGAGTCCGCCTAGTTCGTGCTGACGTGGCGGCGCTTTGTATAGTCAATAACCTTGTAGTTGGTACTTGCAAAGTGTCTAGATAGGATGAAAATCTTATCTTATCTTATCTTGTACTCTTTCCAAATTATGATATTTTACTTTATTTACATCGAATTCTATTTTCCACTTCTGACTCCATTCATGTGTCTTATTCAGACCCTGTAGCAATTTACAATGTTCACTCTCAATAAACTTCATAATGTACTTCATCTGCAAATAATCTCAACTTTTTACTGCAAATAATCTCAACTATTTACTGCAAATTTTCTCACCTTTTTATTGCAAATAATCTCATAACTTTGTTAGCCATCCACCATATTATTTTAAATCAGGAATATATGCAGTGCTGTCGTAACTGCAATGTTGCATTTGCTGTTGACTTTTTTTGTCCCTTATTTTGCTCAGCGTTTCAGGGTGCAAGGAACACTATTTAATGTTTTCATTTTCTTATTATTTAACATGTCTTCTCCCTCAGTACATATTCCCTCATAATAATTATTCCTATCCTTCTACTCTCATAATACAAAACTGCATTTAAGTAATGTCATCACTCCCTATCATTAACACTCCCCATTCATAAACATCCTAACCATTGAACGTATTTAAATTTTGCTGCATTACTACCTAAGTGAGATGACTTTTCAAAGAACTTAAGTCCCACTTACCTTAAATAACCCCATAGTTAGTCAGGAACTATTCGAGGTATAATGTCCTTTTTTCCTCTGTTACATTACGTTATATTGGGGCAATCTTTCTTTATGGTATTTGGAACTACAAGATGTCCTCACTAATATATTTTCCTATACACATCTCTCATTGGTAATTCTCTCACTAACTCCTCCTCCACATGAATATCATTTGTTAATTTTCATTAAAGACACACCTCCACGAATGTCATAGGCTTACAATTTTTCTTTTTTTCTAAGCTTCGCCCATATATGCCTTACACAATATTTTAACATCCACAATTGGTTATCTTGGCTCCCAAGTCCCGCCTCCGAGGTGTGTTTCAACTTTCCTCGTCTGTCACTTGTCAATTCCTTCAGTTGACCACGCCTACCCAAAAACCTTTGCCTGTGACGTAGGTAGAGTTGTAAGGCCTAGTTCTATACCTCTGTTTACATTCACACGGTCCTTTTCTTCCTCCCCCTCCTTGACATCTGTGTGCAGCCCCTCACGGTCATTGTATATACCTTCTTCCTTTTATTTACGACTTTCTTCAATTGTTAATACCCTCACGGTCAGTGTATATCAGGGATGTCAATTTTCCGCGGATTCGCGGATTTCCGAGTATTTTATTGCCAGCTGGGTTATTTCTGTGAATCGTGTAGATTCGGGTTAACATTTTTTTGGGGGGTGGTGTACATAGTTGCCTAGCCCACAGCCGAACCTGACCCTGGCCACTGATCCAGCACAGACCATAAAACATTTTTTGGCTGCCTAGCGGGAAGTTAATACTAGGCTGCCGATATCTCCTGATTCCACTGCTACAAGTTTGCTCAGGAGGCAGTATGTTGGGGGTGGAATACAGCAGCCCACAGCCAGTATGTTGGGGGTGGATTACAGCAGCCACAGCCAGGTGAGATAGCTCTGGTGATCCAGGGGTCTGGTATCGATTGGCACACTGCCCTCACTGTGTCAAGTTTGCAGGCTCCAGGCCTGGAGAGTTCAATGCAGGGATGCCACAGCAGGAGGCAAGCCAGATTGGCCAGAGGGTATATACTCAATATAGTATGGCCAGAGATATATACATATACACAAATTGTGGACACAAAAACAGACAAAATTGAGACCAGAAATTATTATAGATATAACCAAGGACCTCTCAGAAGCTCTCTCAGAGCATGAAATTTACAAAAAATCTCGGGGGGCTTACAGTGCCCCCCGAACCCCCAGCTGGGAGGTTCCCTCGCTATGGTCGGTCAGCCTCGCTGCGCTCGGATGAGTTGTTCCCCCTATTATTTTATTGCAGAGTTTTTTTTCTTTTCTTGTTGACATCCCTGGTATATACCAACCTCCTCTATTCCTCTGTCCTCTTCTTTTCTCATTTATTTTATTTTTTTCCCCTCTATCCCTTTCTTCCTATCATCTTTATTTTCTTATTTTCTTCTTCCCGTCTCGTTGCATGGTGTTGCGAAGCAGCTGCAACATTGCGAGAGCGGCTGCAACAGTGCCAACACTAAGCCTTGAGGTACTCCACTTTACATGTATCTCCACTGTGACGCACAGTCTGATCATAGTCCTCATCAAAGCTTTTTTTTTTTTTAAATAAATCCATCCATCCTATCCATATCTTTAATGTACCACATCAGTAACTCTTGAGTAGAAGCACTGCAGATTGGAGACACTTGAATTTCCAGTGCTGAAACCAAAATGTCTATTATACTATTCCCATTTTCTTCAGGTACTTAATCCATCTGTCCCCTAGTATTTTTTCACATAACCTTGCCACCACTCTGGTCAGTGAGACTGGTCAATAATTTAGTGAGTTTTCCTTGGTTGTACAAGCACATTGCACATTGTCATATTTTCTGCAGCAATACACGAAAGGTTGTATTGAGAATATCTGAAGCTGCTAGACAGTTACAATATTTGCATAACAGCAAGTATATCGAAGGAGCAGCCCTATTACCAGTAGAAACATATGCAATAATAAGAGTAATAACATTAGTAATGTTGCTATTGTTAGTAACAATGATGATAGTAGTCAGGATGATATTGATGATAATTCTGGCTATCGCCCTCTTTACAGGGTACCACTGCTGGTGCTAGAAGGACCCCTCATTGTGATCCAGCTGCTTGAGACCACCCTGCTAACTTTAGTTAACTATGCAAGGTGAGTATTTACTTCAATGTAACATAAAGCATGTAGATAAATTTGTGCTATCCACTCTATATTCTTTGTCCCACTTAGTCTTAAACCCATGAATGTTCTTTGATCATGTGACTTCTGCATCCAACATATATCAGATATTGATGCTGCTGTTTGGGAAGCTAAATTCCTATCTATCTATCTATAGCTCCGATGCCTCATTTTCTCTGGGAAAATCCTTGAAGCCACGGCAGAAGAGCCTGTATTTCTCCATATTTAAAAACTTCTCATCTTTTCAAGCCCCCCCTCCCCTGGCACCTCTTTCATTTTTATCATTGTTCAAAACATTCCATAGATTGGAACAAATGGATTGACAGAGTCAGCTTGCAAGGGGTCATGAAAGATAAGGAGGGTATGAATATCAATTAAGAAAGGCCAAATGCATAAATGCTGTAAAGAAATTTAGCTTACGAAGCTAGCTTATAGGGGAGGCAGTGGCTGAGCGATTAATGTCTGGAAGTGGTAAGCTCGAGGTCGCGAGTTTGTGTTCCGCCGGGGCAACTCTTTCGGCAAGTTTTAATGCAGTGGCCTGATGGTTATACTCTGGAAGTAGTGATCTCAAGGTCCCGAGTTCAAGTCTCGCCAGGAGCAACTCTTTCTTCCATTGTCGAGTGGCCGAAAACACCCACATGCTGCCCATCAACTTCATCTTCGATTGCAAGTGTGGTGGAGGGCACCATGGGGCGGCATGACCCTGAGCCTCTAATCATCACAGGTGTCCAGTGGCAGAACTGCAGGGGGGCACGTGCCCCCCCATTTTAGGGTGGTTCCCCCCTTTCAGGGCGGTGCTCCCCCTTTGAATAGCTAGATAAATTGGTAACATACTGAAAAAAAGTAGCCAATAGTGTTAATCTAGAAATTATATTCATGAATGGATCTACAGCCAAATTCCCAACATCCGACCTTCAAACATCCGACTTGTCCAAACAACCGACTTTTTTCTTCTATGTCCCAAGTCGGATAAATTATTAAACAATTCCAGACAACCGACCCTCGGTCAGACGTTTGAATTCGGCGGTGGGCGGGAGGCAGGTAGTTCGTGTTTTTCTCACTACCCGCTCGCAGCGCTGGTAGCGGTGTGGCGTTGGCGGGTGTTTTCAGAGTTTATTTACACTTGCTGTTGGCTGCTTCACCACCACATTGTGTCTTGTTTTGGCCATTTATTTTACTTTCTACAGTGAATAATGTCGTCTACAAGTGCTAAACGTAAGCGTGTTGTGTTGAACATTGAACAGAAAGTGAATATTATAAGGAAAGTAGAACAAGGTGTTCCTAGACAAGATATATGTCGGGAATTTAACATCGGCAAGACGACTGTGGTGGACATTTTAAAGTCCAAAGATAACTTGTTCAAGTTTTATGCTGGTACAGAAACTAATGACGGAAATTCACAAGTGACTTGGGATGATGCACAACAAGGTTTAGAAAAATTCATTTCCTTCATGGAAACAAGGAATGAATTCACAACTCAGGAAGTCATGAACCAGTATATGTTGCACTCCAGGTTTCTAAGTTATAGAAGAGCATCATCAAAGCAGTTAACCTTGCAGGAAACATTCAAGAGAGCTGCCAGGCAAACACCTACACCAACCAGTACACCTGTACATTATATATCTATTCTTTATTATATTTATTAAATTATGTACGTCCGAACATCCGACTATTCCAATTATCCGACCTACCTGCGGTCCCCCCAAGGTCGGATAATTAATACTTAGCTGTATAATAACATGATGATGCAAAAAATGTAGTCATATATATTACACTACGCGCCAAAAAAATGTTCGCCACTTCATAACAGAGCACTCCCATAAGGGAATTCTGCAAATGTACTTTATGGCAGCCTAGTGACTTTCGAGAGATATCCTGCATCTGGCAACTCTTTTAAAGTACGGACAGTCCATCAAGACCGTTGAGGAATCTTCAGATGCCACTGGTCAATTATAGCCGAAGCATTTAAAAAAGGACCGCCTCACTTCCCGCAAATAATTTGAACAGACGCACGCTGGTATAGCTCTAATTATCTCCATAATGGGTGGCAAGAAAGACCTAACAAAGGACCAAATCAAAGTTATTGTAACCCTACACAAGGCAGAGAGGCCAGTGGAAGAAATATCAAAGATTTTAGGTGTTATGAGGAGATGTGTGCAGAGTGGGTGAGAAAGTTTCGTGAGGGTGGCGGGCTGGCGACACCGTAAAAAAAGAGCAGGCCAGGGCGAGGACGCAAAACATCAGCACACACACTAAATGTCAAGAAACGTTAAATGGATGCCCATCTTCAAATAACAGGAAGAGAATTGAGAGAACAAAACTCCCAACTACTCGGGTGTGTGTCTATCAGGACTGTGCAACAGTGCCTACATGATAACCTTGAGTTCCGCAGATGCCGCGCTCACAAGAAACCCCTCACCACCCTTAGGCATCAAGAGCTTAGAGTTTGCATTTGCCAAGAAATATCTCCACTGGGATATGATAAAATGGCAGCGAGTGTTGTGGAGCGATGAATCAATCTTTACAGTGTCATGTAATCGTGGCAAGCGATTACCTTTACCGCCAATTACGATTACCGCCGTGTACTGGCGACCGGGGCGTGACCCACTGTACCCAAAATTTACATTTAAGACTGAAAAACATCCTGATTCATTGATGGTGTAGGCCTGTTTTAGTTATTATGGTGTGGGAAATTTAGTGTTTTTGCCAAGAAATGAGAACATGAATCAGAACAATTATTTGGAGTTTTTGTGTGACTTTCTGCCTGGGTCATTTGAAATATGCAACGCTGCCACATTCATGCAGGACGGAACTCCTTGTCACAGGGCAAAATCTGTTCTGACACGGCTTCAGGACTGCCAAGTGGACTTTATAGAGGACTGGTCACCCAATTCCCCTAATCTAAACCCAATTGAAAATATCTGGTCCATCATGAAGAGGCGCCTGCAAAAGAGGGACATCTCAGACATTGCGAAGCTGCAGGCGGCGATTAGGGAGGAATGGAATGATAAAAACCCACAAACACTCAGGAACCTCGCTGAATCATTTCTTTCATGGCTTGAAAAATGTGTGAGAAGCAAGGGAAAACCCATCAACTACTAGTTTCTCTAAGTATTATACAGGGAAGTCCCGTTATACGAGCATTCAGTATACTAGAAATCAATGATACGAGCTGAGTAAATTAGGGTCTATTTTCAATATACGAGATCGAAAATCCAATGTTACGACATTCAAACTGGGGTGAGTAAAATTACCAAGTTCAAAATGTGCGCCCTACCACGTATGCATCTGGGCTGTATGATGATGTTGTGGTGGCCCCAAGCTTGGGGCCGCACACCTGGCTAATTACCCCTAAAGGTCAAGCCAACACCTGGCGTGGACCTGACTCGCTCCTGACCCAAATTCCTCCCGCACCTCTGTTGCTGGGTTCCCGCCCTGGCTTCCTAGACCAGCTTCTGGCAGTTACCTACCTACCACCACAGTGAGAGGACACCACTCCTCCTCTCTCTGTTCCTCGTGGCATTCCTCCGCTGTATCTACATATTCCCGCCGAAATAAACCTGTGTGAACTCTGTGTTTGGTGTAACCCGTGTCTAGCTAAAGTGTACACAACAATGTACAATGATTCAGATGCGCAGAGACGAGTTTGTGGGCAGTGGAAGAGGTCTGCGCACCCTTCCCTTGTCCCTTACCTACCTAACACAGCGTTCACACACGTTTATTACAGCCGGAATGTAGGTAAGTACAGCCACGTCCGTACTCACTCCGTACAGCCACGGAGTGATGCCACGAGGAACACAGGGAGAGGAATGATGTGTTGCCTATGTCGTGGTAGGTAGGTAACTGCCTGAATACAGGACTCCCGGCCCCCAGGCTGGACAAAGGGGGATTTGGTTGACCCCAGTCAGGTCACCCCTAGCAAGGCGTGACCTGAAGGGTAATTAAGCATATGGCGCGGCCTGACCTTTAGGGGTAATTAGCCAGGTGTGCTGCCCCAACCTTGGGACCGCTACACTACCCTCTCTTGTATCACGCGGTATCCCCTACGGGCCTACAGTAAACGTCTTTTTTGCTTGTTATGCCTGTTTTATGTTTAATTAATGTGCAGTTATGTTATTTTGTGTGCTATTTTCTCTTTCAGAATGCTTTTTCTACAGAATAGGTAGTACAGTGTGGGTAATATAGACGCTGTGTGTTTGTTGTGTTTGGTATAGTTTATTTTAGCTTGAAAAACATGTCTTTGATGGGGTCCTGGAACCAAACCTATATTTTACCATTAGTTATGTATTTCGCTATACAAGATTTAGCTTTACGAGTATGCCAGGTGGAACTAACTGCTCGTATCTTTGGGACTTCCCTGTAGTTGTTTTGTCTTCTTCATTTGAAGTGTTTTTAATCGCCTGTGGTCCCGCGGCGAACAATATTCTGGCGCGTAGTGTATATGTACCTCATATATATATATTTTATAATATATAATATATATATATATATATATATATATATATATATATATATATATATATATATAAATATATATAAATAAATGAGACATGTGAAATAAATGAGACATAATCTCAAAGCAAACCAGACCATGTAGCTATTTGGGAGGTAAACAGTGACTAGCGCTACATCAGGGATTTGGCACACTCGCCCACGACTGTTCGGGACTGGTATTAGGAGAGGTAGTAAGTATCCAGGCTCGCTGATTACTGCTTGGTATGCTATGAAATTTTATTATTCTAGTTGGATGTAGACATATAATCACATTTGAATTGCTATTATTCATACATATGAGTAAAGATATGAAAATACATTCAAGGCGCTCATCCACGCCTGGCAGCGCAGCCGCGGCAGCAGCAGCAGCATCATGAGACATTATAATCACCCCAAAATAGATAAAAAGGAATAAAAAGTCTCCCGTAAAGTGATGGATTTTCCCTAAAATGTTGATGCTTTCTCTCACCATCTGGCTAGTCAAGCTCAAGCTCTAGTGAAAGGTAAACAAACTACGAGCCAGATTCAACAGTGGCTTTCAAAGGTATTGCTTATTATCATGACTAATGCTCATTATTATATATATTATATGGTTGTGAAGTGCAGTTCTATACACGTGTCACTATTTAGGTCAGTGTAACACTGAGTGTCACCTTAGATAAGGGTGATTTAGGGTGTTGAGGTGACAGGGAGACGTAGCAGCGGCCACGCCATAACACTAGTAGTCACAATTTTAAACAATACACATCTTCTACCACTAAATCACTAGCAACACAGGCTCCTTCCTTATATATCTTAATATGTGATACATCAAAACTCCTTAAAACCCAAGCATTCCAAAGTAAAATGAGAAAATAATACAATTATGTTGAGTTGACAATTCGGGCGGCGATAAGCGGTCTGATATGCAAAAAAAAAAAAAGTCACGCAAATGGAGTCCGTTACATCCGAAGTCCGTTACATCGAGGTCCGTTGTATCGAGGTTTGACTGTTAATATTTTATATATATATATATATATATATATATATATATATATATATATATATATATATATATATATATATATATATATATATATATATATATATATATATATATATATATATATATATATATATATATATATTACAGTGCCCGACATTAAATTAGTCCGCCCAGGGTGAGGCGCACTAATTATATGTCAAATTTTGCTTCAACATTAAGAGGGACCTAAAATCGAGCCAATGCATTGTGCCGCCTACACAGAGTGGCGTAGTAGGTGGAGCTTCTGAGCCCGCCAAGGAAACCACAGTCAGTTGTTGTCTTGCCGGTGTAGGGAGGTGTTGTGTTCCGCGATCCGTCCCTCTTGTGCTCCCTCTCGACTTGGCACTGCCGCTCCCTTTGAGCCCCCTCCTGTGTTGTCGATATGGGCAAGAATAAGGATTTTAGTGCAGAAACCATTGCCCAGATCATTGCCCTAAACAAATCCGGTAAGTAAACAAAGGCAATCTATCTCTGAATAAATTGGCGTGTGTTCAAGGAGTGTCCGATGCTGGGTTGCCAAGTTCGACCAGGAAGGCCGTGATCATGACGTCATAAAAACCCGGGGGGAAAGTTTACTTTCCAGAGTAATTTGCCCCTTACCAAATATGTTTACCAGTGTAAATGATATACTGTTTGCTTCAGAAATGTTTGTTCTATAAACATTATCACATAAAACACAGAAAACACACTAAATATATACCATTATGAGACTATGAAGAAATATGCATGAACTCAAAATTCACTTAAACTCGCGTCATTTAAAATTTTATGAGAAAACTTTAGAGATGGAGTATATCAAAAGAACATAAGAAAATAAGGAAGCTACAAGAGGCTGTGAGACCTACACGAGGTAGTTCCTGTTACTTAACACTACCTACATCCACCTTTCATCCCCATCCATTAATTTATCTAGCGTCCTTTTAAAGCTCTCTAATGACTCCGCACTAACTACGTGTCTACTGAGTCCATTCCAATCATTTACCACCCTATTTGTGAACCAGTTTTTCCCTATTTCTTTTTTAAATTACGCTTTTCCAGCTTGAATCCGTTACTTCTTGTTCTACCCTGATTGCTAGCTATAAGAACTTTTCCTACCTCTCTTTAATTATATCCCTTCATCCACTTAAAAGTTTCTATCAGATCGCCCCTTACTCTGCGTCTCTCGAGTGAGTGTAAATTTAATAGCTTCAATCTCTTCTCATAACTAAAGTTACGCATCCCTTGAATAATTTTAGTCATCCTTCTCTGCACTAATTCTAACAAGGCTATATCCATCCTGTAATATGTAGACCAAAACTGAACTGCATAGTCTAGGTGAGGTCTGACTAGAGCCAAATAAATCTTTAGAACAACCTCAGCACTTTTACTTTTATCACTTCTGGTAATGAATCTTAACACCCTATTAGCTCTATTTCTAGCCTCAATACATTGTTTCCTATGTATTAAGGCTAGAAATAGAGCAGAATAAAAATAACAAGCAGAATTGTATTAGCTTTCCATTGATATATTTAGTTTTCTGATAAGTGAGTAAGCACCATTCAAAAATTTGAACTGTAAAACTGAACAGTAGAGTGCAGGCATATATTATAAATTATATGCCTGCACTCTACAAGTGTATACACCTACGCAGTGCAAAAGATTATTCTGGTGGAAAAGGATGCATATAGTTGCATGGAAATATTATGTGTATTAGAGATGTATCGTATGTCTAAAAATGTGGATATGCAGATGTGGATGCTTATGTGGATATAAACTTTTTTAAATAGCGGATGCAGGATGCTGATGCTGATATTCAATTTTTCTTTTTGCGGATGTGGTTGCGGATGTGGATATCTGATGATTTCATCCTTGTGGATACGGATGCAGATTATTTTTGCGTATGAATTTAGGGTATATGAGATCCTATACATACAGCACTCATCTGAAATATTGAGCCACCCGACCCAGTGGCACAATATTTATGGCGAAAAAAGAATGGTGTTCTTGAGGGTGAACGGATTTCTCCTGAGTATTGGAACCAGGATATGACATCACCTCTGCTTTTCGCCACTAGCTAGATACGTCTCCTCAGTTGGCGTCGAGCCATGGTGTGGAGAGGTGACTTGCCGTAACTTGTTCCGCGACCCGGCGTGCTAGTGCGTACTTGTGTGTGGTGATTGAGCTCTGGCCATAGTAGTATGGGGAAAGTTAAAGATTTAACACCGGATACCCTTGCACAGATTGTAGGGCTCAAGGAGGCTGGCCATTCTATAAAAAAAATCAGCGAACAATTGGCAGTATCCAAGACATCTGTGAAACGGTGGGCTAAGCAGTTCACGGAGGGAGGGAAGCATGAGACACCCAAGCAGATAAAACGTCCAGGACGCCCCAGAAAGACAACCAAGAGGGCTGTAAGCTTACGTAAGCGTGGCTGTAAGCGCTCTATGCTTCTACAGCATGCTTCAACATGCTGGTTGTCTTTCCCATGTAATTAAAGGCAAGCCTTCATCTTATGTAGTTAACAGTCTATATCTGTATTTATGCATTCCATAACATATCATACTGTATGTGTTTGTAACTTATGATTGAATATTAATGTGTACATTTAGGTGTCCAAATTCGTGTATGTAGAGCGTATAATTATAGGGTGTGTAAAGTCAAGATTCTATCACCATCATTACTGCAGCTCCCCCCAACAACTTTTCTGGTCATTGTGTTATTTCATGGATGCCTTCCCTCCTTCACTCCAGTCTGGTTGCAACTAATGCTGCGCGCTACCGCATGGCTTCAGGACACAAAATGAAATTGCTTGAGTTTGGTCTTCGGAGGGCACAAGGACCTGATGGTGGGCTATCTGCTTCCAAGTATGCATATTTGGGTGAGTCTTTGCTATTTATATATAATGCCATCACGATACCTCCTAGCCTTACCTCTGCAAACTTGCTTGTTTGCAAGAACAATTTTTATTAAGCATTCAAACTTTTTATATCTCTGTTACCTTAACAGTACCAGGGAAAGATGATAAACATCAATATGATACTGTGTCTTAGGAAATATGAACATAAGAAAATAAGGAAACTACAAGAGGCTGTGAGACCTACATGAGGTAGTTCCTGTTACTTAATACTTACTACCTACATCCACCTTTCATCCCCATTCATGAAATTATCTAGCTTCCTTTTAAAGCTCCCTAATGACTCCGCACTAACTACCTGTCTACTGAGTCCATTCCAATCATTTACCACCCTATTTGTAAACCAGTTTTTCCCTATTTCTTTTTTAAATCTACGCTTTTCCAGCTTGAATCCGTTTTTTCTTGTTCTACCCTGGTTACTAGACGTAAGAACTTTGCCTACATCTCGTATATTATATTCCTTTACCCACTTAAAAACTTCTGTCAGATCGCCCCTTACTCTACATCTCTCGAGTGAATGTAAATTTAATAACTTCAATCTCTTCTCATAACTAAAGTTACGCATCCCATGAATAATTTTGGTCATCCTTCTCTGCACTGATTCTAACAAGGCTATATCCATCCTGTAATATGAAGACCAAAACTGAACTGCATAGTCTCATAATACTTATGAGCTAATAATGCTAATATTAGCATTTCTCATGAGAAACACTATTCAATCAATCAATTATTGGGGGCATACGCCAGGGGATGCGTCGCCTCACCCACCCTACAACGCCACTCCCGGGGGTCACCACGCGCGAGTCCCCATGCAGGCTCCCTTTCCATACCAAGCAACTCTCGACAGGAAACATCAACTTGCCCCAGCCACGAGCCTTTTGAGCGCCCCCTTGACCTCCTCCACGCCGGATTGTCTCTTACAGAAACAACCCGATGGGAAGGATCGGTTTCAGGGTAGCGTGCCTCATGCCCATATAGCCAAAGTTGGCGCTTATGGACTATGCAGGTAATAGGCCTCGATTCAGCCTCACGGTGGAATCTCTGATTTGACACGTAATCATCCAAGCGATACCCCATGATTCTTCCAAGACACTTATTACCTAAGGCATCGATTCGCCTCTTCAAGTCGCTATTTAGTGTCCATGTCTCACTACCAGTGGCGGCTCATGATAAAATAAAATGGAGGGACTGCAACCTACCGTATTTGCCGGCGCATAAGATGCACCTCCACATAAGACGCACCTCTATTTACAAGTAGGTTTTGAGAAAAAAAATATATTGGTGTTTTTGAGGGGGAAAAAACCATTTCGTAAATTTATCAAAAGTTATAAAAAAAAAAAGGATTTGTAGGGGAATGCAAATGATTATGAGCATGTACCTAAATACAATATTCACAGTGCAGTGAATGTGAATGAAAAATTATACTAGTTAAAATGTAAAGGGACTGACAGGGTAACCAAAATCGGGCATAATATATTGCAGGATGCCCCCACGAATTGATATTCTAATATTTTGCTACCTATGACATATAGCTTAGATTTAATGTTGTAAGTATGCCTTTGTTGCTTTTCTGCTATGTGTTTAGACTATGTGGAAAATTTGCAGTATAGATATTGGTATTATTTTGGTAGTGGGCTTGGAAAAGTCCTAGGATTCTTACCTACATCATTGTTCTGATGGTCTTTCTTCATTCTGAGTATTTTGAGCCCCACTTCCCATGATGCAATTGAATAATAATGGCATTACACGTAGTACCGAAAATCTACCGTTATTTCAGCCAAAATCAGATTAGGTTAGGTTAGGTTAAAGGTGGGGTTTGGTTATTTAGTTACAGATGATATAGAGAAAAAACGAAAATTACCAATAATATGGCAGTGTGAAGCGTAGCAATGTTTGCGGTGCGAACCTAGAGGGGCAGGGCGGGTACCCCACCCCCACACACACATGTAAACAAACATAGATTTCCGACAAAAATGAGAGCCAGATTAATTCAAAACACTCAAAACTATTCAGGAGGACTAAGTTTCGGCCTCGAAATCGGTGGTTGCCCAATAACAAAAATTTACGAAGATATTTAGGTAACACTGTAAGGTAACCATCTCTACCATGTTGTTATTGTTGTAATTGTTGAAGGCACCGTTGTCGGGATCGACAATATTTGCCCTGGTTTACACCTATGAATCTACCACAGTCGCGAGGGTTGATTAGTCTTCTTCAGGAAGGTACAGGTGAAGGCTGGTTCACACTCTGAAATCACGGCTGCGTTCCGTCAGCCGTGCCATGTATTCACACTATTCGTCACGGTCCCATTATTTTCGGCAGTTCCTGCTCACCCTCTAAGCAGACATGGTGCCTCAGAGGCTATGGTTGAAGAAATTTGCATTAATAGCACTTCTGTTGCATGAAGAAGAGGAGTTGAACTCTAAAAGACACTGTTTTGGGTATATAAAGCCTTGAGAAAACGACAACTATCAGCACGGCACAACCTCATTACATTAAAATATTCTTCCCCAGAAACCGTTACGTGACAGGACGGCGATGTATTGGAGCCGTGACGGCGGCGCACCGTTTACTGTAACACGTCTATTTGTTTGCATGTAAGAAATTCTAACGGATGTGATGAGACGGTGCCGTGATACCATGATGGTATGGTGTGATTCGGCCTTGAGGCGGACGGTGTGGCGCCATGATGGGTCTTGGCCTTGGTGTACCGTGTGGAAGACTTTTGTCCTGTCTACATCTACCGTTGCAGCCTTTTTACTAGCACTCTTTTATACAGTTTCCTTATCCGTAGAGGTACAGGGGTGAGGATTGAGGGGTCGAGGTGGTACAAAGGCCTATGCTGTCTCCTATCCCACCTTGCTTACCACTGTAGCAGTAGCAGTGCTAACACACACACGCACATACACGATCGATGTGACACAGGAAAGAGAGGGGTGGGTCGATTGCATATACCTGGACCTAAAGAAGGCATTAGACAAGGTACCTCACAAGAAACTGCTCTGGAAGCTAGAACATGTAGGAGGATTGAAGGGTGGTTTGCTGAAGTGGATGGAAGACTTTTTGAGCAACAGAGAGATGAGAACAGTAATAAAGGATAAGAAGTCAGAATGGTGCAGTGTGATAAGTGGAGTTCTCAAGGATCAGTATTGGCCCCAGTGATGTTCTTGGTCTATGTAAATGATATGACAGAGGGAGTGAACAGTTATATGAGCTTATTCGCTGATGATGCTAAATTACTAAGAAAAGTAGAAAGTAAAGAGGACTGTGAGCATTTACATAAGGATCTATATAAGATTTTCAGATGGAGTCAATTATGGGAAATGGAGTTTAATGCTAAAAAGTGTAAAGTGATGGAAATGGGCATTAGTAAAAAGAGACAGAGAGGAAAGTATTCGATGGGAAATTAATGAATAATCAAAACAAAGGTCGAAAAAGATCTGGGAATATGGATTACGGATAATTTGTCACCTGAGAAGCATATAAACAAGATCACAGGAGATACATATCAGTTGCTGAGGAATATAAGAATAGCATTCAAATATCTGGATGAAGAGATGATTAAGAAATTGATAACATCTTTGATTCGACCAAGGTTGGAATATGCGGCAGTGATTTGGTCACCACATAAAAAGAAGGATATAAGGAAGATTGAGAGAATACAAAGAGCAGCCACAAAAATGGCTCCAAGCCTGAGAGATTTACCATATGAGGAAAGACTTTCAAGACTGAAACTCCCAACTCTTGAGAAAAGAAGAGAAAAGGGAGATTTTATTGCAGTGTATAGAGCATCAATGGGAGCATCAATGGGTCTTGAAAAAATTGATAGAGAAGATCTGTTTGTGTGGGACGATAGAAGTACAAGAGGTCATGAGAAGAAATTGAAAAGGACAACATGCAAGAGGGACATAAAAAAAATACAGCTTCCCGTATAGAAGCATAGAAGCCTGGAATAACCGTGATGCAAAAGTGATTAATGCAAGAAGTATTCAGGACTTCAAAGGCAAGCTGGATAATAGTAGATTTGGAGATGGGACAATACGAGCATAGCTCTTTTCCTGTATGATACAACTAGGTAAATACACACCTGCATCGGCTTAGGCCACCCCCCTGTCTGGGACTAGGATTAGAGGCCCAAGGGTGACCTAACGCTGACCTGACTTGTCCTCGCCGACACAACTGCAACACCAGCCAGGTAATTCAGTCAGCCACAGGACACACAGAGACACAGACACCGCACACCTCTTGTCCCCACGTTGTACAATGACTCGCTGTCAAATAAACTACAAAGCCACGATGCCCTTTCTCCATCTTTGTGTGTATAGACAGACTCCCCAAGATACTACACCTCCCTCTCACCACTCACACTCCTTCAAATAAAACTTTAACATGCTCTTTGTTTCACTATTCCATTTATCAACAATACTCATTCCAGCGAAAATTCCAACACCTTTTTCTGCCTCCCTTCTATCATCTCACTTCAACTGTTGTGTCAACTTGTGTGGCCGGAGTCGAATGTGGGTTAAGGCGACATCTAATATGCGGTGTGGAAATTATCCACCAAACACCCTCTCATAATTGGTAGAGTGGTAGTTTGTCCCCCCCCCCCCCCCTTGTGAGTGAGGTATTTTCCACTCGTCATAGGAGGGTGTGTGATAGGGATGTATATATATAATTATAATGGTAATGGGTAATAATTAAGGTAATTTAAGTAAATGATTAGTACTGGGATAGGATAACTTAATATTCCCAGTGGTTAATAAGCATTGCATTTAAATAATTAGCACCTTAGATTGAAGCGCGGTCATTAGCTATCGTCATTAGATTCTAGGCCATAGGGAATAAAATACGTGGCTTAGGACCAGGTAGCGGTGGCTCGCCGCCCACTCTCGGAGGATCAGTACACTCCACACCTCCATCGAGTTAATATCTCTTCTCTGATTAATATGAAGAAATTTTGTACATAGTTAATTGTACATATAAGTGATAAAACCAATAGACCGTGTTAGAATACAACACAAAAGATAACAATCCGCCGCGTCAAGTTACTGGTGTGATAACCATTGACGTCTCGACAACTACCGTCTCCAGCCCACCGCCTCTGTCATACACGGGCGGCCCTGATCACGGGCGACCACATCGGATCACAATACCATTGCAATATTGATCCAAACCTACCGCCGTAATTCAACCCACTATCCACCGATAAGTATCCTAGTTAGTTAATTAGCTGGGATGATGTGTCGGGAGATAGACATGGGTTTGATTGTTAGGTAAGAGAACCCTCAGATTAAATATGTTTGTAGCATAAATTTCTACAAATTGGTGCCCCGAGTGAGGAATATTGATGTTCATGTGATTCAAAGTGGTATAATTATGAGCCTACCACAACCGCTAGTTATGAGGCTGGAGGCGGGGGTTTTCGCTGCGTCAGGAATGACTTAGCTGTTCAACTACCATATGTCAGGTAGTAGATAACAGAGGTTGCATAGTACTAGTTAGTTGTAGTAGTTAGGTGGTGGTTGAAATTATATACGCTTTGCTACACGTCCTTGTCAGGCCGAGCAGGCTCCACCACCACCACGTGCATAGGTCACGTCCTCACCACAACCACCACGTGCATAGGTTACGTCCTCACCACAACCACCACGTGCATAGGTTACGTCCTCACCACAACCACCACGTGCATAGGTCACGTCCTCACCACAACCACCACGTGCATAGGTCACATCCTCACCACAACCACCACGTGCATAGGTCACATCCTCACCACAACCACCACGTGCATAGGTCACATCCTCACCACAACCACCACGTGCATAGGTCACGTCCTCACCACAACCACCACGTGCATAGGTCACATCCTCACCACAACCACCACGTGCATAGGTCACATCCTCACCACAACCACCACGTGCATAGGTCACATCCTCACCACAACCGCCACGTGCATAGGTCACATCCTCACCACAACCACCACGTGCATAGGTCCCACCAATCCTCACCACAACCACCACGTGCATAGGTCACATCCTCACCACAACCACCACGTGCATAGGTCACATCCTCACCACAACCACCACGTGCATAGGTCACGTCCTCACCACAACCACCACGTGCATAGGTCACATCCTCACCACAACCACCACGTGCATAGGTCACATCCTCACCACAACCACCACGTGCATAGGTCACGTCCTCACCACAACCACCACGTGCATAGGTCACATCCTCACCACAACCACCACGTGCATAGGTCACATCCTCACCACAACCACCACGTGCATAGGTCACATCCTCACCACAACCACCACGTGCATAGGTCACGTCCTCTACCACCACTTAGATATAATTAATTATCAACTAACAACTATATATATACGGAGAACCTCGTTTAACCGGCATTTAAAACAACGGCAGCCTCAAAACAACGGCACTAATCGACCCAGGCTTTTTTTTTTTTTTTTTTTTTTTTTTTTTTTTTTTTTTTTTTCCTCCCACTGATAAACTCTGGAACTCTCTTCCTGTTTCTGTTTTTCCACTTTCCTATGACTTACATCTTTTCAAAAGAAGAGTAACAAGACACCTCCCGAACTAAATTGGCTCACCCCACTTTTTTATTTTATTCTCTGACTGTCTTCTTTATAGGGACTGGCAACTAAGCGGCCTTTGTGTTACCCATTTTTGTTGTGCCCTTGGCCAAAAAAAAAAAAAAAAAAAAAAAAGGGATTTGGGGGATTCCATAAGAGTAACTCTCAAAACAACGGCAAAATGAGTTATCCGGCATGCGCTCCCCCCCGTGGGTGCCGGATAAACGAGGTTCTCCTGTAGTAACGTAATCTTCCATTTAATATTTTATTTGACTGAGTTAATTAACTAAATCATGGCAAAGTTAGCTAAGCTTTCATTATAAGCTAAGTTAGCAATGCTCACAAGGATTTATAATAAATGTGAAGATGCAATTAAGGCAATTCCTATTGATTATATGAATTTAGAGACAGGTCTTTCATTGCTAAATAAGCAATGGGAAAAATATGAGACGGCTTACTGCCTATATGAAGTTCAATTAAGACAAGCTGGGGATAAAGAAATGATTCAGATATGTGTTATCAATCATGAACACGAATGTCAAAGATATCTCGATAAAGTAATTGAATATGAGGGATTACTGGAGTGTGCTCATATTCCATCTACAGCTAAAGCTTCTTTAACCCAAAGTTTGCAAGGTATCATGCAAGAACACCCACACAGGGAGATCACGATTATTACGCCTGAAGGTAATCAGCTATATCAGCCACCCTCAGAGTTTAAAGATCCCTCGTTAGTGGGTAGTTATCATGCGCCTGTTATGCAAATCAAACAGCCTGTAATTAAGATTCAAACTTCTCAGCCTACCAGTAAACCACTTAGATCTACTCAAATAATAGATACAAACCCTAGTTCCAGGGCGACTTCTAGTGAAGTACGAATAATAAATTGTCTTATGTGAGGGGGAACATCCACCCTCCACATGTAATATCTATTCAGATTGTTACACGAGAGTTGAAAGGTTAATGCGCCTTGGTATTTGCCTAACCTGTCTCCGTGGTAAACATGCTTCAAATGCATGCCCTATAAACTTAAGAACTTGTAGGAAATGTAAACAATCTGTTCATAACATCGCTCTTTGTCCTAACAGTGATAATAACTCAGACCCTACAGTAGTTAAAATGGCAGTCACTAATAAGAGTAGTTCAGCAGCTGTTCCAACTGCCGAGTTGAATGTGAGCCATAATGGTCATTCAGTCATTGTAAAGATGATGTTTGACAGTGGTGCACAAAGATCCTTCATAAGCAGGGAGATAGTTGAATTGTTACAACTACCGATAATTATAATTAATAAAGTGAATTTAGCCCTATCAGGTTTTCTTGCCAATAATGAGGCTCAAACCTATGACATAGTTCAACCCCTAGTCCAATTGGGAAGATATAAACGTAGGGTAGCTGCTGTAGTAGTAAATAATATTGGTATTAGTTTAACTGTTAATGGACTAAAGGACACAGCTGAAATGCTGAGGGATAATGGTGTTAAACTAGTTAGTAATACCTTCAAAGACGTTGATGGACCTTTCCAATTAATAATAGGAGCCGATTATTTTGGGCGTTACCTAAGGAAGGTCATCAAAATACATAACGTCTCAATGTTCACTAGTGCTGGTGGTAAGGTAATAATGGGACCCATCCTACATACCCATACAGTCGAACAAGAGAGTATTCCTAGTCATGCACAACCCCTATTAATTACCAGAATAGGAACCACTTTCTTGCCCACACCAATAAGTGAGGTTTTAGAGGAAAGTGGTATTCCAGTTCATAATGAATATATTGCCACTAATGAAAATCCTAATAATAATGTGTCGCGAGGAGATAATAACCTCAAATTGAATACAGGATTATGGTTTAAAGGCCCTACCTGGCTGAAAGAGTGTAATAATAATCCTCATATGGTTTCCACTCAGTCAGACATATCTGAAGATATAATAAATGAACCTGAATTGATCCCAGATCCTGTGATAGACATAGAAAGGTTTTCCTTATTGAGCAATATTCCCTGCAGGGTTGATACTCCCTGCAAAGTTAATACTCCCTGCAGGGTTAATACTCCCTGCAAGGTTAAAACTCCCTGCAAGGTTAATACTCCTGCAAGGTTAATATTCCCTGCAAGGTTAATAAAAGGGATACCTCTGATCCTTTGAAGTTTTGTATCAGAACAATACAGAAGCAGGTATTTCCTGAGGAATATCAGCTATTGGCCTCAGCCAGACCCCATAGGAACAAATTGACCAAATTATTAGGTCTGTACCATGATCATGAGGGCATAATTAGGTGTCGAGGTCGAAATTTTCAAGCTGGTCTTCCAAATACCACCTGCCATCCCATACTAATTCCCAAACGCCATCATCTTACTAAATTGTTGGTGGAAGAATATCATAGGAACTCATTACATGGCGGAATGGCTACAATATTAGCCGATATCAGGTGTAATTTTTGGATAAATCATGGTAGACAGGCAGTCAAATATTACCTCAAATCTCATTAAATTTAATAGATCTGAGTGTAGACTAATCTCCTATCTAGGTCCCCCTGAACTTCCCGCTGATAAAGAGATCCTAAAACCATTTGAGGTCAATGGTGATGACTATACTGGGGATACTATAACATCTATTCCCTGCAGGGTTAATATTCCCTGCAGGGTTAATATTCCCTGCAGGGTTAATATTCCCTGCAGGGTTAATATTCCCTGCAGGGTTAATATTCCCTGCAGGGTTAATATTCCCTGCAGGGTTAATATTCCCTGCAGGGTTATATTCTCTGCAGGGTATACTGCAGGGTTAAATTCCCTGCAGGGTTATATTCCCTGCAGGTATATTCCCTGCAGGGTTTTAATATTAACCTGCAGGTTATATCTCTCAGGGTTGGAAAACTCTCCCCGATCAAGTATATGTCAGCATATCCTGGGTACACTTATCAAGACTATTAATTTTAAATGCCAAGACCCACAGTGTGGAAAACCACTATGAAATGTTCCGGCGCTATGGTGCACTGGGGTTGATGTCACATGAGAGAGGACCTTCAGTTTTCGCAGGCCCCAGTGTGGAAATTATCCACCAAACCCTTCATAATGGTAGAGTGGTAGTTGGTCCCCCCCCCCCCCTTGTGAGGAGGGATTTTCATGTCATAGGAGGGTGTGGATAGGGATTATATATATAATTAAATGGTAATGGGTAATAATTAAGGTAATTTAAGCGTAAATGATTAGTACTAGGCATAGGATAATAATATTCCAGCGGTGATAAGCATTGCATTAAATAATAGCACCCTTCGATTGAAGCGCGGTCATTGCTATCGTCATTAGATTCTGGCCATAGGAATAAAATACGGCTAAGGACCAGGTAGCCAGTGCTCCCCCGCCCTACTCGGAGGATCATTAACTCCACACCTCCATCAGTTTAATATCGTCTTCCTGATTAATATGGAGAAATTGTACATAGTAATTGTACATATAAGTGATAAAACCAATAGGACCCAGTTCCGATAAACATAAAAGATAAATCGCGGTGCAAGTTACTGAGTTGTGATAACCATTGAATCTGACAACTACACGTCTCCAGCCCACGCCTCTGTCATTTTCACGGGCGGCCCTGATCCGGGCGACCACATCGGATCACAAGACCATGCAATATTGATCCAAACCTACCGCCGTAATTCAACCCACTAACCCGAGCAGTTCCTAGTTAGTTATTAAGTGGGATGAGCAGTCGGGAGTAGACTGGTTTGATGTTAGGTAAGAGAACCCTCAGATTAAATATGTTTGTAGCATAAATTTTACATGCGGATGTTTGTCTTTCCATGGGTGCGGGAGGACTATGAGCGGTAATGACCCAAGGTGGTGTGCGAGAGGGCATCGCCGATGAAGTATCCCAGTGAGCAGCGACCTGAGATATCAGACGTTTACATGGAGAGCAGCAGTGGGGGGTGGATGATGTTTACATCTGACACGCCATCTTAGCAGCAACATCGCATCTGTTGCCAGTGGGCAAGGTAGGAGCGGTTAGGTGTCTCTGACTGGCGTTCTCGGTGACCCGAGTTCGATCCCCGAAGAAACCCAAAACCTTTCTGCACTGTCGAGTGGCCTAAGAACACCCACATGCCCTGCCTATTAACTCTACCTTCGACTGCGAGTGCATCGGAGGACACAGGGGGGCGGCATGAGCACCCCCAAAAAGCTCTTATTTTCTCTTAAACTCCAACCTTTTCTTAGTATTATGCATTACTGTTGATAACACAGCTACAAATTTGTGCTCAGTGAACTACTGCTCAACACAAATCACTCCAGACCCCTTTAGTAATACACTACCGGCTGTTCTGCATTCTTTGCCCGACCTCTCATTTGCTGATAATCAGATGCATTAGACGCAGGGTGAACTTTGCATTCCTTTTTAAAGGGGGCGGCTGGTCAAAAATTGGAGGAAAAAAAAACGAAAAATGTAATAAAATTCCTGGAGCTGCGTATGGCAATCAACAGTCTGAATGTGGAGTATTTCATCAAAATTCGCCTTAGTTTCGTAGTTGTGGGGATTAACCCCCCACCCTTCATTGGGGGGACCAGGAGCCTGAAGACTGAGGATTATTTGCCTGGGCATCAACATATATGATTCAATAAGAAGCAATATTATTCTATATGTTATAAATACTCAAGACTTCAAAATAACTACAAATACCATGATATCACTTACTTATGGTTCAGTATACAGGAGTTCAAAGTTAGCGAAAACTGTAGTGGCCCGTAACTCAAAACATAAGTTTTATATGTTCACACTGTATCTCCTCCATCAAATTTTAACCAATTTCAATGAAACTTCACACATAATATGCCTACACCTGCCTGATTCACTCTATAGAGAGTTTTTTTTTAAATATCTAAAAGGGTCGAATTTTGTAAAAAAAAAAAAAAAAAAAAAAAGCTTTTGGGGGTGAAAGCGAGCCTGAAAATTTGAAATCTTATATTCCGCAAAAAAAAATATTTTCAGTACGATTTCTCTCTATAAGTTTGAAGGTCTTAACAAGGTCCTTGTACCATGCCATGTTTCATGCATGTAGAGCAATTAGTATAGGAGGAGAAACAATTTGAACTTTTTAAATTTTTCGAAAGTGAAAGGGGTGAAAAATGAAAGGTTGCAGATTGGTTATTTTTGCTAGAATTGATGTATATTATGTCCCAAACTCCTGGTGTTAATTTCATAGCAATAACCCAATAAATAAAATTTAAAAAAATTGATCAGCCGGCCCCCATAAGGGGGGCGGCTGGTAAAAAAAACAACTTTATTTATTGAGTTATTGCTATAATATTTACACCAGGAGTTAGGGAAATCATATACATGAATTCTAGCCCAATGAACCCATTCTGCGACCGTTTTATTTCTTACCCTTTCGGAAAATATACGAAAAATTCAAATGGCTACTACTTCTATAATAATTGCTCAACAGGCACGAAATCAATATGGCACAAGGACCTTGTTCAGACCTTCAAACCTAGAGAGAGAAATCGTAGTGAAAATCACTTGTTTGCAGAATATGATTTTTTTTAATTTTCAGCTCTGGCCTGAACCCCCAAAAGAGGAAAAAAATTGACAAAATTCAACCCCTACAGTTATCGATAAAAACTCTCTAGAGAAGCAATCAGGCAGGTCTAGGCATGTTACATGTGAATTTTTATTGAAATATTAAAAAAAAAATGAAGGAGTAGTTTCAGTTTGAAGGTTGAAAACTTGCGTTTTGAGATATGGGCCGCTAAAGATTTTGTTGACTTTGAACTCCTATATTATGATCCATAAGTACGTGATATCATGGTATTTGTAGTTATTTTGAAGTCTTGAGTATTTATAACATATATAATAATATTTCTTCTTATTGAATCATATATGTTGATGCCCAGGCAAATAATCCTCAGTCTTCAGGCTCCTGGTCCCCCCAATGAGGGGTGGGGGGGTTAATCCCCACAACTACGAAACTAAGGCGAATTTTGATGAAATACTCCACATTCAGGCTGTTGATTGCCATACGCAGCTCCAGGAATTTTATTACATTTTTCGTTTTTTTTCCAATTTTTGACCAGCCATCGGGGGGGGGGGGGTAATTTTCCATAACTACGAAACTAAAGCGAATTTTGATGAAATACTCCACATTCAGACTGTTGATTGCCGTACGCAGCTCCAGGAATTTTATTACATTTTTCGGTTTTTTTCCAGTTTTTGACCAGCCGCCCCCCTTAATGGAAAAAACTGCGTCTTATGCGCCGAAGAAACCCAAAACCTTTCTGCACCATTGAGTGGCCTAAGAACACCCACATGCCCTGCTCATCAACTCTACCTTCGACTGCGAGTGCATCGGAGGACACGGGGGGCGGCATGAGCCTCTAATCACAGGCGTCACTATAAAAGTCCTGCCTGCACTACCACGGGCGAGGACCAACCATCAGAGCCCTCAAGTGAACCTCCAGAGCGTACCATCCGAGCCCTGGGTCACCACTGCCTACAGGCGCTATAGGCCCAAATGTAAAAAAAAAAAAAAAAAAAAAAAAAAACTTGCCTCACTCCTGTATTCACAGGAAAGAAGCTGGATACACCTCCTCCACATTTCACAGCACTCTCAGTCCCAGAGGACAGATCAGTCATCAAACCAATAGTCCTTGCAGGAATCCCACGAAGTCGCAGAAGATCCCAGAGTGACTCACGATGCACTGAGTCAAACGCCTTCTTGATATCAACATAGGCTGCAAGCATCCCCTGTCGAAACGCACGTCGGCGTTCTACCAGGACACGAAGCACTAGGATACGGTCCGTTGTTGACTTACCAGGCGTGAACCCAGACTGCTGAGGGCTCTGATGCTTCAGCAAATGACTGCGGATCCGTGTCAGCAATAGATGAGCAAGCACCTTGCCTAACACGCTGAGCAGTGTAATGCCACTGTAATTGTTGCAGTCCTGACGGTCCCCTTTCCCTTTCCAGATAGGGACGATCAGCCCCCTTTTCCAGTCAGGAGGAGTGGTACCGGATTTAGGGGAGGTGGTAGCAGAGTGGTTAGCGTCACCGGGTGGCGTTCTCGAAGACCCGAGTTCGATCCCGAGTAAGACCCATAAATCCACTTAAAATATTTCTGCACCATCGAGTGGCCAAAGAACACCCACATGCCCTGCCCATTAACTCTACCTTCGATTGCGAGTGCATCGGAGGACACAGGGGGGCGGCATGAGCCTCTAATCACAGGCGTCACTATAAAAATCCTGCCTGCACCACCACGGGCGAGGGCCAACCATCACAGCCCTCAAGTGAGCCTCCAGGGCCTACCATCCCACCCCTGGAGGTCACTGCCTACGGGCGCTATAGGCCAAGATAAATTTTTTTTTTTTTTTTAAATCCAACCCGCGGATCATGGCCTCACCCCCAGCTTTGAGGTGCTCCGCACTGATATTACAAACACCAGCTGCCTTTCCACCCCTCAACTTTGGTACAGCCTCTGACTTCGTCAAAAGAGGGTGCGGTTTCGTCAATGGGAGGATTGGCATCCACTGCCCTAAAGCTAGTGGTGTGAAGCTGCGCAATTGGAGGGTCTACAGTGAACAACTGACTAAAGTACTCAGCCCAACGAGCCATCTGCCCATCTATGTCCGACACGAGGCGCCCATCTGCTGCTCGGATAGCACTCGCCCGATATGGAGACTTGGAACGGAGCTTCCTCAGGGCTCGGTTGGCGGATCGGAGGTCATTAGCGTTCAAATAGCCTTCGTCATCCTCAGCAAGACTCCTGATATACCTGTGGAAATTATCCACTAAAACCGCTCTCTAATCGGGAGAATGGTATGGTGGGATGAGTAAAAATTCCAACTATGTATATATATTATAATTATTATAGAATTGGGTATAAATTAAGATGCATTAAATATAGTAATACAATTCTGGTGGTAATCACTATTACCACAATTAATCAAACGATTAACATAATATAAGAATTGTGAGGAAAATATTAGAACCTCCCACGTGTAGGAGTAAACATTATTGGAACTTCCACGTGCCGCTCCAGCCGTCTTGATAAGGGTTTTTCGGTCAAGACATCATTCACGCATTAAATCCTACACGATCAAGGTGTAGTACTCTCTTGATTGTACACTAAGGTGTAGTCACGCTCATCTTAATATGATTGAGCCAGCATAACCGATCAATCGGTTAAACCAAGGACGATGTGGTAAAAACAGCACAACAGTATACGTGCCGCGCCAGGTAACTGTGGAAAGTTACCAACTCGGCCTACAACCATCGCCGCCATTACGTGCACCTACAACAATTACCAGCGCCCTTAGCCGCCCTACAGTGACTACCACCACTCCCTCAAATAATAATCAAGCCTTCAAATCATCAACCCATCTACCACTGCTGAGTATACCTTAGTTAGCGTCTAAATAGGGTATCATTGCAGTCTAGGTAGTTCTTGGGTTAATAGCAAGGTGAGTTCACATCAATTATTACTATAATTTCAACAGTTTGGTGCCCCGAGTGAGGATTATCTTTGGGAATGTACAAGGTGGCCGTTGTGGGGCACAGTTTATGCCCTCAGCGACTGGCGGTGGAAGGTGTGGAACTCAGGCTCTTTCGGGCACCCGGCGGTCGTGCTGATTTATTTGACACAGATGCACGTCTAAGTGAAGTACTTTAGTGGCCTCATGACCTCACAGTTCTCTTTCTGGGGGGTAACGATATATAGCCACCAGTCTCCCCCGGCCCCTTTGCTAAAGAACCTTGACTTGCCCACCGTACTCGCCCGCCGTTTTCACAGACAGCCACGGCACACTGGCCGCATTGGTAAGCTACCATCCGCCAACAATGTTTGCGAAGTTAGTTGTATTAAATAAAGTGGTGGATGGTTATAGGTATGGCTTCGTGCCTTGGTAGGCCGAGTCAACTGCATATTCACCCTTAGACTAAAACATTTAAATTAGGGAACCCTAACTCGTAAACTTGTATCCAACTTTTTTCTTTTTCTTTTCTTTTTTTTAAATTTCATCTAATCATCAATTAAAATCATGACGGAAGGGGCTAAAGCATTAGCGGCTAAATTAGGATGGCTTACACGAATACAGGAAGGTCCCGTTATACGAGCATTCGATATACGAGAATCCGATGATACGAGATGTGTAAATTAGGGTCTATTTTCAATTTACGAGATCGAAAATCCAATGCTATGACATTCAAACTGGGTTGAGTAAAATTACCAAGTTATTTACTAAAGTAAATTACAAGTTATTTACTAAAATTATAAAGTCATTTACTGACTATATGATTTTACCTAAGGTTGTACGATATATTAATCAATCTGAAAATATGATAATTCTGGTGGCTCGGTACGACAATGTGGCCTACAAAAATTCACATCCCTGGACGATGTACAATGATTCAGATGTGCAGAGACGAGTTTGTGGGCAGTGGAAGAGGTCTGCGCACCCCTCCCTTGTCCCTTACCTACCTTACCCTCTCGAGTCTATTGTATCACGCGGCAGCACCGAGGATCTTTCCTCTTCCCCAAGTGATCAAGGGGAGGAGGAAGAACTCTAACCCAGTCATCCCTGCAAACGCAGTCACCCCTGTTTTCTCTCGAGCCTCGGAGAGAGAAAACAGGGACTCTCAGCTGGCTACGTGCCAGCTTCCTGTCTCCCCACACAACATTCCCACTCGTGAGTGTTATGCATGTTTTATGTTTAATTAATGTGCAGTTATGTTATTTTGTGTGCTATTTTCTCTTTCAGAATGCTTTTTCTACAGAATAGGTAGTACAGTGTGGGTAATATAGACGCAGTGTGTTTGTTGTGTTTGCTATAGTTTATTTTAGCTTGAAAATGTCTTTTTTTTTCTTCTTCTTAATTGATGGGGTCCTGGAACCAAACCTATATTTTACCATTAGTTATGTGTTTCGTTATACGAGATTTCGCTTTACGAGTATGCCAGATGGAACCTAACTGCTCGTATCTTCAGGACCTCCCTGTATATAAAAAGTGTGATGAAGCAGCTGAGACTATCCCTATTGACTATAATAGTTTAAAGACAGGTCTGCTAATGCTAAAAACTAAATGGGATAATTATGAAGAGGCTTACTTTCAATCATTAGAAGCTGGGGATGAAGAATTTTTAATTAATTATGAGACCAAGTATGATCAAGAATGTACAAAATACATGGAAACGGTATTCAAATATGAGAACTTAGTGCGTGATCAGAAATCCACAGCCAAAGCCTTTTTACCCCAACTTAAATTACTAGATTTGTCATTGCCCCATTTTGAAGGGGAAAATTGGTATTCTTTCTGGGATAAATTCAAATTGATTGATGATAGGACTGATTTAACAGAGGTGCATAAATTAACCTATTTGTTAGGTCAGTTGAGAGGTTCTGCATATCTGCTGGTAAAGGAATTAACAGTAGAAAATGCCAATTATAATGTGGCACTCAAGATTCTTAGAGATAATTATGAAGATAAAGATCAGATAACAAAGAATCTTTTCTGCAAATTCATGGATCTACTGAGCCCTTCTCACAATCATAGAGAATTGGAAGAGTTCAGAATAACTTTAAATTGCACACTAAGAGCCATTGAAGCTCATAAACCCTTGATAGAGTCAGACTGGATGGTCAGTATCATGATATGGAGAAAACTACCAACTAGGGTGCGAGACCGCTTAAATCAGAGGTACAATAGTAATTACTTCACGGCCAAGCAAATACAGGAAGGATTATTACAAGAGTGCAAACATTTGCAAGGTATTGAGCAGGAACCCCCCCACAGGGAGATTGAGATAACTAGACCTAAAAGTAATCAGCGATATCAGCCACCTTTAGAGTTTAAAGAGCCCTCATTGGTGGGTAGTTATCCCGCTCCTACTAAAGTTACGATGGGAAGAAAACCGGTAGATAAGTTTCAAACTAGACCAGCCGTCACACCACCACTAAGACCTACTCAAAGAACAGGTGCCATTCCTATATATAGGGTTATTACCAGTGAAGTCAGAAAAAAATGTGCTTTCTGCAAGGAAGAACATCAACCCTCCACTTGTAATATATACCCGGATTGTTCCACTAGGCTCAAAAGGTTAATGGATCTGGGAAACTGCCTAACCTGCCTTAGTGGTAAACATGCAATACAAGCCTGTCCTATTAGCCTGGGTACTTGTAAGAAGTGTAGAAAATCCATTCATCACATAGCCTGATGTCCAAATGGTGATGTGAGAACAGACCCTACGGTCGTTAAAATGGCAGTAACTAATAGGAATAGTTCATCCGCTGTCCCTACGGTAGAATTGAAGGTGAGCCACAATGGTAATTCAGCCATTGTGAAAACAATGTTTGACAGTGGTGCACAAAGATCATTTATTAGTGGAGAGATAGTTGATCTATTACAACTACCTATAATTAGCAAGGGGAACTTAGCCATTTCGGGCTTTCTGGCCAACAAAGAAGCTCAAAGTTTTGACATTGTTCGACCACTAGTCCAATTAGGAAATTATAAATGTAGGGTAGCTGCTGTAGTTAGTAACATCGGTATAAATTTAACTGTAAAAGGACTAAAATCTACAGCTGAAATGTTGAAAGAGAAAGGTGTTAGACTAGTTAGAAATACCTTTGAGGATGTTGATGGCCCATACCAATTAATAATTGTGCTGATTATTTTGGGCGATTCCTAAGTAAGGTCATCAAAAGACATAACATTTCCATGTTCACCAGTGCCGGTGGTGATGTTATAATGGGACCTATCCCACAAACCACTCACCAGCCTGAACAAGAGGAATGCATTCCTAGTCATGCACAACCCCTCTTGGTTGCTAGAATTGGAACTTCATTAGTACCCACTCAAATCAACGAGTTATTGGAAGTAGGGGATATCCCCGTGCATAAATTATGGGATCTAGAAACTATCGGTATCATACCTGAACAGTTACCTAAAGAGGATCAAAATACTCTAGATCCCTATGATCACACTGTCAATTACGTAAATGGTAAATATGAAGTAGGACTACCTACCTTGGCAAATAGATGCCCCTGTGTTACCTGATCTTCCTGATAAAACCTGCAATCCCATGCTAATTCCCAAACATCATCATCTTACTAAATTGCTAGTGGATGAATCTCATGGGAACTCGTTACATGGCGGAATGGCTGATACATTAGCCTATCTCAGGAGGGAATTTTGGATACCGCAGGGTAGACAGGCAGTTAAATACTACCTCAAATCTTGTATCAAATGCAAGAGATATGAGGGAAGACTGATCACCTATCCCGGGCCCCCACAACTCCCCACGGATCGAGAACAATTATTAAAACCATTTGAGGTAGTCGGGTGTCGACTATACTGGGGCAATAATAATTACAGGAGATAATGCTCCCCCCAAGAAAGTATATGTCTGCTTATTCACTTGCACCTCTACAAGGGCTGTTCATTTAGAAATAGCTGATGATTTAAGTGCCGAAACCTTTATTCAAGTGTTCCGGCGGTTTGTGGCTCGGCGGTCGTGTCCTCGGCGATTGATTAGTGATAATGCTACTAACTTCGTAGGAGCCTCCCCCATATTGTTAGAAATATTAAATCATCCATCAGTACAAAAATCTCTAGAGTTAAGGAAATGCTCATGGACCTTTACTACCCCTAGAGCTCCTTGGCAAAATGGTTTCACAGAGAGAATGATTGGCATAGTTAAGTCTTGTCATAGGAAAACTCTCCACCAGACAAAGATAGGTCTAGAAGACCTGAAAACTATAGTGACTGAGATTGAGACCCGTATCAATAACCGACCCTTAACCTACTTAGATGATTCATCAGTAAATATAGAAGCTCACTCACATTTAATTTATGGGAGAAGACTGGAACCCTTTCCTTTAATAGAAACAAGGGAAGATATACAAGATCCTACAATAAATGACCCGGCTCAACATCTCCGGGAAGGTTATCATACCTTAAGTAAAATTTTAAGGTCATGGGATAAGCATTGGAGTGCAGATTATTTACTGAGTCTAAGGGAAAAGTTTTATTGGGCTCAACAGCCAGAAAATCAAGAGTCCAATTATAGTAGGAGATATAGTAATCCTTAGGGGAGACAAGGTCTCCTGGCTCAAGACCAAGGTCCAGGTGTTTGGAGGCTTACTAGATGAAGCAGTACAGTCTGTTCATGCATGTGGCGAGGACATTGAGATCTTGGAAAGTTTTACATACCTTGGTAGCGCAGTCCATAATGACGGCGGGTCACGTCAAGAAGTCTTACGGCGGATTGGCATAGCCCACGGTGTTATGGACTCGCTCAGCGGGAGTATTTGGCATTGTCGGTACCTGTGCAGAAGGACAAAGATCCGGATCTTCAAGTCGCTTGTGATCCCTGTCCTACTCTATGGTTGTGAGACATGGACACTAAATAGTGACTTGAAGAGATGAATCAATGCCTTTGGTAATAAGTGTCTTCGCAGAATCATGGGGTATCGCTGGGATGATTACATGTCAAATCAGCGATTGCACCGTGAGACTGAATCGAGGCCTATTACCTGCATAGTCCGTCAGCGCCAACTTTGGCTGTATGGGCATGTGGCACGCTACCCTGAAACCGATCCTTCCCATCGGGTTGTATCTGTGAGAGATAATCCGGCGTGGAGGAGGCCAAGGGGGCGCCCACAAGGCTCGTGGCTGGGGCAAGTTGATGTTTCTTGTCGAGAGCTGCTTGGTATGGGAAAGGAGCCTGCATGGGAACTCGTGCGTGGTGACCCCCGGGAGTGGCGTCGTAGGGTGGGCGAGGCGACGCGCCCCCCAGCGTATGCCACCAATGATTGATTGATTAGGGGAGATATACCTCGTTCGCAATGGCCTCTAGGAAAAATAGCAAAATTGCATACTGATGGAAAGGGGATTGTGAGGTCAGTGGAGTTACTAGTGAGGGGACAACGATGTGTGCCGACAGTAAATAATTTGATCCCCCTAGAGTTAGCTGAAGAGAGAAATGAAGACTTTAAGTCTGCGTCTTGGCAGGCTAACTTAGGGGATTCCCGACCTCGGAGGCAAGCTGCTTTAAAGTGTAAAACCACTTGGAGAAACCTCATAAAAGGGGGTCAAATTACCTGAAGCAAACCTTCATTTTTCGCCGGCCCCCAGTTGTGGAAATTATCCACTAAAACCGCTCTCTAATCGGGAGAATGGTATGGTGGGATGAGTAAAAATTCCACCTATGTATATATTATTATAGAATTGGGTATAAATTAAGATGCATTAAATATAGTAATACAATTCTGGTGGTAATCACTAGTACCACAATTAATCAAACGATTAACATAATATAAGAATTGTGAGGAAAATATTGGAACCTCCCACGTGTAGGAGTAAACATTATTGGAACTTCCACGTGTCGCTCCAGCCGTCTTGATAAGGGTTTTTCGGTCAAGACATCATTCACGCATTAAATCCTACACGATCAAGGTGTAGTACTCTCTTGATTGTACAGTTAGCGCCACTCGACTTTAGAACTTTCGGTGACGTGAGCGTCATATTTCAAAAACTGGTAACCTCCCTTTTTCAGAGTCTGTAAAGGGGCCCGGGAGAAAATGACTGCATGGCAACTTAGGGCAGCCCCTCACTCATCTCCACGGATAGATTTGAATTATTTAAAGGGTCCAGTGCTTGACAAAATATTGTTAGAAGGAGGATTATCTCCCCGACCGCTCATTGTTTTGGCTTATAAGACGGTTGTGTTCGTTCTACACTTTGTATTCTACTGTGCTAATGCGCGATGCCTGGGAAATATACAAGCCATGATGACATAGTACGAGTAATAGAGTTGCATAAGAATGATGAAACAAATCAAGAAATAAGCCGTATAACTGGTGTCAACGAAAAGACAGTGAGTGTGTTGGTGAAGAAATGGCACGGTGAGGAATGCCAGGATATCCCTCACCACAAACATGGGGGTGGACCAGCCAAAAAAGTTTCTAACAATACTTTACATATTATCAGAAGACAGTTGTATATAAATAATCAGTTTACTGTCTTTTGATAATATGTAAAGTATTGTTAGAAACTTTTTTGGCTGGTCCACCCCCATGTTTGTGGTGAGGGATATCCTGGCATTCCTCACCGTGCCATTTCTTCACCAACACACTCACTGTCTTTTCGTTGACACCAGTTATACGGCTTATTTCTTGATTTGTTTCATCATTCTTATGCAACTCTATTACTCGTACTATGTCATCATGGCTTGTATATTTCCCAGGCATCGCGCATTAGCACAGTAGAATACAAAGTGTAGAACGAACACAACCGTCTTATAAGCCAAAACAATGAGCGGTCGGGGAGATAATCCTCCTTCTAACAATATTTTGTCAAGCACTGGACCCTTTAAATAATTCAAATCTATCCGTGGAGATGAGTGAGGGGCTGCCCTAAGTTGCCATGCAGTCATTTTCTCCCGGGCCCCTTTACAGACTCTGAAAAAGGGAGGTTACCAGTTTTTGAAATATGACGCTCACGTCACCGAAAGTTCTAAAGTCGAGTGGCGCTAACTGTACACTAAGGTGTAGTCACGCTCATCTTAATATGATTGAGCCAGCATAACCGATCAATCGGTTAAACCAAGGATGATGTGGTAAAAACAGCACAGCAGTATACGTGCCGCGCCAGGTAACTGTGGAAAGTTACCAACTCGGCCTACAACCATCGCCGCCATTACGTGCACCTACAACAATTACCAGCGCCCTTAGCCGCCCTACAGTGACTACCACCACTCCCTCAAATAATAATCAAGCCTTCAAATCATCAACCCATCTACCACTGCTGAGTATACCTTAGTTAGCATCTAAATAGGGTATCATTGCAGTCTAAGTAGTTCTTGGTTTAATAGCAAGGAAAACATCAATTATTACTATAATTTCAACAATACCTCTCCTTGTCTCTCCTCAGAAGGGTTGTAGCAGAAGCACTATTATGTATTCCAAATAAATCCCAGCTACTATGTTTGAAGATTTGAAATGTCTTTATATGTATACGTAAAAACAAGCCAACCATGGTTTTATGTTTTCTATTATTTCAATGCTAAACAGGCTTGACTGGTCAAGAAAAATCTGAGTGTTTGTGAACTACTTGAATCATGTCATGTTTACACATTGATATAGTTAGATTCACATGTTGTTCATTATAGTACATTATATCAGTAGAGAAATATTTTAGCACAAAATACTGTACAGAAAAAAAAGATCTGATATATTGGTTAACTGTACGAGACACATTTTAAAACATGAAGCAAATGTGTAGGAAATGTTTCTTCCTCATTCTACTCTTTCTAAGCACAGGCTGCTAGGAACACTATCCCTTCAGGATAATGTGCACCAAGACCACCATTTCTTAACCTGGGGTGCTAGATCCACTAGGGATGCTAGAATCAATTATAGGGTGTGCTAGGAATGGGTTTATGCCAAGTGCAAGGGAGTATAGCATATTATTAGCACAGCTAGACTAGATAATAGGCTACATGATACAGAAAAAGGGATTTTCTCATCATAAGCCAATATTTTACTGTTCTCCATCATCAAATTTGCCTACCATTGCCATTTTTAATCCTTTATTTATGAAAAATATGTAAAATAATTATTTAGTTAGTCTTTTCTATTTACTACATAGTGTTGAACTACATGTAGGTAGTCTTCCTAACTGAATTAAATGGAATAATGATTAATCTGAACTTGACAATTGGTGTGGAACTGCTTGTCTTGACTACAAAGGATGTTAAGGTCAGGAAAGTTAAGAAACACTGACCTCTACCATGGTACTATCCCCTTGCTTTCTATGTAGCCCAACAATTAGGTAGAATATGGAAATTCAGCAGAATTGAAAATGGTTTTGGGAAGTGTCTATCTCCATGTAACCCCAGTGGAGGACCCAGCCACTCCTGCTCCCTTACTTAATCTCTGCCTCCGTGATGTGGTAGTTTTTGTTGTTACTTTTGATCATGTCAGTGTAGTATTAGTTGTGTTATTGTTATTATTAATATTATTATCATAATTATAATAATAATTATTTTTATTATTACTATTATCATTATTATTATTGTTGTTGGTATTATTATCATTGTGCTTCTTCTTCTCATTACTATTATTATTGTTATAATTGATATTACTATTATTATCATTATTTTTTTTTCTATTATTATTATTATTGTTATTATTATTATTATTTTTATTTTTATTTTTATTAGTAGTAGTGAGAGTACTACACTGACCTAAATAATGACACGTGTATATAACAGCTCACCATAATCACTACGATGTATAATAACAAGTAATAGACCGTAAAACCCTCCCACACTGTTGGCGGCGGCAGGTCAGCCCTGCCTGCCCTGCCTGCCTAGTGCCTACCTCTCAGGGGATAACACGCTGTCATCCACCTCACCTGTGCCTTCCTGAAGAAGACAGGTCAGCTACTACGCCTGTGATAGCATCATTGCCTCACCAGGGATCATAGGGTTCCTCAAGGGGTCCTCGCAGCCCTATTAAACTAACACCAAGAAGGAGGAGATCTCCTTGGTGTTGATCTCCACCATCATGATGCTGCTGCCGCCTGCTGCGGCTGCGCTGCCAGACGTGGATGAGACACCTTGCTTGTATTTTCATCTCTTTACTCATATATATGAATTATAGCTATTAAAATGCGATTACCGTATTTTACGGCTTATAAGACGCTGCATCTTGGAAGACGCACCCTCATTTTGGAAAGAAATTTCTAAGAAAAAAAAAACCAGACCAACAAAACTGTTGTCCGATATACAGTCATTTTCACACAAGAACACACTCACTATTCATTATCTTCATTCAGTACTGCTCATCAGCCATTTTTATTTCCTAGCTTGTATGCGATAGTATAAGTAAATAGTCACGTTGGCTGGCTGAACATGTACACGCAGGTCGAACGGCGGGAGTGAAAACAAAGCCGACCGCGGCGGTGTGCAGCTGCGTGCTTGCCTGGCGTGCCGATCTGCTGAGTCTGACAGCTGCGTGCCTGCCTGGCATGCCGATCAGCTGAATCTGGCTTTGTCGTCCTGAGTGTAAACACCTCGCACGTCCTCCCGCGCCTCACTACGTTGCCTGCCTCCCGTGCCTCACCACGTATTGTTTTAATTTTCCTGTATGTGTGTAGTATTTGTGGTGGCTGCATGTACATAAGTATACAAACTTTCATCTAATGTAACGAGCAAAGTTCCTCATACACGGAATGGCTGTTGGCGCCGATCTGCCGAGGTAGACTACGGAGGACAGATTAGTTACCCTCGCGTCCTGGCAGCATCCGTCTGCAGTACAGTCGGCAGTTTCGGATTGAAGAATGCCAGGATGGGTGGCGATATAAGCACCCTCTTCACCTCGAGGAATGCTGCCTCGTGGTGTTCAGTCCATGCCCAAATACGGTTTTGCTTCAGAAGATCTCGAAGCGGTTGGGTTGCGGCGGCGATTTCCTGTGAGAAGCTCCCCAATTGGTTGACCAAACCCATGAACGACCGTAAATCAGTGATGTTCCCAGGCCGAGGAAAATTCTTGATGGCGGTGACCTTTTGATCGTTCGATGAGTAGCCATTCGCGGTGACTCGGAACCCACAGTATTCCACTTCATTCCTCGCGAATAGAAACTTCTTAGGATTTAAAGTGATGCCGGCCTCGACGCATCTTCGCATGATGTCAGTCACGTGTTGGAGGTGTGCCCGATATGTGTCGTCGTAAGCGAGGATGTCGTCGACAACTTTGATGGTGTAGGGTATGCCTCCCAGAGCGATGTCTCCTCTGCGGTTGTATTCATCCCCGGAGGACACCAATCCCATGACCGCGCGCTTGAATTTAAATCTGCCCCACGGTGTAATGAAGCACGTTAGGTCCTTGCTTTCAGGAGCAATCGCGATCTGGTGATACCCCATGGCGGCGTCCATTGTGGTCATCCAGCGGGCGTGACCTGCTGCGATATCAGCGACCGCAACGTGTGGTGGAAGCATGGGGTATGTCGGACGCCGCACGTATTTGTTCAGCTTGGTTAAGTCCACGCACATTCTGATACCGGCATTCTTCTTTGGCACAGGCACCATGGGGTGACACCAATCCGTAGGGTAGTCGACGGGCACGATTATATGTTTGGCAAGGAGGTCATTGAGTTGCTTCTTGATGTCGTCTCTCCAGCTGTAGGGCAGCGGTCTGGCGGTGGTGACTGCAAATGGCTCCGCGTCAGACGCAAGTTCTATCACCATTGGCTTACCAGTCATTGTGCGCAACTCTGATTCGCCACTAAACACGCGTGGAAAACATGCCTGGATTTGACCCGCGTGCGCGGCCCGAACCTCCTCTGACGGATCAGTGTCGTGTGTCCATGCTGGTAACTGAGCGATGACTTCGTGATTTGCATCCTTACTGTTCTGGTCCACGAACAGTGTTGCAGGCACCTCATACTTGGAGTCCCTTGGGTCAGATACAACTGTACCGATTTGCCGTGGAAAGTCAGCAGGTACGATCCCTAGCGCTGAATAGTCGAACCAGCTAATCAGCATTCCTGACAAGTTGTCAATTACGTGGACGGCTGTTTCAGTGCGGTGACCCCCTAATTCCAGTGAGCAACCAACTTGACCCTTACACTCCAGTGGGTTGCCTCCAACAGCACTGAACGATGCGTGGGCAGGAAGCAAGTTATCAATGTCGATTCCTAAACGAAGAGGCAGCTGACTGCCCATAACTGTAGTCTCTGCTCCTGTGTCGGGCGTACAGCGGACGTTAGCGACGCCTGCCGGGTGAGTCACCGTCACAGACACTTGAGGAGTGGGGCGTGCAGCCAGCCCTTTAGTGTAGACATCGGCAATGGTTTGTCTCACTTGTCGCTTACATTGACGATGGCGACATTCCCCCCATCTCGAGGTAGTCGGCACTGACAAACTCTCTGTGGTACGTTCTGTGGAGGCGTCCGATACATCCACGTCAAAGCGTCCACACACTGATTGGAAGTGCCCTGATTCACCACAATTCCGGGAGGTAGCACCGATAGCCGGACAGGCAGTAGAGTCTTTATGGCGTCTGTAACCACACCGCGTACACTTCTGATTAATGTCCCGAGTTGCACCATACTCGCGGGTCTGACTCCTCTGACGCCGACACTTTGCCTATCGCACCACTACGAAGCACAGCATGAGTATTCCTGGCCACTTCTGACGCTCGACAGACATCAACTGCGTTGTTAAGCGTCAAATTCTTATTTTCCAGCATTGTTTTCACTGCCTCATCGTCTCGTGCACCACACACCACGCGGTCTCGAACATGGCGCTGTGGACAGGATCTCTTCGTCGTCTTCCTTCACCCTGACTGGTGTTCGCGGGATAGCCGTTCTGTGGCGACGACAGTACCACCATGTCTCCCATGGTGGTACTGTCGTCGCCACAGAACGGCTATCCCGCAAACACCAGTCGGGGTGAAGGAAGACGACGAAGAAATCCTGTCCACAGCGCCATGTGTTATTCTTCCTGACTGACTAGGACACAGGAAACACTTTAGTGTGGCAACGTCTTTACTTGTGAAGGCAGATACAGACAGCATGCCAGCCGGACTAACTCTGTCCGGGTGGGCTCCCGAACCCTAGGAGGTGAGCTCGTCTGAAGCTATGCTCGAAACAATCGAGCCTAACATTTCAACTGCTAATTAACAATACAACAATTACTTACCTTAATTTCTTCATTTGTGCTTTACTATTCATTATAATTATTCATCCATAATCATTAAGCTGTTATACACCAGAGGGGAGGATTATGTCCTAGGGGTAGAGGACGAAAGACGGAAGGACAACAAAACACTCGTAAGTACCGATTGTTTACATTTATACAGTAGTGTATCACTATCAGTGTTATCATTATCATTCAAGCAACAAAATCCATTTTCTTTATACCGTAAGCCTATTTTCGGGGCACCAGGGGTAACTAATGTCATGCTCGTGGATTTTCGATACTCGCAAGTGTCTCTGTTCCTTAACCCTCGTGAGCATGAAGGGTTTACTGTACTTGGTTATTGCAAAAGTGAAGGAAAGTTTTAGTTGTGTATGAAAATGACACAAAGGAATTCAGAAAAAAATTGGGAAGGTTAGTGAGCTAGATAGGATGAATATAGGAAGAGGTATAAGAAGTGGAGAAAGATAAGAGAAAAGTAGAGTAAGATACTGTGATGTTGTGTATTTTGGGGATTCCGCCCTTCGATGTAACTGCGTGATGTTTGAATCCTACCCCAGAAACTGCGATGTTAAGTGGTAGCGTGTATGGGGTGTGTGTGCGAGCAGTCAGAGTGAGTGAGGGTGGTAATAGTGTCAGCATCTGGCAGAGAGAGAGAGAGAGAGAGAGAGAGAGAGAGAGAGAGAGAGAGAGAGAGAGAGAGAGAGAGAGAGAGAGAGAGAGAGAGAGAGAGAGAGATTGCTGGTATTTAATCCCTGAATGCAGAAACACGGGTAAAAGCTTATTGAATGTATATTGGGTACTGTAAAATGTAGAAGTGGAACTGTCACCGAAAATTGGCACTCCCGCTGACTGTGAAAAATGATAACACTCACCGACGTCATGCGGCGATGAGCAGCTATGAAAGCCATCACCACAAAAGCTATAATTTTCTTTGATACGTGTGTCATGCCTGAGCTTTTAGGCAAATCGTACACATGCAAACTTGTACACAGGAGTGTGGCCGAGGGTAACTGAGGGAGAAAATCATCATGGACCAATGAAAATGGTATGACAAAAGGACGTGGAGGACAGAACAAGCAACACTACAGTACGGACAGAAGGATGAAGGAGTACGCGACACCAGATAGGAATGTGTGATGCATGTGTGTGTTATGTATTTTGATCTATTTAAAAAAAAATTATTGGAATAATTCAAACTATATTGCTTTGTTTCCTACCCTTCACTTAATTGCAACATAGTGACTAATACTGATATGATGGATAGTTGTCAGATCATCTCAACACATAAAACTTGTGCCACAGTAACCCTGTCATAACCCCTATTCCCCTTGATAAAAACATTTACTACTGGACAGAATATGATCGAGGGTATATCATGCCTCTTATTATATCAAGATATATCTCAAGTTGATCACTGCATACACCGAGATACTTCATTTGGGTGTCTTATAGCCAGTGATAGGTCAGCTCTTGCCAGGTTAGCCAGCCACTTCTATCGAGGTTTAAGTGATATTTGTTCTCTTTTCCCTATACTCTTATCAAACGCTGGCAGTCTAAAGAAAGATTTCTCGGTACCTGAATTGACTTGTTGGAACATCTAAAAGCTCCACAAAATGATGGCATCTTCACTATAGTCACTGTGGTAAACATAGCTAGTGGAGTTTGTTGGTCCTCCACAATCGCATCTCCGGCGTCTGTCGTCTACGCGGCGAGTGCTGTGACGTTATGTGCAAGGAACCTATTGGGCATGTAATATATTAATTATTACAATCAATTAAAAGAGAATTGCTATCTCTTTGGTGACGTCTAGCATTTCGGGTACCAGAAAGCAAATTTGTTGAAACATCTGGGAATAAAATATCTGTCCTGGACTGCCCATTTGAAATTCAAGAAACGCAATGTACAACCCTGAGCAGAAGGAAAAAAATAGCCACCAAGATCATCAAGAAGAGAAGAATGAGAAAACCTATGCCTTAGGATCATTCTAAAACCTAGCTGTCCACAATGAGTAGCTTGGGAAACTTATGATACCTCTCCTGTGTGGGATAATACTGTTTGAAAAATTTGTTGTTATTTTAGTAGCTTATAACTCCTACATAAATTGACGGCTTTGAAGTATGAAAAGCCTATTTTTGGGTCCACGACAGAGCTAGTGCACTGCTAGCGAGAGAGGATCGATCGCGACCCCAGGGGAATACCTGGGTAATTCAGCAACCCATCCCACATCTGGTTGATATAGAACCAGGCTCTACTAGAGCTTTATGGAACCAAACTAAGGAGAAAAACACGTCTGGCAGCCCCGCACCACCCCCGCCCTCGCCCACAACCACCAGCACAGATATTCCCATCTCAAGAAACTTCCCCGTTGAAGAGGGGGCTGAAAACATGGTGGGGAAGGAAGGGTGGGAGGCCAAGGCCGTGCACTAGCTCTGTCGATGACCCAAAAATAGGCTTTTGATACTTCAAAGCCGTCATTTTAGGTCCCCTCCAGTGCTAGTGCACTGCTACCTGCCACTCGGAGATGAGGCATGAAGCCCCCAACCCCTGTGGGGAGAAGGAAGGCAACTGCTCAAGAATAAAAATAAAAATATAATCCTCACAAGAATCATGCTCGATCGCCATGGGCAGGCACGTTGTCAACCACTGCAGCCCTGCCGGATGGTGAGAGACCCAGGGCAACACAAGGTGAGTCCATGAGGAAGGAGAGAGGTAACAAGCCACGAAGCGCGAGGCCGTATCCCACTGTCCCCCTTCCCTCACCCGCTCCAAGGAGTGCGTGCGGAGGAAGGCCAGAGACGCCACCACGCCTCTCACGTCATGGGCGCGAGGGGCGTGACCCGGGTCAGCTAACTCGATGAACCCCCGGAGCCAGCCTGAAATCCTCCTGGTGGAGAGAGGACGATCAGTGGTAGCGTCATGGAACAGCACCTGCGGGTTTCCTGCCCAAGAATCAGACTGAGCCAAGTAACGTCTATGCACCAAAACTGGGTACAAGGGGTGGAAGGCGTCCCCCTCTCTCACAACTGGCTGGAGCCGCTCGTTCTTATGCAGGACCTTGGGCGAGAGGAGACAGCAGACCTGTCCTGAGAGAAGGTAGGCCACTGGGGAAACGTGTCAGCGCCCTCAGCTGAGGCGCCCAATGCCTCGTTGCCAGGGCCACCAGGAACAAGGTCTTCAGAAAGAGGCGAACCCCGGGAGCGTCAAACCGAAACAGGCCGCTCTGAAGATACCAGAGGACTTTCTCCTAAAACCAGAAGGGTCCAGGATGGCGGGAAGGGGATTCTGGTGGAAGAACAGCCACTTCAGGAGGGTCACCAAATGTCGGTCCAGGACTATAACCCAGCCGTATTTGAGGGGGTCAGCCAGGGCCACAAGGTGAAGGGAGACTGTGGCAGAGGACCTCCACCTGTCATGGGTCAGAAAGGAGAGGAAATCCAGGACCACAGACTCTGAGATGCCATGGAGGCCTTTCAATTTGAGGAAAGACTGAAAGGCCTTCCATTGGGACTCGTACTGCCTAGTAGAGGACAGGCGGAGGCCCGCCAACATGTCCTCCGCAACACGGCAAAGACCGATTGACTAAGGGAGGCACAGAGAAACACAAGGTGTGTAACTTAAAGGCAGAATGAAGCCTGGCTGGAAGCTCCTCCAGGCAAATGAGGCCCCCTAAAGGAACAGGGGAGGGACACCATGCCTTCAGTTTGGAGAAACATGGCTGCGCCGGCCAGAGAGGAGCCACCATAGTCACCCTGCCCCTGTAGGAATGCAGTTTGTTGCAAACCTTCAGGACGCTGGGGCAGGGAGGCGGAAACAGATAAACATGGCGTCACCTGTTCCAGTCATCCTCGAGGGCGTCCGGGCCCCCCGCAGGCGTCCGCTCTTCCCTCGTCAAGAAGGTCTGCAACCGGGCAGAGTGCCTGGATGCGAAGAAGTCCATCTCCGGAGTGCCCCACTGCTGATAGAGAGCCACAAAGCTGCCACTCCACCGACGATCCCCTGAAGCGAGAAAGGGCGTCGGCCCACTCGTTCTCCACTCCCGGTAGGAACCAGGCAGACAGGTGGAGTTGGAGATGGTCGAATATCCCTGTCCTCCCTGCCTCTGGAGGCTTTCCGCATATGATGGCTGACTTCCTCTGGGAGTCCCGGCTGTTTGCCAAGGACCTCCAGTGGCAGGCACAACCATTGAAGGAGGAGCTCTTTCGCCAGGAATTACAGGAGAGGCAGCACACCTCCACCGGGACCGGTTTCCAGGATGTGGAAGGGCCCATGCGGCCTACCGGTGGCACCCGCAATCCACACCTCTGCAGGGTCCAGTCTGGCCTTCCTCCAGGGCAACCGGGACTGCCCTCCAAAAGAAAGCCACCCGGCCTCCGGTGCGCCCTCAACACAGGGTAGGCTGTCCTTGACAAAACTGGGCTCAGCCAGCAAGGTGGCCAGAGTGTCCAAAGCGGCCACTGTAGAGACCACAGGTGCCCTTGAAGGAGCGTCCTGCCGGGAGAATTGAATCTGGTGGTAGAGGTAGGACTCCTTCAACCCATCATCCCTGACACGGTGCACCTCCAGGTCCGGGATGGCGTCCCACAAGCTGTCATCCAGCTGACTAATGGCAATGAGCCTCCCGTTGACACTCGGGCAGCCAATCGACGCTGACTTCGGTGCCCAAGCAAACAGGACGGAGGAGGAAGGAGGCTTCCTCTGGGCAGTACTCCTGGAGGGATGTAGGGAGATGCAGGTGGAAGCCTCTGCATTGGAAAGGGAGGAGGAAGGTCCCGGAGGACAGGAAGCAGGGAGGTGAAAGTCTTCGAACCGCCGCCTCTTCTACACGGGTAGGGTCACATCCCCCTCCCCACTTGAGCTCTCCAGACAGTCGTTCTCTATAGCCTGCAGCCTCAGAAGCAGGCCCTGGCAAGAGGAACGCAGGAGAGGGCGACCTGTGACTCAGATGAGGCGAAGAATGGGTCCCGGTTGTCAAATTGACCTTTAATCTCGCCATGAAGATGGTCACAAGAGTCCATCCACTCCAACTACCCCTGAGGAACGGGAGGGGAGGACGTGGAAGGCCCCTGGGACGCCTACCCAACCAGAGCAGCGACGTTCCTCACCGGCAAGTCCATGTCCCGCAAACTGCAGCTAGGGGGAGGGGCAGAAGACACCTTCATATTCTGCTCCACTATCAGCACGACCGACGGTGACCTATGAGAACCAGAGGCAGCAGGTCGGGAAGCGCGAGACAAGGAGGACCTCCCAAAGGAGTGGGACGACATGCCGAGGTCCTGACAGGAACCCAGAGCACGGTTCGGCCATGAAAGACGGAAGTGAGTGGCGGTTGCGAGACTTCAAGGCCCTTGTCCACCACTACTTAAGGTCGGCAAAGGCCCCTCCAACAAGGCAGGGCACACCTCCCTCCGGGAAGATGACCTTCAGCCAGCCGTGGCAGACCGGACACTCTTCAGGATGGTAGAGATCCGACAGGAGGCACGGGGCGTGCGAGGAGCAGAGCTCGTGGCCCCGGGACTTGAAGGACGCCGAGCAGCCCTGTGGTTCGCAGTTGATCTCATAAAAAGAAGTGCAAAATAGTGAGAGGGAAGGGAAGACCCGCAGAACAAATTGCCCCTCTCATCCCGGACGTGGGCAAATAGTGATGGCAGGCGAACCATGATTCATCGCACTCCTGCTCCCATGTGGAGAAGGGAGGAAGTGGCAAGCCACGAATCGCTGAACACTGTGCCCCACCCTCAGCTGAGAACAGAGAGGGGGAGGGAGGGGGAGAGCAAAGCCCCAGGCGCCAAGATCACCATGCACCCTCTCCCCTTCCTGGTAAGGAAGGCAAAGAGGGACTGGGAAAGGAGTGGTCGCGCATCAAAAGCTACGGAAACAACAACACTTCGGGCACTGCCACCATCACAGATCCACTCCCCCTTCCTGAGGGAGGGCAGAGTGGCGTGAAGAAGGGCCAGGTCATGACGACTGGAAGTAGTCATGAGGGGGGGGGAGAGGAGCGAAACGCCCCTCTACCCACCAACAAACCTCCGTAGGGTGCAAGAACCCCGTTGGCGCCCCAGGAGGCCGCGCATCAACACTCAACAAGGTTGAATAAGAAGGACATACACCTCCGCCCTCAAGACACGGGGAGCACCAGAATGAGGAGGGAGAATACGCCCGGCCCGGGAAACCAACTGTGGAGTCCCAGAGCAAAAGCTAAACGGGAAAAAACAGCTAACCCGACACTCTCCCCGCTAACACATGAGGAAAGAAAATAACCAAGCAGTTGTTTATCATAGAGAAACGATGACCAGCGTTATGTAGTGTGAACACTGGTTGGGTAAGGTGATCAATAGGTACGCACCGGTCCAATACATACGCATCTGGCATTTAAAAATGTCTCCACAGAATGTGAGAACACTTGAAACTTCAAACTCTGTTTCATATTGTTCCTTAACCATTACTCTTATATAAAAAAAAACCAGGTATCTACAGTTCTGTTCCTCTTTATTGAACAGATGACCAAAAGAAAAGAAGGAAAGGTGGAAAAAAACTGCATTTCCTTGCAAAAGCTAAGGGTTGACAGTGTTTGTTTTTACAGTTTGGTTATTTTACGTATTGCATATTATACTTTCCTGATTCCATATTGATTTGGTAATGCTGGGTGTAAGAAACAAGCACCAATACTGCTCTGAAATAAGAGATAAAGGCTAGACAAGGGTGCATACCTACTGGACAAGGCTAAGATAAAAAAGTCCAATACGTATGCAATTTTTCAAATGCCTGCCAGAGAGTCGTGAGCCACAATGCATGACAATCTAAGGCCATCTCTATTGGTAAGGAGAATATGGGCCCTGTTCAGTGAAAATATCGGAGTACTATCCCAGGAGTAATTTACCCTTTGGCTGGTCCAAAACGTACGCAGTGCGCAATGCCCTATACGTACACATGTACGCAACCTTATGTACGTATAGGGCATCACGCACTGCGTACCTATTGCTTCTTCACAACTTTTCTTTCACAAAAAAATATTAACTTCTATTATTCTTTTCATATTAAATAATACAAATTTAAAAGTCTAAAATGTCAGCTTCAAAGCAGAAAGAAAGCAAACAGCAGCAAATTAATCATGATTCTGATGTTATTAAAGCTGCTTTGGATGACATAGAAAAGTAGGTTAAGTAGAATACAGTGTACTGTAGTTGCTTGTTATAAATGCTGTAAGATAATTTCGCAATTACCATAGCATGTACCATATACTAAGTTACGCATTAATCGGCAATCAATATGGTCCTCAGTTTTCCGCATGATTAGCGCAGTTTAAATTTCCCGGGTGGGTCCATGTTTTGGGCCCAACCAACACACTGTACCAGATCAGTCGATGCTCCATGCTCCAAAAACACGAATATTCTCATTAATTTTCTTAATTGTTAAACTGTTTGTTAAATTTCTGTTACAATATAAAGCATAATAGAGCAAGTTATCAGAACTATATAATGCAATTTGAAAATCGGCAGTCTAAGGATCCCGTGTTGTGCTGATTAGTGATGGGCAATGTATTAATTACCATGAAAATTGAGTACTTAAGTCTTGTTTTTCCGTGCAATCGGAATCAATATTCGTTCCATCAGTTTCCGCAAAGTTACTAAGATCGAGTTTAAATATCACCCAGTGTTGATCCTGTTACTGGTTGGACCTATAAGGATACAGCTCGAGCCGAATGCTTATGGCTCCCTCATGACGATATATCATGCAGTTCTGTCTTGTTAATTCCACTGGTTTAAACTGTTGCCTTATTACTTTTCTTTCTTTTGGCTATGTGTCGGGCATTAATCTTTATAATAAATTCTAGAAATCTGCGATCAAATGCGGCAGCGGTCCTAAGTCCCAGTCTCCCTGTTTGGTTTGGAATGGTTTACCAGAAAAACAGAATTTAGTTTTTTTTTTTTTGATAAGTAACATAATAATATTCTTAACATGCGCAAACTGTTCATAGATCCTTTAAGTACATTCTACAATACCAGTTAGCATTAACTTGGTTCCACTATAAAAATACTCATGCCAGTTATGAGATCATCCATCTGCTATGCCTCTAGTTTTCGATAATTTTAAATAATTCTACTGGAAACATATCCTGCTGACACTTCCTTATCCATCTTTGCTTATTCGTCTCTGATGTCGTATTAATAGATCGTTAACCAAAGGGTAATCCATATACTATGCTCAGCACGGCTTTATCCAAATATTATTCAAAGTAACCTCATTTGTTGCCAGAGCATAAACTGTACTCGAAAAATAAAATTTCTTAAAACCATTGCCGGTTTTTTTCCTCTTAATTCATTTACTATAAACTCATGCTCCTTGATGTTTTATTTCACTTCAGTGTCTTAATCTTTCAAAGGAGATAACAAGACACTCGAACTCAATCTACCCCTCTTTTCATTGTAATTCATACGTCTTCTCTTAAAGGACCTGTTTTTATACGGACTTTTGTTACCTTTTTGTTTGCCTTGTCAGTTCCTTGATGGAATAAAAATAAATAAAAAAATGGTTTCTTATTTACTTAACTCTCATTACAACGGAAGGTTCTTTGTGCAGTACGTCCAACTAGTAATGCCTATAGTTTAAGTTTTTCTTAATCGTCAAAACTTATATAGGTGTCGTATTTCCTCATTTGACTAGTAATGTGTTGCTACAATGAATATGTATAAACTGGCATACTCTCTACTTTATTATCAGAAGTTTATTTGAGAATATGGAAGGTGTTACGTATGACACCTTTAATTAGGTAGCCTTTAACTTAAATCCTGAATTATGATCAGCATGTCATCTAGATTTAAAATGATAATTAACAATGAAATTATAACAATTCCAGTCATACTCACTATTTAATATCATCATTTATGAAAAGTCTATTTGTGGGGGGTACAGTCGGAAGGATCATACAAGGAACTGCTTTACTAATCTTTTCCTCACCCTAGTATCGAATCATGGCAACAAATGAAATGAATGCGGTGTTCCTGGCTGGGGCGGGGTTGGCGTGGCTGCCATCGTGTTTTTACGTCTCCGAGTGGTTCCATAAAGTTCTAGTGCAGCCTGGTTCTATATTAACCAGATGTGGGATAAGGTTGCCGACTTACCCAGGGATTCCCTGGGGTCGCGATCGATCCTCTCTCGCTAGCAGTGCACTAGCTCTGGAGAGGACCTTACAAGCACTATATGTATGAACTTGGTATGGTATAAGAACCTTGCTTAGGCCATCAAAGATATAGGGAGAAATCTTACTGAAATTTATTAGTTTGTTGAATAAAGATAATCAACATTTAAGTTTCGTCATCATCCCTTACAAATAGGAAAGACAATATATATAATTCAACCATTTCAGATATGAAGAAAATGCACTATTTTTATTCTCTAACATGTAAGCATTATTTCAGTGTTTGTTTTACTGAAAGTGGTTGAACAATGGTGCACTAGTAGGATTGCAAAGCTAGCAAATTGCTGAGGCAAAGGGGGACCAGTAGCCTGAAAACTGAAGATTTAATGCCTGGACATCAAAATATATGATTGAATATAAAGAAATATACTTCTAAATATATTTATATATATTATAGTAAATAAATGAAAAGGTAAGTTTTATGTATCACTTCGCTGTGCTTACGTAATATTCATTCAAAACTTTATCTGCCAGTATCTCAAAATGTAAGTTTTGTAGCTTTGGAATCCTACTAGTCTGCCATTTTTCTACTGATTTCAGTGAAACAAACAATGAAATAATACTTAGATTTTAGAAAATAAAAATTTGTGTTTTTTTATTATATATGAAATGATCTAATTATAAGTATTTTTCCCAATTTGTAAGTGGTAATGACGAGACTAAAAAAAATAGATTTTTATTCTGCAAACTAACAACTTTCAGTGAGATTTCTCTATATATTTTTGATAGCCTAAGCAAGGTTTTTATACCCTACCAAGTTCATGCATATAGTGCTATTATTGTAGGAGTTATAAGCTTTTGAAAAAAAACATTAAATACAAAAATATATAAATAATTAATGCAAATAGATAGGAGATAGATTTTGAGTTTTTTTTTGGCTGAAACTCATGTATATGGTGTCCCTTTCTTTTGATATTGGGTTATATCCATAATTTTTATAACTAAAAAAAAAAGGATTAAAAACCGGCCGATCCCCGAATGACTTAAAATAGCACCAACCAAATCCGCAGTCGCCCTCCTCACAAGCTCTGTACTGTACAGCTGAGCACCGCTACACCCCACACCTCACCATAAACAATACCCCCATACCACACACACACACACAAAAAATGCTTGGTATAACATATGATAACCAATGTCTTTTAAACAGTATATCACAAACATAAAAAACAAATGCACACAAAGGCTCAATGCCCACAGATCACTTGCCAATACAACATTTGGGCACAGCAAAGAAACAACAACCCAGAGTATACAAACAATTATATACGCTCAGTATCAGTAATGGATTATACAAGCCCTACCTGGGCCTCTAACTTCACTAAGACACATCACAACACACTACATACCATACAGAACATAACCAAGCCTTAAAAATCATAGCAGGCTACACAGCTACCTTACCTACAGACCACCTAAGTCCTTAAGAAAAAAAAAAGTCCTCAAAGTCAATGACCACTTTGACATGAGAGGCACACAAACACTCACTGTTACCACCACAAACCCACAACACCCACTACACTACATGGCACACCACCCTCACATGCCAAAAACATCAAAACAGCAGCTAGCACACATTATCACACACAAATTCTATCAACACTTCCACCTTGTCCTCCCCAAACTGGCATCCAGAGGCATATCTATACCCAGATCACCCATTGCTTCAACCAATCACTAAAGGACAACACTCAGCTGCCTGCACGGCCCCCAAGACATCCACCCTTCCAAGTCCTCCCTTCCCCGTGAGGACAGAGTCCTCAGCTGGCTAGGCTGCGGTGTGGACACCATCCGGCTCTTCTGAGCTATCAGAAGAGACTGGATGGGTCCATTGTGGATGCCTGTCCGGGATGCAACACAGCATCCCACACTATTGAACATATTATGGAAGACTGCACTGCACATAATCACACATGCTAACAGCACAACATAATAGCGATGAAAGCCAAAAAAAGCAGAAAAACCTAAGTACAGGCCATGGTTTATTTTAGGAGCTCGGGGCTGTTCAGGCAGGCAGCCTGAGGAACAACAACAACAACTACTGTTATTTTATTCTTTTTTATTCTTATATATTTATTTATCTTTTACATACATCATAGGGGACTGACCTAGGGTCTAAAAGAACATTTAACCCTTTCATTGCGCAAGCCGTCAGACGTGTCAACACCCATGTGTGCACTCGGGCGCTCACCTGCCCGAAATTTCCATCTCACGGAAACAGTGCCAATATGGGCTATTTGGTCTTATATATATATGTCTGTCACTGAGGAAATATATTCAAATTTATAAGAATCAGATAGTTTTGTTATATTTTCTCTATGTACAGGGGGAGTCTGGCAGGTTCTGCCCTTTTCTTATCTATCTATCTAAGCAGTGGTGATGCAGAAATGGCAACCACAGGGGGGGTAGGGGAGGGGTGACATAGTGGAGGGTATGGGTTAGACCGTTAGAACATAAGAACATAAGGAAGCTACAAGAGGCCGTGAGACCTACACCCCTTCAGGTTCAGGGACCACCCCTTTTATGACGTGGACTAATGAAAATATAGTCTGTGGAATGTTGTTGGAACATATACAAGGGCGGGAGATTCAAGTCTGACTAATGGTTCCAGCGACGATTTAGCACTAGCAGCAGCGGCATCGCAGCGACAATTTAGCAATGAAAGGGTTGAAAAAGACAGCTTAATGCCAGGCCTGTTATAGCAAATAGAGAAAGACTTGAAAAGGAGGTATTCGGCCAATTTATTGTAGGAGGTGTCTTCACACTCCACCCTTAAAAGAGTGCAAATAGTAGGAAGGCAGAAAAATTATATCTAGAAGAGAGTTCCGCTATTTATTAGCTCAAGGGATAAAAGTGTGAAGATACTGGTTAACTCTTGCATGAGTGAGGCAGATAGAATAGGGATGAAAGTGAATAGTAAGTCTTGTGTACCTAGGCTGGGGGAGGGGGGGAAGCATGCAGCTAGCAGGTTTGGAAGAGCAGCATACACGGAAATGTCTATAGAGAGAACAACTCATTAGAACCTCACTACCTGTGCCAGGCATAATTCCAAAGTGTAGATTTCCCAAATTTAGAGGTGAGTATTTACTATTAATATACATATACGTATTTGCACTGCTTTATTTTATGCATATAAATGTGTTTACAGTGTTGTACCTCTATGTGTAGCTTCAAATCACACACACTCACACAATATCCGAAAATTGGTGTTGTAGCAATGCGCTCTGGCAAACACTTTCTATAGCGGATAATTCTGTATAACGGAAAGGGGGTTGGGTGAATCATTCTGTTATAGAGAGTTTCTACTGTAATATTACTACTACTACTACTACTACACTATACTACTACTAATACTCTTACTTTACTTACTTCTACTACACTACACTACTACTACTATACTTACTTTCTATTACTTTACTTATACTACTACTAGACTACACTACTAACACTACTACTCTATACACTACTACTCACTACTACTAATTCACTGCTATTTCTACGCTACTTACTACACTACTACTAGCTATACTACTACTACTACTCTACTACTACTACTTACTTTAACTACTTCTTACTACTACTATATACTATACTGCACTACTACTATACTACTAACTCTACTACTCACTCTACTAACTACATACTACTACTTACTACTACTACTACTTACTATACTGAACCTACTACTACTATACTACTACTATACATACTATCTACTACTACTACCTACTACTACTACTTCTACTATACTAACTAACTACTTCTACTGCTACTCTATATACTACTACACACTACTCTACTATTCTACTCTACTACACCACTACTACTACTATACATGTCTACACTTCTACTACTACTACTACTACTACTACTACTACTCACACTACACTACTACACTACACTACTAAGCTACTAATACTATCACTACTGATCTCTATTTACTACTACTACTGATACTACTATACTACTATGCATATACTAACTACTATCTTTGCTACTAGTACAGCAGCAATGTTAGCAGATTCTAACTGCTGTTTACAGTATCACTGGGATAAGGTCCTAAATTTTATTTGTAAGACTAAGTAATTCAGCTGCTACATTTTGGATGATTTTAACTCAGTACTATTATCTCTAGCAACATTTGCAGCTATACCAGCAATTTGGAAGTTGATTGTTAAATGATGATTTTGTATATTACATGTAATTAATATACTAGAAGATTATTTTTTTCGTAGAGACCTGTGTATTTTCTACTGTTTGCTCCCTCCTTCATCCACCAGGCTTTAGTCACCTTTCCTAACCTTGTTTCTGTGAACTTTCTGTGTATTCTTTTACATCCCTATCCTGCAAGTCCCAATTTACGGCTGTATTAGTTATCTTTTATCTCTCTGATCACTGCTGTGATTTACAGTGTTGAACCGAAATTTTAAGTGTTCGATACTCAATTGTCCAGATTGTTGTTAAGTTAGTGTGTATTAGCCTTAATACATTGGCTTCTATGTCTTTAAGTTTTATAATTCTTAGTTTTTATCAAGTGTAGTGCTCTGTACGGATTCCTAACATAGTGGTAGTTGTAATGAGGAAAGGTCTTCGATAAGAATGTCGCTGACGATGTCATAGTACGTGAAACAATACTCCATTAGAAGCCTGCATGCTACCTGTCCAGCATAATTCCAGTGTAGATTTCCCAAATTTGAGGTGAGTATTTACTTTAATTATACATATACGTATTGCACCTTTATTTATTCCATATAAAGTTGTTTACCAGTGTTGTAGCCTTCATGTAAACTTTAACCAATCACACACACTCCACAATATCCGAAATTGTGTTGTAGCAATGCGCTTCTCGGAAACACTTTCTTTATCTAGCGGATAATTCTTATAACGGAAAGGGGGTTGGTAGTGAATCATTCTGTTATAATGAGTTTCTACTGTAATATTACTACTATCTACTACTACTACTACTCTACTACTATATCTACTACTCTACTACTCTCTACTCTCTCTCTACTACTATTCTACTTCTATCTCTACCTTACTCTACTTTACCTACTACTACTACTACTACTACTACTACTGTACTACTCTTCTTATTTGCTTACTTCTACTGCTACTACTACTCACTACTACTACTACTTTTACTATACTCTACTACTACTACTACTACTGCTACTTACTACTACTACCACTTACTACCTACTACTACTACAACTACTACTACTACTACTACCACTACCACTACTACTTCTACTACTACTACCACTACTACTACTACTACTACTACTACTACTACTACTACTACTACTACTACTACTACTTCTACTACTACTACTTCTACTACTACTACTACTACTACTACTACTACTACTACTACTACTACTACTACTTCTACTTCTACTTCTACTACCACCACTACTACTACTACTACTACTACTACTACTACTACTACTACTACTACTACTACTACTACTACTACTACTACCACTACTACCACTACTACTACTGCTACTTCTACTGCTACTACTACTACTACTACTACTACTACTACTACTACTACTACTACTACTACTACTACTACTACTACTACTACTTTTGCTACTAGTACCACAATTGCTACTTCTACTGCTGTTATTACAGCTATCACTGGGATAAGGGTCCAAATTTATTTGAAAGACTAAATAAATTTCAGCTGCATACATTTTGGATGACTTTTAACTCATATACTATTAATCTCTTAAGCAACATTTGCAATATACCAGCAATTTATGGAAGTTGATTGTTAAATAATTATTAATTAAATTAGTATATTACTATGTAATTATAATCATACTAGAAGATTATTTTTTTCGTAATGTAGACCTGTGTATTTTCTACTGTTTTGCTCTCCCTCCTTCCATCCACCAGGCTTTAGTCACCTTTCCTTAACCTTGTTTTTTCTTATAACTTTCTGTGTTATTCTTTTTTACATCCCTATCCTGCAAGTCCCACATTTACGGCTGTATTAGTTATCTTTTATCTCTCTGTCACTGCTGTGATTTACAGTGTTGACCGAAATTTTAAGTGTTCTGATACTCAATTTGTCCAGATTGTTTTGTTTAAGTTAAGTGTGGCTATTGCCTTAATACATTGGCTTCTATGTCTTTAAGTTTTATAATTCTTTAGTTTTTATCAAGTGTGTGCTCTGTGTGGCTCTCCTAACATAGTTGTTATGGTTGGGTTAATGGCAGGAGGGTTTGACGGAACCAGCAATGTGCTGGCTGGCAAGCTGTACAACATTCCAGTGAAGGGAACACATGCCCACTCCTACATCTCATCTTTCTCGTCCCTTGGTGACCTACACATTGAGGTAAGTCTTTAACAATTTCCATAGAAATCCTTCATTCTCCCTCCCAATATATTCCCCTTCCCTTGTTCTATTCCCACTGCCCTCTACCTGTGTTCATAATAAAAAAAAATCTGTTTTAACCCTCACTATGAACACTCCATGCTTCCCCTGTTTACATTTATTTTGTGACCTTCTTTCTTCCTCCAGCTGTTTACATTTATCTCCCATATACCCATCCTGTATCTTTTCACTCACTCATTCCCGTTCAATCTTTCTTTGGCCTCATTCTCCCTTATTACTTGATTCCTTTTGTTTTCTATTTCCTCTCCCCCTACCTTTAGTGCCCTGATTTCCTTATCCCTCATTCATATCATAGTTCCTTACCCCTGCTCTCCTCTGCCATCTCTGCCTCATCTCTTGATCCTACACCACCATCTCATCTTCCTCTGCCTCTTCTTTTGTTCCCTATCTCTTCCTCCTCCTCCTCCTATCTTGTTCCCCACCTCTTTCTTTTCCCTTTCTTCCCCCACCTTCTCCTGCTTCTCCTCCTCCACCTCCTACATATCATCCTTTTGGGAGGCGATGGCAGAGTGGTTAGCACCTGCAAGTGGCATTCTCGGTGTGCCGAGTTTGATCCCCTAGGGGTGCCAAAATCTTTCTGCCATCGTCAAGTGGCTGAAGATCCCCACATGCTGCCCATTAACTTGACCTTTGATGGCGAGTGTATCAGAGGACACAGGTAGGTGGCAGCATAAGCCTCCAATCCAGGAGTCACTATAAAGATCATGCCTGTGCCACCATGAGCGAGGGCCAACCATCACAGGACTCATGTGAAATAAAAATCCACCTCCTCATCTACATTCTCTTCCCACACCTCCTCCAACAGATTGGAGCGTGCTATCAAATCAATCGAATATAGACTAATCATGAGTGATATTTGACAATATCTTGAATAATGTTGTAAAGTGTTGTGTTCCAGTCAGTAAAAGACATCCACATAATAATAAGAGTAAACCCAAGTGGTGGAACAGCCAAATTGAATCTGTGCTTTTACAGAAAAAACAGGCCAACCGTAAATACTTGTCATCTCAAAATGAAAATGATTCAGTTTGAAGGACTATGGCGCAATATGAAAAAGTTGCTAAAGAAAAGTAAGAAAAATCTTTAATTTTATATTGCAGGTATCAGTAAATCAAACCCCCAAAAAATTTCAGTTACGTGCGCAAGAAGAAGGTTATCACAGCGAACATAGGTCCACTTTCCCTTGAAAATGGTAAACATGCTGATAATGAAATTGAGATTGCTGAAGTATTAACTGATTGCTTTGCTTCTGTTTTTACAGTTGAAGATATAAATGGACTGGAAGAAGTGGGCTGTAATCAAAGTAACGTAATTCCATTGATCAATTACTAATTCCTTGAGGACACAATGATTAAAGCAATAATTAAACTTAAAGTTAACAAATCCCCTGGGCCAGACTATATTGCACTGCAAGTTTTAAAGGAAGTGAAGCACCAGATTTGTAAACTTCTTTCAAAACTTTTTAACAAATCCCTAAATTCCGGTAAAGTTCCTTGCGATTGGAAATTTGCAAAATTTTACTCCAATACAGAAAAAAGGTGATTTTTACACAACCGAGCCACTACAGACCGATCAGTCTCACATCCATAGTCTGTAAATTTATGGAAACTGAAATAAGAGATAATGTGGTAAATTTTTTAGAAGAAAATAATCTGATTGAAAACTCCCAGCACGGCTTTCGTAATAAACGTTCTTGCCTCATAAATTTGCTAGACTTTTTCAAAGATGTATACAGCCCCGTTTGACAAGACAAAAGCAGTAGATGTGTTTTATCTTGACTTGCAAAACGCGTTTGACAAAGTCCCCCATAAGCGTTTACTTAAGAAATTTAAGTCGCACGGCATAACTGGAAATATCTTAAATTGGCTTGAAGACTGGCTTTCTGAGAGAAACAGCACGTTGTAATTAATGGAAAAGCATCTAGCTGGCAAGATATTTTAAGTGGTGTACCACAGGGATCTGTGCTAGGTCCTGTACTTACTTTTCTTTCTTAATGTATGTAAACAATATTGATGAAGGCCTCACCTGTAAGATATAAAAATTTTGCATACGATATAAAATAACTAATAAAGTAATCACAACTGCCGATAAGATGCAATTGCAATTTGACCTTTGATCGCTTAGTTAGTTAGGAAAATAAGTGGCAGATGAAATTATTACCGATAAGTGTAAGGTCTGGGCAAATAGGAAGTAATTACAATCAAATTAAAACTACTCAATGGACGAACATGAACTTTCCAATGTTACCGAAGAAAAAGACTTAGGGTTTATTATAAGCCACGACCTCAAGTCCAGTAAACATTGTTCAGAAGTTGTTAAGAGGGCTAACAAATTAACTGGTTTCATAGAAAGAACTTTTGAGTGTAAGTCTGAAAAAGTAATTCCTACACTTTTCAATGCGATCGTGCGTCCTCATCTTGAATATTGCGTTCAGTTCTGGTCACCCTACTATAGAAATGATATAGTCAAGCTGGAGAGAGTACAAAGAAAAGTTACTAAAAGTATTCCGCACTTGCGAAACAAGCTATACCATAAATTGCAGCGTACAAGTCGACCTCAAGATTATTAGCTCAAGATTACGGGTTAGGCCTATACCTGCCGTATAAGTCGGCCCCAAAATACGGTAGGCTATTTTTGTTGGTAGGCAAAAGCTTAAATGTGGATAGGGCTACGGTTTCAGTATACGGTAACCTGTCACAAAAACACATAACAACCACAACACTATATGACGATATGAATCTTTACTATAGGTCCGCCTCTTGTTTTCACTTGAAAAACACCATAGTTCCTGATAGTACCGCTACATACTGTATATTATAGTAAAACAAGGTTTGAATGACTGAACTGCACTTACCGGTGCCCTCCGCCATTTGCATATGTGAAAATAACCCGGGAACTGCGGGAGCAAAGATTTTTTTAGTGCCACCAGTGCAGGGGTGTGAGTAAAACATGACCATTACAGAATTGGATGAAAATCACATCACGTCAAGGTAGTAAAAATCCGCATCCGGAAATATATCTATTATAACCCAAACGTATGGGGTTGTGGTGTGGTTGCGGTCGGGAGTTGAAATATCTGGCGTGAATGGCACCAAACCGCTGGCGAGAGACTGCTGAGGTGGGATCAGGGGTGCCACTCCTTGGGATTTTTCCCAGGATTTTGAGGGGATTATTTAAGTATTTCTCCAGTAGTTTATCTCAAGGTAAGCATAGGTACTGTTGTACCGTACCTTGAGATAAACTACTGGAGAAATACTTGAATAATCCCTCCGAAAGTCCCAAGATAGACAAAAAATATCCAAACGCCAGGACCTAAATCCCAAGATCTTGGGAAAAAACCCAAGGAGTAGTATATCTCTGCGTACAGCATAGTTAGGCAGATGGTGGTGTGTGTTATCATTGGCTGACATCAAGGCGTATATGTGACACAGTTTGTAGACTTCTACGAATGTTGGCGCGGTTTTTGTATGCAAGTGAAAATTGCGCTTACGAAGGCTTGCCGCAGTCGCTCAGCAGAGCCTTCCGGAAGGCTTGCCGCAGCCCACGGGATAAACAGCCCGTGGCGCCACCAACCCCACATGGCCAACTGTGAAACTATGGGTCCGTTACACTGCCGACACTCAGCTTAATGACCCTTATACACTGTACAAGCCAACCAGGCTTACTAAACCACCAGAGGCTTCATGCTCTTGGCATCATCCATTCAATACCCACACGTTATCCACACATCAACCTGACAACACTGTGGGTGGAACTGCAGCAAAACGTCTTCTCCAGTTGCCGCTTGGGTTCAGTGGCGTTCCAGTCAGTGTTTACAATCTGTGTATCAGCTGTTGGAAACAGCCTATAGTTTTGTGTTGATATAAACTGAATTTTTATTATTATTTTATTCTTTATATATTAATCTATGCATTAAATATGTTAAGTAAGTTCACCGAACACAAGTTTTAGTTGGAAATATTTGTGGTAACCTGCTGGAGTTACGGTAAGTGGTGTACAGCAATTATTAGTAGTGCTGATCCACTTGTTTGGCACTCGGTGGTAAAGGTTCGCATTTTATCCTTGCCGTATAAGTCGACCCCTAGTTTTGGAGAGATTTTTTCAGGCTCAAAGAGTCGACTTGTACGCCTCCATTTACGGTACATACGAAGAGCGATTGAAGGAACGTAACTTGTTCAGTTTGTCAAAACGTAGATTGCGAGGAGACTTAATAGAATTGTTTAAAACGTTCCATGGCTTCGATAATGTTAACATAAAAGACTATTTGAATATTGATTGAACAAGATCTACTCGTGGTAATGGATATAAGATCATTGGTAAGCGATTTTTTTTTGGTCACATGAAACGAAGCACTTTTTCTTTAATAGAGTTGTTAATATTTGGAACATCTCTTCCAGCACAAGTAGTTAATAGTAAAGCGGTTGAGGCGTTTAAGAACAAACTATATAAATACTTAGCATCAGCTGGCCAACTCGAATACTTCGGCCCTACATACATTTATTATTATTATTATTATTATTATTATTATTATTATTTTTTTTTTTTTTTAGCTCTAGCTTTAGTTCAGAGTATGTTTCTCCTTGAATTCCACCTCCCAATCAAATTCCGTGGCAGTTTTACAATGCTGTATGGTGTTTTTTTTCTCACTTTTTTCCTGCCGGCCTCAGCCGGAGGGAGAGGTGGGTGGAACCTTCAACTTTGCTATTCTTTTACCTCTAACACGTAGACACTTGTAGTAGAAAGTAGTCACACAGGCAGCCTCATTTGGCCCAGTAGGGCTGATGCTGTCTGTTCTTCCTTTGTATTCCTCCTCCTCCTAATCATCATCATCATCATCATCATCATCATCATCATCATCATCATCATCATCATCATCATCATCATCATTCTCTTCTTACTCCCACCTATTTACTGAACTTTTCCTTCACCTCATATCCCACTGCTCAGACACTAAAGCACAAAGAAATAGGGGAGGAGCTGAGCCTAAAAGAGGCATCACTAAGATGGAGGAGCCGCCTGGCTGACACACTGCACATACTCCAATCAGAAGCATCTGACGGGGAACTGGCAGCCTTCATCTCTTTCGCTATCGCCTTCCCCTGTGGGTTCGTCGCACTTGTGGATACCTATGATGTGCTGAGGTGAGTTTGGTGTTGATGATGTGTGTATTTACTTAATTTACTCAGTTGTGGTGTACAGGAAATGGGTTATACTCATGGTGTCCCAGCTCCATATCTCATTTGGTCAATCATCTTTTAACTCATGAATACTCTTGGCAATTACTATTTCTCTGTCCAGGTCATTCATACATCATTACACTGATACGAAAAACTGTATTTCCCTCAAGAATCTTCTTCAGCTTCTTTCCATGTCCTTTTGTGGATCCTATGTCCCACACACGCATGTCAATTTTTTTCATTTCTGCCATCGCTTTATACAGTGCTTCTTCTTTCTCTTCTTTCCTCCAATGATTGCCATCCCAATTTCTCCAGTCTCCTCATATGTCAGATTTGCCAGACTAGGAAAAATCTTTGTGGCTGCTTTCTGTATTCTCTTGATTTATATGTTTTTCTTCATGTGCTGAGACCACACCATCATGGCGTACTCTAATCTAAGATCATGACCGCAATAGTTTTTTCTAGCATATTTTCACCTATATAGACAAAAACTGTTCTTGTGTTCATCAGGATTTTATATGTTGCACCAACAATTTTATTTGTGTAAAGGCTCCGTCACACGATGCAACTTTTTACCCGGGGACAGCCAAGGACCATTCCGGAAAACATTAAATCCGTACCGCGCGCGTCGCTGGTTACATAATTCATCACCCCCAGCATTGTTGGGTAAAAAGCACGCCTCACAACACCCCCGCCACCAAGCGTCTGTCATCATGTCTCAAATTATTAAGTTCCAGTGGCATCGTGAGAAAGTTTATCACTTACTTACATGACCTTTATAGGGAAAATGTGTCCAATACAATAAACCCTCTCTAATTCGAACTAATTGGGGGGAGACCTGGGTCGAATTAGACGAAAGTTCGAATTATCCGATGGTTACCTCTAGCCCCTCCACACAATAAGAACTCACTAAAACCTGCTAAAACAGCACAGATTGTAGCACTTGTACTCAATAAAACATGTCTAATACTGAAGTCTTGAAATGCAGTACACTAGGGTCCCACATAGAATGAGAAATTGGTCGATAAACGAGGTTGTTCTATGTGAATTCACTATGTGAAACACATAACCTATGGGAAAAATTGATATTGGTCGATCAGTCCTCCCGTCCGTACCCGTACATTTATACTCATTCACACCCATGCATACCAAAACATATATAAATGATAAGTTATGCATATAAATGATGAAATAGGCATATTGTTGCTTACCTTAAATCTAATAGGGGTTATTTGTACAGGGGGCTAGGGGTTCCGTGCCATAAGCCTGGCTTGACTCGCTTGCGTGCCTCACCAGAACGCCCCGGCTGGTTGGGGTTAGCCCGCTTACAGCTGATAACTTGTAAACAAAGCCACAACGACGAAAGTGTACCATCGAATGAAAGCCATTAATAAATTACGATAACTGACGATATTTTGAATGGATCACAACATATATCCTTCACATGAATGTTTCTTTTGGTAATAATGGATAATGGGACACACAACCTTCGTTCTGTACGATATTTCGGCGCTCTATTTGAGAACTCCTCGGATTTGCCCTACTTTGATGGTGGAATCGTTCTGTATGATCACATTCGTTCCTAACAAAAATTTTGGAATAATATTTTAGTCGTTCTTTCTATAAGGGAAACGTTCTATGCAAACACGTTCTATGCGGGACCCTAGTGTACTACTGTACACTGAGCACTCAGGCGTCACTTACAGCATCTACAGGCAAGGGCTGCGTTAAGTAATGCAACGCGAACGGGTGCACACAGAGGCATATGGTGACGTCAACTTAGAGTATGCCTAGCGCAAGCCCCCGCACTCTGCCCTGAGAGGTGGATCGGTACTGTGTTGCCAGCAAGAGCTCCAATAAGGGTATGTAAACAAAGGGCAAAGAAAGACTCCTTTTCTTGCCTCCGTAATACTTCATTTCCTGCTGCTATAACTTCTGCTGCATCAAATACAGGGTCATTAGCAAATTATTCTGCAGCAACAAGAATAGCCACAGAGATAAATTTCGGTACTTATTGGTACAAGCACTGGTGTGTTTAGAACAGAGGTTTCAGGCGTGCATTACAATGGTCAGTCAAAAGTGGAGTTCATTACAATGATGTCAGCCATGGTGCTTACTCATTTATCAGAAAACTACATATATCAATGGAAGCTAATACAATTTCGCTTCTTTTGGTATACTCCATGTCAAAATTTTTCTCACAAAATTTTAAATGGCGACGAGTTCAAGTAAATTTTGAGTTCATGCATATATTCATAGTCTCATAATGACATTTATTTACTGTGTTTCACTGTGTTTTATGTGATAATATTTGTCATGGTTTATGACTTATTTAGGCATTGAAGTTTCCTAGGGCCTTGCACATCGCTAGAGACCGTTGTTTCTCTAGATATTAATTTATTGGCTGGGGGAAAGGATTGCCAGAAACTGCAAATATGAGGAAATATTTATAGGCTGAAATTGCCTCCCAATGAATAGCTGGGCACATTAGCAGAAACACCCGATCTAAATTGCATGTGGTGGTTAAGAAAAAGCATGCCATATAGTGAGAAAAGGAGATATAGAAAAAATCTGATAGGTGGTAGAAATGTAGCAACGCCACCAGCCGCCATGTTGTGGCCAAGCAGAGCCGCCTTGTCGCAACCACTCCACCGCCACACCTCGCCCGGACCAGAGCTCTCGCCGCAGGACGTCACCAAGACCCGTCGCCGCCCTCCCACGTGTCTAGCCTGTCCAGAGCTTATTCCTGCTGACGGAGGCAGGAGGAAGTCGCAGCATGAGGATAGGAGGGTTTTGGACGAGGCAGACGCAGGCTGAGACGCTGAGGGTGATGAGGTCGAGGAGCCTGGACTTCCACGTGGTTTTGAGGAAAGGACCACAGCTGCAGGTGCATCGGTGAAAGCGTGAGATTCCCTAATCATTCCCTTATCATGAGGTACATTTTTAAGAAGGAAAACAAAATTAGTGCTTCCCTAGCCTCCTCTATACCCCATGCTGCAAAAAGTGTGCACCACATTAAAGATGTAATCTTGTTTAAGACCGAAAAAGCCCTAAACATTTGGATCGAAGACATGAACAGGCGCCACATTGCAATAAGTGGCGATTTCATAAGGGAAAAGGCCAAAGCTCTCTATGAAATTTTCAGAAAGAATAACAGTGATTGCAATGGTGCAAGTGGCGATGATGATGGTGCAAATGGTGACAATTATGGTGCAAGTGGTGATAATGATGGTGCAAGTGGCGATGATGATGGTGCAAATGGTGATAATGATGGTGCAAGTGGTGATAATGATGGTGCAAGTGGTGATAATGAGGGTGCAAGTGGCGATAATGAGGGTGCAAGTGGCGATAATGATGGTGCAAGTGGTGATAATGATGGTGCAAGGGGTGATAATGATGGTGCAAGTGGCGATAATGATGGTGCATTTGGTGATAATGATGGTGCAAGTGGCAATACTGATGGTGCAAGTGGTGATAATGATGGTGCAAGTGGCGATAATGATGGTGCATGTGGTGATAATGATGGTGCAAGTGGCAATAATGATGGTGCAAGTGGTGATAATGATGGTGCAAGTGGTGATAATGATGGTGCAAGTGGCAATAATGATGGTGCAAGTGGTGATAATGATGGTGCAAGTGGCGATAATGATGGTGCAAGTGGCGATAATGATGGTGCAAGTGGCAATAATGATGGTGCATGTGGTGATAATGATGGTGCAAGTGGTGATACTGATGGTGCAAGTGGTGATAATGATGGTGCAAGTGTTGATAATGATGGTGCAAGTGGCAATAATGATGGTGCATGTGGTGATAATGATGGTGCAAGTGGCGATAATGATGGTGCAAGTGTTGATAATGATGGTGCAAGTGGCAATAATGATGGTGCATGTGGTGATAATGATGGTGCAAGTGGTGATAATGATGATGCAACCATCATATCACCACTTGCACCATCATTATCACCACTTGCACCATCATTATCACCACTTGCACCATCATTATCGCCACTTGCACCATCATTATCACCACTTGCACCATCATTATCACCACTTGCACCATCATTATCGCCACTTGCACCATCATTATCACTACTTGCACCATCATTATCACCACTTGCACCATCATTATCGCCACTTGCACCATCATTATAACCACTTGCACCATCATGATAATGATGGTGCAAGTGGTTATAATGATGGTGCAAGTGGTGATAATGATGGTGCAAGTGGTGATAATGATGGTGCAAGTGGTGATAATGATGGTGCAAGTGGCGATAATGATGGTGCAAGTGGTGATAAGTTGGTGCAAGTGGTGATAATGATGGTGCAAGTGGTTAAAAATGATGGTGCAAGTGGCGATAATGATGGTGCAAGTGGTGATAATGATGGTGCAAAGTAGTGATAATGATGTGCAAGTGGCGATAATGATGGTGCAAGTGGTGATAATGATGGTGCAAGTGGTGATAATGATGGTGCAAGTGGCGATAATGATGGTGCAAGTGGTGATAATGATGGTGCAAGTGGTGATAATGATGGTGCAAGTGGTGATAATGATGGTGCAAGTGGTGATAATGATGGTGCAAGTGGTGATAATGATGGTGCAAGTGGTGATAATGATGGTGCAAGTGGTTATAATGATGGTGCAAGTGGTTATAATGATGGTGCAAGTGGTGATAATGATGGTGCAAGTGGTGATAATGATGGTGCAAGTGGTTATAATGATGGTGCAAGTGGTTATAATGATGGTGTAAGTGGTATAATGATGGTGCAAGTGGTATAATGATGGTGCAAGTGGTTATAATGATGGTGCAAGTGGTTATAATGATGGTGCAAGTGGTGCTCGTCCAAAGATGCATGAATTTTCGGCCAGTAAGGGATGGTTCGAAAATTTTAAGAAAAGATATTCCCTCAGTAATGTCAGCATAATTGGAGAAAGTGCCTCTGCAGACCATGTTGCAGCCAAGGCATACCCTGCTGAATTTGCCAAAATAATTGAGGAGAAAGGCTATCTACCAGAACAAGTTTTTAATGCAGACGAAACTGGGCTGTGGTGGAAGAAGATGCCAAGCAGAAGATACATTGAAAGAGAAGAAAAAAGTGCCTCAGGCTTCAAAGTGTCCAAAGAAAGAGTGACTGTCTTACTTTGTGGGAATGCTGCAGGAAACATGATCAAACCTCTCCTCCTCCACACATCCAAGAAGCTCAGAGCACTTGCTCGCCAGAACATGAACCTGCAGCCAGTCTACTATCAAGAAAATAAAAAAGCATAGATGACTGGAGAATGATTCATGGACTGGTTTAAGAACTGTTTTATTCCTGAAGTCCGAAAATACCTGGAGAAGTTGGGCATCAGTTTTAAATTTCTCCTTGTGTTGGACAACTGCCCGGGCCACCCTGATGATTTGAATGAAATTGACCCAAATGTTCAGGTAGTTTTTCTTCCTAAGAACACAACATCCCTCATTCAACCTATGGACCAAGGTGTGATTGCGGTCTTTAAGTCGAAACATTTGACACGCACCTTCAGCATGATGAGGTCAGCTATGGACAGTAGGGAGGCCTACCAACCGAGCCCTGGAGGTCTCTGCCTATAGGCGCTATAGGCATAAAAAAAAAAAAAAAAAACTTATTGCATACCCGCGGATTTACGATACTCGCGAGTGTCTCTGTTCCCTAACCCCCGCGAGCATGAAGGGTATCCTGTATACAGTTAATTATTGTATGCTGTTATGATATGAAAAAAATTATTATATTGTTTTCAATCATTGTATGTATCATTGAAATGGAGACCATATTGACCAAATACCCATGAAAATATCAACCTTTCGCCACATGCTTATGTCCTATGTAGATAGGTAACCTGTAATATCAGGATCAAAATCACATTTAGCGTGTGCTCTATGTTCTGTTATAAGGACCGAAAACTAGCGAAAATGTTTTACATAGTATCCAGGTGAAATAGACAAAGGAAGAGTTGACAGGTTTGTAAACTAAGGATACAAAGTTGAAGAGGACCTATCAGGGGCAGACCCAGGATATATTTATGGGTGTTGCTCAAGTATTTACTTTACTAATATTCACTGCAGGAATACAAATCCGACGCACATTAATCACAAGACACGGAGGTACACTCGACCCTCGATTTTCCGGACCTCCTATTGCCGGATTTTGGATTTCCCGGTCATTTTCCGCCCCCGGACATATTTGGCATTTTCGTCCACTGCCGGACATATAACAGGAATAGTCCGGGACATTAAAGAAAGTACGGCATTCAGCGAGTGAGTGGGTGGAGCCGAGCGGGGGTGGGGGGTGGGTGGGGGCTGGACGAAAGCCGAGAGTTAATTGTAAATATGCGTCCGGCCGCCACTAGGGGTCAGGGCGGTCGGGGTGAGAGAGCAAGAGTCATTGTCTTAGTCACTATATCGACGCCATTGTCTACACATCCTCCGCTCTGTTATTAATATCGCTACAATGCCTCCCGTAGTGCCGCCCAAGGACTCAAAACGTACTAGAAAACCAGTACATCTTACTGTGCCACAGAAACTTGAATTAATAAAGAAACTAGAAGCGGGTAGAAGTGTTGCAAGTGTTTGTGAAGAATACGGTTTTGTTTACAAGTTTTCAGCTGTGAGCGGGCGATCCCCGCCCGGAACTCCGCCCGCCTCGGATCCCCTCGCCCCTGTACATAATCCCTATTAGATTTAAGGTAAGCAACAATATGCCTATTTCATAATTTCTATGCATAACTTATCATTTATATATATTTTGGCATGCATGGGTGTATTTACCTAGTTGTAACATACAGGAAAAGAGCTATGCTCGTACTGTCCCGTCTCCAAATCTACTATTATCCAGCTTGCCTTTGAAGTCCTGAATACTTCTTGCATTAATCACTTTTGCATCAAGGTTGTTCCAGGCTTCTATGCTTCTGAATGAGTATAAATGTACGGGTACGGACGGGAGATTGGATCGACCATAAATTTTTCCAATGGGTTATGTGCTACACCTCCCGGATTGCTGCGGTTCCCGGACTTTTGGGGTTCCCGGACCAGGCTAATCCCCTAATAGTCTGGAAAATGGAGGGTCGAGTGTACACCCTATGCTAAGATCATGCCCTATAACCACCCTATCGTATGCCTGGCTGTGTTTGTGAGAGACAGTGAGACCCCACATGATTATCTAAAAATGGTGGCTAGAACTGGACTAAGGACTCGGCAGGTTAGGAGGAACGAGTGGATCTGACTGTGGTGTGTTGGGAGGGGGCCACACCCTGCTTGAGGTGAGGTCTCAAGTCCAGTGAGGCCATGGTCAGATCACAGGTGGGGTGAGGTGGCAGTGGTGACCACGTGGTGACCTTCCTCTTGCCTCACAAGTCATGAAAATCTTACTGGTCCAGAGGTAAATGAATAATAAAAATAATTACAAAATGCTCAGAAAATAGGTGTTGCCCAGGCAACTAGGGCAGTGTCTGCCACTGCCTATGAAGTGATACTAAGTATCAGAGGTCACAAGAAGAAGAGATGGGTTCTGTCAGGAGACAGCTGTTTTCTACTTAGAATATCGCTGTTAGTGTTTTCCTGCTACCTAACGTAGGATGTTAACGCTAACAAATAAGTTCTGTATAAACCTGCGTCAGAGGCTCTGTGATTAGTTGGTTATGACATCAGGTCATCAGAATTGTATTGTGATTGGCAACTCAATCCCTGGATTATTCCTGGCGATTCCCGCCATCAAGACAAGTACGTACTATCTCAGAGTCAAGTGATAGGCGTAAGGAAACCTTTTGTGATATACACTCAAACGTCGGCTATCGGGCATTCGGCTATCGCGCTTTACGGCTATCACGCATACCTAAATGTACTACAATCCTCGGCTATAGCGCATCAAGCTACCGCGTTTTACGGCTATCACGCATCCTTTTTTTTTTTCTTTTTCTTTTTTTTATACACATATGGGCCTATAGTATGTATAAGCAGTGACCTCCAAAGGTAGGATGGTAGGCCCTGGAGGTTCACTTGAGGGCTGTGATGATTGGCCCTCGCCCGTGGTGGCGCAGGCAGGAGTTTTAAAGTGGCGCCTGTGATTAGAGGATCATGCCGCCCCCCTGTGTCCTCCGATGCACTCGCTGTCGCAGGTAGAATTAATGGGCATCATGTGGGTATTTTTAGGTCACCTTAACAGTTGTTAAGACCAGGAAATACATACATGCACAAACAAAGATAAGATGTGTATACAGTTGATTGTCGTATGTTATTATGATGTAAAATGATGGCATCGTTTTCAATCATTATAACATTGAAGTGGAGACTATATTACCCAAATACCCTTGAAACGGTCAACATTCCACTACATTCAGCGTTGCTGAGTAGTCTATTACATATAGTCAACCCAGCCTATCTTGAGCCCTGGGTTGGGGATGTGAGATTCCCGCATTATTGTCAAATCACCCTGCCACTACCTCTGCCAGCCTGCCACCCTCCTCACCTCTCTCTCGCTCTCAATATAGTTTACGTACTTATTATTATTTAACTTAAGCTTAACCCCTTCACTGCGGATATCAAATTCATAGGCCTACCCCCCTGTGCGGCAGGTTTAATTAAAATATAAAATAATTACTGATCATATTTTAAAGTGCCTAAATGAATAGGATGCTCATTCCATACCAGAAAATCTATGTTTCGTCTTGGTGGAGGCTACCAGCTAAGTGAAGAGTTACGTCAAAGTGCAGCAACAGGGCCGTGACCGTGCTGCCAGACGCACAATGAAACTACTTACTACTCAACATAATACAGCTTATTTTGGTACATAAATGCTTCATTCATGCATTCATTCATACTTCTGTTTTATATCCATCAAGAATATATTGAATATCTTGACTATTTAGCCTCACCATTGAAGTAGAGGGCGCGGCAGCGTCAACATGTCGTACTGTACCGCTTGACCTTATTAGTCACACTAACTCACACAAGCAGAAAAAGAGGTTCTATTATATCGCAACACTTGACACTGTTGCCATACAAGCCTATCACAACGAATATTTACCCATAATATCATTGAGCGCGCAGTTTAAATACAGAAACCATATATGTACCAGCCGCAGCGAACCCTTAAATAGCTGAGAGACCGTATTTGTACCAGCCGCAGTGAAGGGGTTAACTTAAGCTTATTTAACTTAAGCTAATCTTAAGCTTCTATAGCAGGCATAGGACCATGAAATTATGAATGACTGGGTCAGCCCGAGTGCCAAGGACACTTGGGCGACATTGTCGCACGAGCTACGTTGCCAAATGTAAAGGAAGATATACAGAGTCGTTGTTTTACCCTCAAATCGCAAGCCATTCATAAAACCATGCAGCCGTACTATGCAAATATATAATGTTAAAATAGTTAACGTAACAGCTAACAATATGAGAGAGGTCGTCAACAGCCTGTTAACGGTGAACGTGACATCAATGCGGGAATCTCATAACCCCACCCGAGGACTCAAGGTGGGATTCCCGCATTGTTGTCAAATCACCCTGCCACTACCTTTGTTTTTGCCGCCGAACACTACCTCATTGATACAACCCCTTGATCAGGAAGTGATATCGGTTCTAAAGGCAGCATACTCTACACGGCAATTCAGGGCAATGCATCAGGTGACAGAGGATACCGCACTTATCCAGCAGTTAGTGGACAGCGGATGTGAGGAAGAGGATATGGTGCAAGGTGATACTGAGGCAGAACATAAAGTGATTACCGTATTTTACGGCTTATAAGACGTTGCATCTTGGAAGATGCACCCTGATTTTTTAAAGAAATTTCTAAGAAAAAAAAAAAATTCTAGTAAAATCTACAGATATTTATCCTACAGATCATTTTGATGAATTCGCTATGGGTGATAACTTCCAAGATTGAAAAGAGCTTGTGATATGTGTGACAGCCTGGTGGTAAATGCTGCAACAACACTAGCAGACGATTAATCAACACTAGCAGACATTGCAGAAAAATTTTCAAAGAAAAAATATAAAAACAGAATTTTTACCGGTAGATGGTGGTAAAATCTACCGATTTTTTCAGTAGGCGCTAGCGGTGGTGCGAAGTGTCTTTCTGCTGCCCTATTCCCATGTTATTTGGCGTACCGTACAACTTTTAGCTTGTATGCAATAGTATAAGTAAATCGTTTTGATGAATTCGCCATGGGTGATAATTTTCAGGACTGAAAAAAGCTTGTGATACATGTGATAGCCTGGTGGTAAATGATACGTCAACACTAGCAGACGATAGATGGCATTGTTGACACCAATCTGCCGAGGTGGAATTTGTCGCGGAACGGCTCCCGCCAGTCCTGGTGGCAGACTCATATAGAGTCTTACCTTGTGATACGTGGGACAGCCTGGTGGTAAATGATACATCAACACTAGCAGACGATAGGTGGTTGTGTTGGTGCCAATCTGCCGAGGTGGAAATTGTCGCGGAATGGCTCCCACCAGTCCTGGTGGCAGACTCATATAGAGTCTTACCTTGTGATACGTGGGACAGCCTGGTGGTAAATGATACATCAACACTAGCAGATGATAGGTGGTTGTGTTGGTGCCAATCTGCCGAGGTGGAAGTTGCCGCAGAACGGCTCCCGCCAGTCTTGGTGGCAGTCTCATTCCAACATTCGTCTTGGAAGACGCATGAGTATTTTTCAGGGTATTTTTTAGGAAAAAAAGTGCATCTTATAAGCCATAAAATAAGGTAGTTATTGGATATCATACAACGTAAAACATGCAGTTGACTTAGTGGTTGACTGCTGGAACAATGGTACGCATGCCACTATCAATAATGCTTGGCGTAACATTTTGGAGGGTTTACCTGAGGACCGCCAGGCGGCAGTGCCTAGTAACCCACAGTCACTCAAGACACAGATAGAAGCGGCGGTGGCAGAGGCATGGCAAATCCCTGGAGCTGGATTTGCTGACATGACGGGTGAGGATATTAGGGAAATGATTCAGCCTCCTGCAGTGACTGCTGATAATATCATGGAAGAGGAGGATGTGGCAGGTGAAGCAGACAGCATTGGAGAGGAAGAGGAAGGTGACAATGTGCGGCGTGAAGGTTTATCTATTGCCGATATCAAGACAGTGATAGATTTGAGATGCAGGCTACGCCACATCCTCGAACAAGACTTAACTACTAACAGCGAGTTGAAGTGTTCGTTAATTCGTCAGGCAGTGTAAGTTATGAGCAGCAATATCATGACCACATCAACTCTCTCCGTCAATGTCAGATTACTGAGTTTTTACGGAGCCGCAACCAGCACAGCAACACAAGAATGGACCGCAACCAGGACCCTCCAATGATCCCCCTGTCATTGATGAACCATCTGACTTTGAGGGCTTCACTTGTGCAACAATAGGAAGACATTCTGGACGAGTTACAGGCCCGTCGTGGTGGTCATAAATGACAACACTCAACATAATCCTCGGCTCTCATCCATCTAAGCCCCTCGCCATCCCCGAAAAAGGTAAATAAAGTGCTGTAAAATGCATGTTGTTTTTATGATTCCTGATTTGATTTATTATTTCATCATATGTTGAAAAAACTGGGTAAAAACATTAAAAAATTGGTAAAATATGTGGTCATCTTGGGGGTCCTGGCACCAATTAGAATTATTACCATTAGTTCTATTGTTCGGCTATCGCGATTCGGCTATCGCGACTCTGCTATCGCGCGCCGATAGCGGCACCAATTAAGCGCGATAGCCGAGGTTTGAGTGTATAGTAAACCCTCTCTAATTTGAACTATTTGGGGGAAGACCTGTGTCGAATTAGCCGAAAAATTTGAATTATCCGATGGTTACCTCTAGCCCCTCCACACAATAAGAACTCACTCAAACCTGCCAAAACAGCACAGATTGTATTACTTGTACTCAACAAAACTTGGCTGATACTGAAGTCTTCAAATGCAGTACTACTGTACACTGAGCACTCAGGCGTCACTGATAGCATCTTCAGGCAAAGGCTGCGTTCAATAAGGCAATGTGCACAGGTGCACACGGAGGCGCACGGTGACATAGGCATACAGTATGCCTAGTGCAAGCTACCCTCGCACCACAGATCTGGGAGGTGGATCGCCACTGAGTTGCCAGCTCGCGCCACAATAAGGGTATGTAAACAAAGGGCAAAGGAAGCTCTCCTCTTCGCTCTCCTGTTCTTGCCTCCTTAATATTTCATTGCCTGCAGCTATAACTTCTGCTGCATCAAATACAGGGTCATCAGCAAGTTATTCTTCAACAATAAGAATAACCACACAGATAAATTTTGGCAACTGCTATCTTGGTAGCAATGTAAATTGTGAAGGAAGCGTTCAGTATTGTTCAGGAGGGAAGGTGCGGGGGGGGGTGACCGCTACTGAACGCAGCCTTGGCAGGTGTCACTCTGGGGGATATGTAAGGTAAGGTCTTCAGTGCTTGAGGTGCTTAATGTGTTTGAGGCGATATGGAGGCTTGCTGACAAAGTGGATGGCACAGAGGAGGTGGAAGATGCTGCAGAAAACTCTGACAATTCAAACTAGGTACGGAGAATTCAAACTTCAGTTCGGATTATGGAAAGTTAGAAAGTTGTTGAAAAATTAGAACTTGGCCTTTGAATCAGGTTCGAATTAAGAGGGTTTACTGTAATGATAATCAATTTACCTTAAAATAATCGTCCAGACCATTTATTTCATCATTCCTGATTTAATGCAATCAAATTATAGCCATTAGCGAGTATATCAACAATATGTTGTCCCTTTTTGCATCCAGTCAGCCGTTTTTAAATCCGCAATCAAAATCTGCAAATTCCCCGAGTTCTCAAAACGTCCCTCAAGATTTTCAGGGGACACACCACGGCCGTTGACGAACAGGGGGAAGGCCCCCTTTCCCGCGCTGATCAGAAGCACGTAAACCAAAAGAGATAAATATGTACTTAAAGTTTTTTGGTTTTTTGATAGTTTTTTTTGCGATATGCCAAGCCTGACCCTTTAGGGGTGCAGCGGGACACGTCCTTTCAGAAAAGTTTGCACACGTTTCCGACTGATCGAAAACGTTAAATGTTTGAAAAGTTTAGGCGGTGGACTAGGGCGATTGGAACGGGAATTTAAAATTTTGCAAGGATTTGTAGTATACACTCCCACACCACACACACACACACCACTTCCAAGTATATTACAGAGAAAAAAAAACAAATGAATGGTTTAAAAGAAATGTGAATTAGAAAGATAGAAAGAGAAAAAAATGGAGAGTTGGGGAAAAAAGGGGGGCGAAACCCTTTTGGGGAGAAGTACAAAACAACTAAAATGAAATGTAAGAACCCCAAGAGAAGAAAAAAGTAACTAGAGGGGAAATATAATAAAAAAAAGAAAGAATGAACCGAAACTTTTCTATAGATATTTTAAAGGGAAAAAATGAAAATAAAGGAAGGAATGATAAGCTGAAGGTAAAGGCTAGTGTTGAAGAGCATTACAACAGGCTGAGGTAATGAATAAGTGCTTACAGACTGTTTTTATGGGAAAAAAGTTAAAAAAAACAAAAAAATAAAATGAAAAAGAAAAATATAATGAAGCATAAAAGTAGACGTAATAGAAGTAAAAAGGTAAGGAAAGTCAAGATTGAAAAAAGGGCCCCGGGTCCAGATGGAGTTTCGAAGGGGATAAGAAAGAGTCGAAACCAACTAGCAGGAAAATACATGGAAATTTAAATTTTCCCCTAAAGGAGAGCAGAGTCCCGCTTGATTGGAAAAAAAAGAAAAATATTGTCCCAAATTCACAAAGGGGGTGCAAAAAGAACCATAAATTTCAGGCCAGTATATTAACAAGTGTAGTGGAAAATTGTGTAAAAAAATTGGAAGGACAGAGGGTTGGGAAAATTTTGGAAGAGCAAACATTTGCGGGGGCCAGTTTGGATTAGAGGGGGAAATGTCATAAAAAAAATTTATTGACTTTATCGGGGGGTGATCGATGGCAAGGAAAGAGAAGGGGGGTCGATTGCTTTACTTGGCCCTAAAGAAGGCTTTTGACAAGGTACCTCATAAGAGACTGCTCTGAAAGCTAGAACATGTAGGAGGATTAAAGGGTGGTTTGTGAAGTGGATGGAAGATTTTTTGAGCAACAGAGAAATGAGAACAGTAAAAAAAAGTTTAAAAGTCAGAAGGTGCGTGGAAAAATGGAGTTCCTCAAGGATCAGTATTGGCCCCAGGGAGTTCTTGGTCTATGTAAATGATATGACAAAGGAGAAAACAGTTATTGAGTTTTTTTCGTTTTTGGCAAAATTACTAAAAAAAAGTAGAAGTAAAGGGACTATGGGGATTTACAAAGGATCTAGATAGATTTTCAGATGGAGCAACTGGGGGAATGGAGTTTAATCCCAAAAAAAGGTAAAGTGGTGGAAAGGGCAGTAGCAAAAAGAGACAGAAGGAAAGTATTCGAGGGGGAAATGAATGGTAATCAAAAAAAAGGCAAAAAAAGATCGGGGAGTAGGTTAAGGGACAATTTGTCCCCATGAAGCATATAAAACAAATCACAGGAGATACTACCATTTGCGAGGAAATAAGAAGGCATTCAAATATCTGGATGAAGAGAGTTTAAGAAATTGAAAAAACCCTTGTTTCGACCAAGGTTTGGAATATGGGGGGTTTTTGGTACCACATAAAAAGAAGGAAAAAAAGGAAGTTGAGAGAAAAAAAGACACCACAAAAATGGCCCCAAACCTGAGAGATTTACCAATGAAAAAAGACTTTAAAGACTAAAACCCCCAACACTTGAGAAAAAAAGGAAAAAGGGGGAGATTTTATGCGTGTATAGAGCATCAATGGGTTTGGAAAAAAATTGATAGAAATGATCTGTTTGTGAGGGACGACAGAATAAAGAGTCATGAGAAAAAATTTTAAAGGACAACATGCAAGGGGGGATAAAAAAAAAATGCAGTTTCCCGTATAGAAGCATAGAACCGGGAAAAACCTTGATGCAAAAGTGTTAATGAAAGAAGTTTTTAAACTTGAAAGGCAAATTGGATAATAGTAGTTTTGGAGAGGGGACTAGAGCATAGCTTTTTTCCTGTTTTTAAAAACTAGGTAAATAAACTGGGAAATAGACACATAAGAGATTAGTACTCGTATCATTCCCCCAAGCAAACCCGGGGGGAGAAAAGGGTAGGGAGACATGAAAAGAACACAAGCAAAGTTCAAGAATACGAGGGAAATAGTGAAAACATAATTTTATGGAGTTTTTAAAACTGCAAAGAATTTGCTGGGAAAGAAGGATACGGAAGGAGGAAAAAAACTCAGGGGGTATATTTTGGATTTGGTAATGAATAACATCATGACTCGTGGATTAAAGAGAGCACAAGATTTAGAGGACAAAGAACCTAAAGACTGACCTACTTTTGACGAAAGAAGGGAAGTATTAGTAAAGTAATTTTATCAGTGTCCCCGGGAAAAGGCGCCATGTATTATTGAATTTGAAATAAATGATGAAAAAAAGGGGGGGGAGAAGAAAAGAACACAAGAAAGGAAGATAAAATTTGGAAAAGCAGACTTTGAGGGATTAAGAAATTCTTCGGAGAGACAGATGGAGAATATCCATGCAGAAAGGAGTCCCCAAAAAAAAAGGGGATGAGTTCATCCGTTTTAAAATAAAGGAATAAAATATTTAGGGGCCAAGGATATTATCAGAAAAAAAGAAAAAAAATGAAGGGTTTTTAACAAAAAAATTTGAATTAGCAAGATAGAAAGAGAAAAAACATGGAATATTTGGAAAAAAAAAGATGGCAGAAACCCTTTTGGGAAATACAAAAAACTAGAAATGAATATGTAAGAATTAAAGAAAGAAGAAAGTAATATGAGGGAATAAAAAGAAAAAGTAAGAAGAACCGAAATTTTCTATAGATATTTTAAAGGGAAAAAATAAAAACAAGGAAGGAATAATAAGCAAGGTAGAAGGCATAGTGTAGAAGATGCATTACAACAGGCCGGGGTGTGAAAAAGTGTTAAGACGTATTTACAAAGAAACGTGAATTTAAAACGAAAAATTATAGAAAAAGAAAATAAAAGAAGACAAAAATTTTAGAGTAATAAAGTAAAAAGGCTCGGAAAGTCAAGATGGAGAAAAGCCCCGGGGCCCAATGGAGTGTCGAATGGTTTAATGAAAGATGCAGTAACCAACTAGCGGGAAAGTTACTTAATGTAAGAGAGTTCACTAAAGGAGAGCAGATCCGCTGATTGGAAAGAGCAAATATTGTGCCAATTCACAAAGGAGATGACAAAAGAAAACCCATAAATTACAGGCCGTATCATAAAGTGTAGGGGCAAAAATGGGAAAAAAGGAGGAAAGATTTGAAATAGGGAAGAGAAAAACAACTCGCGGGGGGCCATTTTGGGATTTAGAGGGGGAAGTCATGTACAACAAATCTATTGAGTTTTTACTCGAGAGTGATCGGTGACCAAAAAGAGAAGGCGGTCGTTTCATTATTTGGACCTAAAAAGGCTTTTTGACAAGGTACCTCATAAGAGACTGCCTGGAATAAAACAGTAGGAGGTTTGAAGGGGTTTTTTGCTGAAGTGGATGAAAGACTTTTTGAGCAACAGAGAGGAACAGTAAAAAAGATCAAAAGTCAGAATGGTGCAGTGTGAAAAATGGATTCCTAAAGGATCAGTTTTTGGCCCCCAGTGATTTTTCTTGGTCATGTAAATAAATTGGCAGAAGGAGTAAAAAATTATATGAGTTTTTCGTGTGATGCTAAATTACTAAGAAAAGTAGAAAGTAAAGGGGATGTGGGGATTTACAAAAGGACTAGATAAGTTTTTTCAGGGAGTAACTAGGGGAAATGGAGTTTAATGCCAAAAAGGTAAAGTGAGGAAATGGGCAGTAGAAAAAAAGAGCCCAGAGGGGAAAAGTATTCATGGGAAACAAAATGGAAAATCAAAACAAAGGTCAAAAAAGTTTGGGGATTTGGGTTAAAGGGACAATTGTCCCAGAAAGCATATAACAAGTTACGGAGATACATAAGTTGCTGGGGAATATAAGAATGGCATTCAAATATTGGATGAAGAATGTTTAAGAAATTGTAACTCTCGATTCGACCAAGGGTTTGGGGAATATGCGGCAGTGATTTGGTCCCCACAAAAAAAAGGGTTTAAGGAAGATTGACAAAATACAAAGAGCCCCCCAAAAAGGGCTCCAACCCTGAGAGATTACCATATGAAAAAAGATTTCAACAAAACCCCCAAACCCTTTTGAGAAAAAGAAAAAGGGGGGAGATTTTATAGCGTGTATAGAGCACAATGGGTTTGGAAAAAATGACAGAAAGATTTTTTGTGTGGGCGGAAGTGAAAGGGGTCTGAAAAAAATTGAAATGGACAACATGAAGAGAGAAAAAAAAAAATACAGCCCCCTTTATAGAAGCATAGAACCCTGGAAAAACCCTTTGATGAAAAATGATTAATGCAAGAAGTATTCAGACTTCAAGGCAAGCTGGAAAATAGAGATGTGGAGGGGGACAGTCGACATAGTTTTTTTTCCCTGTATTTACAACTAGGTAAATACACAAAACACACACACACTCACACACACCACTCACCACTTACTCACCAGAGCTTTTGTTTTTTCCTGATTTTCGACCCTTCACACAAACAGCGTCACCACCATCACTATCACCCCCAAGACCCCCACTCCCACGGGTAGGGCCCCAACCGGGGGGCCGGCGGGCGGGAGCGTTGAGGGGGTTTTTTGGGGGGGTGTGGTAGGAGAGGGGTGTATGGGTGGACGGGTGTGGTAGGAAATGTGGGGGTCTGGCGGTGGAGTAAAGGGGTGGGCTGGGTGTAAACGGCTAACCGGTGCGTTTTGTCAGACTGTTTTGTCAACTTGCCATTTGGTTGGACTGTTTGGTCAACTTTGAGGGTCATTTTTGCCCCAACATGTTCGATGAAAAGGTTTTTTGAAATTATACAAAGTTGCCCTTTTGTCGAAACATACTCGCGGTAAAATAAGTCTATACTTTTTTTGAAAAATAAATAGGTTAGCAATTATTAAGCATTGAAAGAAAACCCCCTCATTAACGTTACAGTAAAATGAATTCATATCAGTTATATTATAAGTATAGATTTTCGAAATATGAAGTTGATTTGATGTTGTGTTTACTTTTTCGGAAAATGATTTCTAGTGAATTATAGAAATGAGATTAGAAGATAACGGAGAGAGAATGGGAAATGATGCGTGTGGTTTTGACTGAAATGGGGGTGAAATATTGGGTGGGTTTAAAGGGACAGGAAGAGAATGGATGTTTTGCTGTGGGGGGCATGTGTGGTGAGACAAGGGGGGGATGATTGAGACAGTGGGGAGTTTTGGAAAGAAAGTGCTGTTTGGAAATAGACAATAAAACTGCAGGCTTTTATTTGTTTTGTTTTTTTTCTGTTTTCCCTTTAGTTGTTTTTTTTTATCCTACAGGAGCAGCCGGTTCAAAAGGCGGCCTATGAAGAAAAGGCCCACCGTAAAATCAAAAAACAGGGAAAAAATGGACAAAGGGTGCGCGGTCCTTTTTAGGACCGACTACATATGGTATTTTTTTACACTAGGACCGAAATTCCCCACACAATTTTGGGGTGTGGTTTTTGTTTTCCCTTTTGGATTTTAGGGAAACATTTTCTCTATGAGTTCCCCCGCAAATCATTCTTTGGAGTAAAGCCATGTTTTCAAGGATTTTGACATTCCGGGAAATTGTCATAGGGGGCGGACAAGAGTTTACGTCCCCCCACACCCCCCCTTTTTCCCCTTTTGACCTGCATCGCCCCCTCTGTTCTTTCCTTGCCCCGGGCACTTTTTAATGCGATTTGCCTTTTGTTAGGAGGTTAAAGCGTGGGGCTAGGTTAGGCTAGGAGATTAGCGGTTAAAGGGGGGTTAGGTTAGTTAATTTTCATATCTCTAACACTCCTTCCTATTAAAAATGTCTTTATCTCCGAAAATAGTGATTTTCGACGGGGGTTCATAAAAAAAAATGTTTCTTGAATCTATTAAGGGGGAACAGAAACCCCCATTCCCAATTGTGTAGGTAATTTCGGTCCTAGTGTAAACATTTACCTACTTTCCGGGCCAAATTGTTGCTTTTCGATAGATATATTTTTTTGGGATTATTTTACAATGGCACCAAACTTCCCCACACAATTGGGGGCTGGTTTTTGTTTACCTTTGTATTCTAAAGACATTTTCTCTTTTAGTTTCCTCGCAAAACAAAGTTTCGGAGATATAGAACATTTTAGGGGGGGGGGAATATGTCTCATTGTTTTTCAAAGCCTCCCTCATCCTCTTTTGTGACCGCATTGCTTTTGTTTGGGATTTTATTAAATTTTATTAGGACCCGTTTGGGGGTTAAAGGGAGGTAAAGGGAAGCAAGGTAAGGTTAGGTTAGGGGTTTGGTTAGGTTAGGTTTGGTTTGGAAGGGAAGGTAAGGTTCAGGTTAGGTTAGGTTTGGAGGTTAGGGAAGGTAGCCACGGGTGCGCCCCCGAAAAAAAGCAATGCGGTCACAAGAAGAAAGAGGGAGGATTTTGAAACAAAGGGAAAATTATTCTTCCCCCCACCTAAAAGTTTATATCTCCGAAATATTGATTTGCGACGGAAAGTCAAGGAAAATGTCTCTTAGAATACAATAAGGGAAAAAAAAATCCCGCTCCCAAATTTTGAGGGGAAATTTGGTGCCATCGAAAAATTTACCTTTTTTTTCCAGAAACCCGTTAAAAATTGTTTTTTCCACCCCCTCCTGGGTGACTTTTTCATTTATAACAAATTTTCCCACAGAAAAAGCTGTAAAAAATTGGCCCGGAAAAAATAGTCAGTGTCTCCGAAAACCCCGGGGAAATGACGGAAATTTTACAAAGAAAATGTGCCCGCCCCGCAGGGTTTTAACGGGAGGGGCCGACCCCCTTTGACCCCTGACGAGAATATTAAAAAAAACCGAAAAATTAACCTAACCTCCCCAAAAGATGGGGGGTGGGTGGGAGGGAGGTGGGGGGTTTTCTATGCATTTTAGAAAACTCTTTAAATTTTTTCAATTATAAAACGGGAGGTCCCCAAGATCGGCAGTTTTGGGTTCCCCTTTGGGATACTGTAAAGCGAAATCTCGTATAACGAAGCAAAAACTAATGGTAAAATATTGGTTTGGTTCAGGACCCCATCAATTAAAAAAAAAAAAAAAAAAAACATGTTTTTTTAAGCTAAAATAAACTATAGCGAAAACAACAAGCACCACGTCCCATATTACCCCCACTGTAGCCTATTCGTAGAAAAAACATTTTGAAAGAGAAAATGACACAAAAAACAAAATGCACTTTAATTAAAAAAAAAACATGATAAAAGCAAAAAAAAAGTTTTGGGTGTGGGGGGGACGCCCCGTGAACAGAGAAGGTAGGTAGCAGTCCCCAAAGGGTTTGGGGCCCCACACCCCCTAAATACCCCTAAAGGTAGGGGGCGCCATATGCTTAATTACCCTGCAGGTCACTCCTTTTTTTTTTTTCTTTTTTTATATATAATAACATTTGTGCCTATAGCCTTGCTAGGGAGACCAAATGCGGTCCAAGGTTTGGGCCACACCTGCTAATTACCCCCAAATGTCAGGCCGCCCATGTGCTTTAAATTTCCCCTTTAGGTCACGGCTTCCAGGGGTGACCTCCGGGTCAACCAAATCCCCCTTTGCCAGCCGGGAGTGGGAGGGTGCGCTTTTTTAAATTTATAAATTTTTCTACCCCCGTTTGAAAGTCGTTCATTTTGGGTTTTCGATTGTATATTGAAAAAAGACCCTAATTTCACCTCTGTTATCGATTTTCGTATACCCAATGTCGTATAACGGGGCCTCCCTTTAAATGTTTTAAGGTTTCGCATAGAAATTGATTAAAATGCACCCTTAACTCAGCAAAAAAAAAATCTTTAAGTGGTAAAGGCGGTAGCGATCGACCCGCAGTCTCGTCCCTATAACCCATTAGCCCACATGAAGCGTCTTCATTGTCGCCGTTTTTCTTCTAAAATCACCTCCCTCCCTTTTCATCCCCATAGCATAATATATGCCCCTAAAGTTAAAACATTAACAACAAATCTCCGCGCCTCCCACTGTCATCGCTTTCATCTTTGTTTGTTATTGTTGGGTGAAGCGGTTGGCTCAACCGTGTGCTAGATGTGTTGTCAGTGTTCGACGAACAGGTCCAACCAAATACAAGTTTGGTTCGACGAAACGCCTCGTGTGATACAAGCTTAAGTGACGGTGTAACATACTTGTGTAAGGGGTTGTTGTGTGTAAGGGGGTTGTTGTGTGTAAGGGGTTGTTGTGTGTAAGGGGTTGTTGTGTGTAAGGGGTTGTTGTGTGTAAGGGGATTGTTGTGTGTAAGGGGTTGTTGTGTGTAAGGGGGTTGTTGTGTGTAAGGGGCTGTTGTGTGTAAGGGGTTGTTGTGTATAAGGGGTTGTTGTGTGTAAGGGGTTGTTGTGTGTAAGGGGTTGTTGTGTGTAAGGGGTTGTTGTGCGTAAGGGGGTTGTTGTGTGTAAGGGGTTGTTGTGTGTAAGGGGTTGTTGTGCATAAGGGGGTTGTTGTGTGTAAGGGGTTGTTGTGTGTAAGGGGTTGTTGTGTGTAAGAGGTTGTTGTTGCCGCTAACATCTGTTCGTCCGCCTCGTATTCTGGTTCAAACATATAGGGTTGGGCTCCCATCACAATCTGAGGTTCGTTTTCCTCATAGTATACGCGAGCAGCGTCATTTATTTCGGTCTCAGATTGAGCATCGTACTCTAGATCTGTAACACCGACAGATTCACTGTCTGACACCGAAGTACAATCTCACATCATCACATTTACCGACAGGTGTCACGCAGGCAGAAGACTGTTGTTTACATTCTCCGCTCCTCCTGTGACGTCATCAATAATATTCGTAGCCCTGTTGGAGGGAAGAAACAAAATTTCGCGCTCTTTTTACAAAAGTCGTGTTTTTACGGAAATAAGGCCTGGAAATCAATTATTTTTGGTGGATTAGGTGTTTTGAATGACCATTCAACATAATTAGGCCAAAAAAAAATGGGTCTGGACGATTACTTTAAGGGGACCGCCCACCCTAAATCTTGTTTACCGATGGATCTTGCTGCAAATTTAATGAGTTATTTAGTGATAAGTAGAGACTTTAAAAACATAAGTTTCATTCAGATCTGGCGAATAATTTTTGGGCAAATAATAAAAATATGAAAAAAAAGAGGAAAATTCTGCTAGTTTAAATTGCTTTCAACTCATAGACTTATTGATGCATTTCTTTTATTTTTTAACCATTAACTCTTCTACTTATAAAGAAAGATTCTATGGTGTGGTTTTTCTCTATCTTTGTTTATCACTGAGAACAAAATTTATCTTAAAATATTGAAAAATTTCCACAAAAATTATGTTTGAAACACTAGTGCCATGTTCGTAATTGGTATAAACAAAAAATTCCACCATACTTTTCTTAATTTTTTATTCAGCTATCCATTGGTACCTCAAATGTAACGATTGGATAAAAAATGAAGATGAAATATATTGTACTAGAATAACTTACATTTTCCAGAAACGAGCCGTAAACTTTTTTTTGAGTTTGACTACCGTATTTTACGGCTTATAAGACGCTGCATCTTGGAAGACGCACCCTGATTATGGAAAGAAATTTCAAAGAAAAAAAGAATTTTTTTTTGTCCGATATACATTCATTTTCACACAAGAACACACTCACTATTCATTATCTTCATTCAGCACTGCTCATCAGCCATTTTTATTTTCTAGCTTGTATGCGATAGTATAAGTAAATCGTCATGTTGGCTGGCTGAACATGTGCACGCAGGTCGGACGGCGGGAGTGAAAATCCCTACCGCGGCGGTGCATAGCTGTGTGCCTGCCTGATGTGGCGATCAGCTGAGTCTGGCTTTGTTGTCCTGAGTGTAAACAAACACCTCTCACGCCCTCCCGTGCCTCACTACGTTGCCTGCCTCCTGTGCCTCACCATGTATTGTTTGTATTTTCCTGTATGCGTGTACTATATGTGGTGGCTGCATGTACATATGTATACAAATTTTCATCTAATGTAACAAACAAAGTTCCTTATACACGCAATGGCTATTGGCGCCAATCTGCCGGGGCGGAAAGGCTCCCCCGCCAGTACCGTGTAAACATCACAGGGTGAGGACAGATTGGTAGTTGATTTGAATGTCTTATGGTATTCTAAATACTCTTAACAGGTAAGTACTGAGGTTACATCATATAAGAGGCTGAATTGAATAGCTACCTAAGCTAACCTCCTACAACATTCGTCTTGGAAGACGCATGAGTGTTTTTCAGGGTATTTTTTGAGGGAAAAAGTGCGTCTTATAAGCCGTAAAATACGGTAAGTGTTACGTCAGTAAATCTTATAAGGATCTTAGAAATAGGTTCCATTTAATTTCTGAGGTTATTATGAATGTTTGCAGTAACTCAGACACACCTGGTCCCCTCCTGCAGGGCAAGATATTAGTAACTCAAGGTAAGGGTCTCATTGTTGCCAGGTAGGAGCACTTTTCAGAACATACCAGGTTGGTATTCTGATTATTCAGATGCTTTTTTTTCTCGATTTTCTGTGCGTCCTTCTGTGTGTTAAAGTGTTCCTGACTCAATAAGGATGTTATTATGAGGCTGTGAACCTCTAACCCAAGGTACTGCGACAGTACTCTAACTTATCAGCGGCAACAAAGCCCCTGAGCTCTGATGCGCCACCGGTAACTGCTTTACATTCTCGCATGCATTGCCAGACATATGAGTAATTATTCAAATGCATTAGGAAACTCAAAAATAGCATTATAATTAATATTTTGTCATCAAAACTGATGTAAACTAACAAGGCGAGGTGCTCACGTGGTGCAGGGGGGGGGGGAGGAACCGTGAGGTTAAAATCCCTATAAATATCCATATTTGGGAAAAACTATCTATCAGTGTGTTGCCCAAGGCCACTGCTACCATTTTATGACTTAAACAGATTTTTTGAATTTTCATGAATTTTCAATATATTCAGGGTGGGCGGTCCCCTTAACCTCGTCCTCCCAGCATTGGCCAGCACAATGCTGCGGCACCTGCACAATGCTGCGGCGCCTGCACAATGCTGCGGCGCCTGCACAATGCTGCGGCCCCTGCACAATGCTGCGGCACCTGCACGAGAAGTTAACAAATGGTAGAAAGGCTCAGAAATTAGAAATTGTGCAGTTGATTGACAAGGGTGAAATGAACTGATTTTGAGGGCTTCATTAGTGCTACAGCTGACAAAATCCTGGACGAGTTACAGGCTCGTCATGGTGGTCATTAACACTCCACATAAGCATCGGAGTCTACCCATCTACTTAAGCCCCTCATCATCCCCAAAAGGGTATATATAATGTTATAAAATGTATGTTGTTTTTAAGATTCCTGATTTAATGTAATATATCTTTATATATTGGAAAAATAGGGTAAAAACGTAAAAAAAATGAAAAGTATGTGGTCATTTTGGGGATCCTGACACCAATTTGAATTTTTACCATAAGTTATATTGTTCAGCTATCGCGATTTCGGCTATAGCGGCACCAATTAGGCGCAATAGCCGAGGGTTAAGTGCATACCGGGGTACATGGAGAAGTAGAGACAGTCCACTCCTAACAAGTGCCTCATTCTCTCACTTAGCCTCTCTCCCTCGCCTCCAAATACTGGTTTACACGTCAAGAGCCAGGCTGTTTGACTGTGTACCCTCATGTCTGTGTCAGGTGTGTCCTCGCAACATAACTCTGTGCGCTCGCTAAGTGTGCCCTGTGACTGCCCCGTGACTGTGTTCACAAGTTGTGTCTTGTTTCTGCCTCTTGTGTAAATGAGGAGGCCAGGAGGCGAAGGACGAGTGCTTAGCGTCTTGGAGAGGTGAGCTCGGAGTCTCGAGTTAGAATCCTGCCGGGGGCAACTCTTTTGACGATCTTTAACACGATGCCTGGAGGATTGGAACCTGGTAGTGGTGAGCATAACGTCCCGAGTTCAATTCCCGCCAAGAGCAACTGTTTCTTCCATCGTCGAGTGGGTGAAGATATCCACATGCTACCCATCAACCTTACCTTCAACTGCAACTGGAAGACCTCGTGAATCTAGGGACTCTCCTGCAGGCGCTGCCGTCCGGACCCACCACCTACCGCTGCCGACAGCAGTGGAGGTCAAGCTCTGTCACACGTACCCACCACCCGCCTCTCGGCCTTAGTGAGAAAGGTCGGCGGGCTGGTACGTAAAAGTAATATGAAATAAGTTGTACTGTACATAAAAGTGGTGACGTCACAGTCCCACATATACATACGATACTCACTGAGAGGCCAGAACTCTCCCAGCTACCGACCAGTTCACATCTCAGTACCTTAACAGGCGTATTGTTCAGTTTATTATACATATTCCTCACTAAGAGTAAATATTACCTTGCTGTAAGCTAACTGAATAACAAAGACACATCAAACCCGCTACCCCACATCAGTTGGCTCCAGACCTGCAAGGCCGCCATATTGTCAAGGAAGTTATCAACCATCCTTGCAATTCATCAATACCTCTCCCCATAGCTACCTAAGTACCCCACATTGTTCTGGCCAGAATTGTAGGGGTAAGGTTGGAAGGATTTGAATAGCATTTAGCAAGGAAACAAGGTAATTAGATATGATTTATAAGCTTAAATTATACTGAATATATTTCATGTAACTAAACTATCCCAATTGTTCTAAAATAATTGAGGGTTCGCGTGTCTTAAGGGCCCAACACGCCAACCCAAGGAATTTTTTTTTTTTTTAAAGTAAATCACTATACTAACCCTAACCCTATATATATATATATATATATACTATAATAATATATATATATATATATATATATATATATATATTTATACCTGAGACCAGATATAAGACCCTTACATTACTGGACTATGGTCGAAACCCAATATTAACATGGTACCGTGTCCAGCTTTATCAACTTGATGCTCGACCGCCCGGGTGAGTTGTCACAGTCGTAAGGTCCAAACATCCAAGGCTTTGTTGGGTGTGTGGAAGCTGTGATAGTGTGCACCAATGAAAAAGGCTTTTACGGCGTGCTCCGCCCTCTGGTTGGCAACATGCTTTACACAGCCAGAGTTTTAAAAAACTTGAATCCCGCCAGTACCTTGTTTCTCGCACTAGCTGTAAAAAGTGTCCGTACCTTCATTTTTAGTTTCTTTATTATTACTCTCTTCATTATTATTACATTGACTTATGGACCGGATCTTGTTGAGTTTTGATTTTTTTTTTCTTATTAATATCAATTTTGCTTCTTATGTCACTGGGATGTTCCAACCACTATTCAACTAAAAGTAAATAAAAATAAAAATTTCAACACTTGCAAGTGCTGGACCTCAAAAAGTCTATATAGGGGGTCGTGCTTCACAATAGATAATCAAATTCCAACATCTTGAAGGAAAAAACATTGTTGGACTTTGTTTTCTGTCATTAATTTGCAATCCTATCGTGTTATTGTGATGTTGGGACCTAACAGCACGGAGAATATCAATTTTGCTTCTTATGTCACTGGGATGTTACCCATAAAGAAAGATAATAGACGTACAGATACACAGGTACTACTTTTTACTGAATAATACTTATTTACCTTGCAGACTAGTTATATACAGTACTTAAGAATTCATAATGTGGCAGAAGTTGCTCAAAAAGTTCGGTTATGAAAACCACCATTAATTAAGAAAAATAATTATATTATTTTCCTTCAAATATAATCATCATCATCGTCTTCACCTTGTTCAAATTTTAATATTACCAAAAATGAACATCGTGGCATTAATAATGAATGAGATATTTTGTATCAGAAAATTGGCGATCTTGGGGAGCGATTTCTGGCCATTTTTTTTTGTGTGTGTGATGGGCCCTCAACCCCTTCATGCCCAGATCTTTCCTTTGCTATAAAAAAAATTATGTTGTTAGCCATAAAATTATGGAAAGTAACTTAATATACCAAATTTGTAGGTCGACAAGGATAATAAACAGGTCATATCTATAAAATATTGCTTATATTCACAAAAAATAGTCTAATGGTAGCTCAATTACAATGGAAATTACGTTCTGGGTCTCAAGGGGTTAAGACATGCGACCCCTCAATTATTATACAACCTCCTGCCAGCCGTAACCACTTAATTCCCTCAAAATAGGTATGGTGTTCCAGAGGAACGACTGCAAATATAGAGATAGGGAATATCACAGCATTTGTGTAACTGTGACACTTCTGTATTGTACAGAGGGTACTTGTGCAGAGCACTAATTAGCCAGGTACCAGTTGTGTAGGCTATCAGCGCAGCCTACCAATGTCGGGTATAATGTGCTGGGTACCTACCATTCATAAATGCTAATGCAGGGTACTATAGTACTGCAGGTAATACTAGTACTTTTACTTTCAAAATGGGACTCCACAAACCATGATTCATTCCTTTCTATCACAAAAATGCAGTTCCTTCTTAACTCAGATAGCCAGGATAGCCTTCAATGTATGTGTGTACCATAGCATAGCAAGAGCTACACAGTGGGTTTTTTTGCCTATGAATATCGCCACTGAGATGTGTGTGTAATTCACCCACGGCCAGGTCACTTGCTGAAGTAGTGATCACGCGATCATACGATGTGTGTATTTCCCTAGTTGTATTTACCTTATTGTGATATACAGGAAATGAGTTACACTCTTGGGGTCCCATCTCCATGTCTTATTTGGTTAATCATAACTTTAAAATCATGGATAGTTTTGGCATTTACTATTTCATTGTCCAGATTATTTAACATCAATACACCAATAAGGAAAACTATGCTTATAAATGTCCCATATTTCTTCTTGTGCAGATACAATAACTACCATGGCTCACTCTAATCTAAGATATATAATGGCCAGAATCAATTATTTTAGCATGTCCTCGTATAGACAAAAGCCTTTCTGATATTCGTTAGTTTTCATGTAGCACCAACAATTTTATGAACATGTTTATTTGGTGACAAAAATATTGAATTTTTACTCCAAGGCCCTTCTCTTTACTTGCTTTGGTAATTGTCTCGCATACCATTTCGAAACTCAATCCCATCCTCTTTGTACTTCTACTTTTACCAATCTCTGATATTCTACACCTTATTACATTATATTCCAGTTCCCACTTTTACTCCATTCATATATTTTATCCAAATCTTCCTATAGCAGTTTGCGATTTTCCTCCTTTTCAATCTTCATAATTTTTACCTCAGTAGTAAACAAGTTCACATAATTCTTTAAACCAACCGTCATGTCAGTAATTTAAATCAGGAACATAACAGGTGCTAACACCGGGTGTTGTGGTACTCCACTGATCATACTTTTCCATACTGACTCACAGTATTTTATTACAGTTTTCATCTGTCTCCCCTCTAGGAAGTCCTTCACCCATTTCAGGACATTCTCATCCAGTCTTTCTTCATAGTCCAATTTCCATAACAATCCTTTACGTTGAAAGCCTTCTTCAAAGCCAAGTAAGCAAAGTCCACCCATCCATCTCTTCATGTACTGCGTCAGTCACCCATGAGAAGTAGCACTGCAGATTCAAGACAGAGTATTTCCCGGGTGTGAATCTAAATTATGTGTGTGTGCATGTATATTTATTGAATGATAGAGAACAATGATAGCCTCTCTCACTCATTCCTAATCTTATTTTATTTTTCACAGGAGTGGCATTCTTAACTTCTGTGCTGTAGCTCTGGGGCTCCATGACCTTGGTTACCGTGCAGTCGGCATACGAATTGATTCTGGGGACCTGGCCTACTTGAGCTGTGTTGCCAGAGCATTCTTTGCTACTGTGGCCAAGGAGTGAGTGAATAGGTGTAGTGTGGATTAATCATTGGAGTTGTGGGATTTTTGGATTATACTCAGAGATGGTTAGAGATTGTATGTTTTCATGGTACTATATAAACCTAGAATAAAAGCAAAATATATGTGAGTACCAATAATAACTTTCAAAACTCAGGATACACTTATATTTCTTATTCACTTATTAAAACAAACTCATGCAACCATATGACAAACTATCTGTGTTAATACTGATATGATATGAATCTGCAAACACCTCAAGGTGAGATCCATGAAAAACAAAAAACACGATTAAGAAAATATAGGAAGTTTTGGAGGGCAGTGAAAAAATTGCCTAAAAGATGCCTCATTTTTTTTTTTTTTTTAGTTGAGAGCTTTTAAAGTTTAATAGAATAGAAATGCCACTAATAACTGGCAAAGCATAGTATTTCCTTTTTGTTATATGTTTCAATCCTTTCTCTATTACACATTCAGCTGGTGTTGAAATGTTACTGATCAAATATTTCATACAAATTACTTTATAAACTTACCATGTTTTAATGTTGTAATATTTTTTTGAAAGGTAGAACACACATGATATTGTTTGAATGTCAGAATTATGTCCACATATTGTTTGTACTAATGTTTACCACCTCTGCTAGAGCATGCAAGAAAATATCAAAATTTTACAATCCATCATTGAAATTGCCCAATTGGACCCTCCAATCAGGCCCTCCAATTGGACCAATTGGGCAGCTTCATACCACTGGGTTACGGTCAGTGGATGCTGATCCTCCCATTGACGAAACTGCACCCTCTGTTGACGAATTCAGAGAGGCTGTAACAAAGTTGATGGGTGGAGAGGCAGTTGGTGTTTATAATATCAGTGCAGAGTTCCTCAAAGCTGGGTTTGAGGCCATGATCCGCGGGTTGCATGTTGTCTTGACTGCCATGTGGCAATCAGGTACCATTCCTCCCGACTAGAAAAGGGGGCTGGTCGTCCCTATCTGGAAAGGGAAAGGGGACCATCAGGACAGCAACAACTACCGCGGTATTACACTGCTCAGCGTGCCTGGCAAGGTGCTTGCCCATCTATTGCTGACACGGATCCGCAGTCATCTGCTGAAGCATCAGAGACCTCAGCAGTCTAGGTTCATGCCTGGCAAGTCAATAACAAACCATATCCTAGCACTTCATGTCCTGGTGGAACGCCGACGTGAGTTTCGACAGGGGATGCTTGCAGCCTATGTTGATCTCAAGAAGGTGTTTAACTCAGTGCATCGTGAGTCACTCAGGGATCTTCTGTGACTTCACGGGATTCATGCAAGGACTATTGGTCTGATGACTGGCCTGTACTCTGTGACTGAGAGTGCTGTGAAGTGTGGGGGAGGTGTATCCAGCTTTTTTCCTGTGAATACAGGAGTGAGGCAAGGATGCATCCTTGCCCCGTCACTTTTTAACATTTGTATGGACTGAGTATTGGGCAAAGCTGTAGATCAAAGTGATGGTGGAGCATCCCTTGGCAATGCCAAGATCACTGATCTTGTTTTTGCCGATGATGCAGTAATCTTTGTTGAATCTCTGGAGGTCCTGGTGATGGCTCTCGATACGCTGCATGAGGAAGCAAAGCCTTTAGGACTTGAGGTCTCCTGGCTCAAGACCAAGATCCAGGTGTTTGGAGGCTTACTAGATAAAACAGTACAGTCTATTCATGAGTGCAGCGAGGAAATTGAAAATCTTGGAAAGTTTTACGTACCTTTGGTGGCGCAGTCCATAATGACAGCGGGTCACGTCAAAAAGTCCTACAGCGGATTGGCATAAAAGAAACATTTGTTTACTTTCGCCTTCATGTTAGCATCCTTCAGTTTAGAGAGTACCCTAGCTAATGTTTTTAGATGAGAAGTATGTAGTATCAGGAGTAGATATTACTACATCATCCAGGAAAGCAAATGCTGAATCTCCTTATAAGTCTGAGAAAACGGTGTTGATAAGATATCGAAATGCTACAGATGCACCAGCTATATCAAATGGAAACTTTTTGAAGATGTAATGACCTGGAGGAGTGCTGAAAGCAGTTAGGTCCTTAGATACTTCATCTAATGGGACCTTCTGATAGCCACTAATTAAATCAAGAGTAGTGAACCCCTTCTTATCAGGGCTTATTGACATAAGAATATCCTGTAAAACTGCTAAGGGATACCTAATCTGCTGACAGACCTCATTTAGATGACGATAGTCGACGACTGGTGTATATTCTCCTGCTTTCTTAGGAATTAGGAACAAAGGAAAATTTGAAGGACTGGTAGAGAGTTAAATTACTCATCCTCTAGCATTTTCTTTATCATGCTGACCTTAGAGCAGACCTCTGTGAGTGGGATAGCTATAAGCAGGTATGTAGATAGGCTGTGTGTTAGGCAGCAATGATATATGATGCTCTATAAGGTTTGTACTACTTAAGGAATCATCTGTCAATGCAAATGTGTCATGATGCTCAGTCAGTACTTGCAACAGTGCTTGTTTAGCCTCCGGAAAATCCATATCCTGTAAGGACGGACGGAGGGCGTCTTGAACACTGCAACTGTTCAGTGTTAAGGTCTCCATGTGAAGTGATAGGTAGAACTGGTAGAGCCGAAATCACACTTATGTGTGCTGGTGTGACCACAAAATCTGCCATGTTCCTGTGTGCAGCTTACAGGCGTATGGAGAAGTATTATGTATGAACATTTTGGCAACACCCTACTTATTAACGCTGCACAGAGCTGATTCCAGGAAAAGAACTTTCACTCATACTAGTCATTCAAACAGATAGCCTCACAATCCTCATTCACAACAGCAAGTTTTAGAGACACTAGAGATTCACGACCTTGTAGTGAGACTGTAGACATGTCCCGATGTTCACAGAATGACACCACACGGCAAACTGAACCATAACCATCACTGCTTACTCCTGTTGCACACGCATGGCAGTCCTATGCTCTGTTTCTTTGCTACAAAAGGAAAGTTTATGAGATAGCAGATAATGATGAGGATTATGATATAGTATACCTGGACTTTAGTAAGGCATTCGACAAGGTACCACACGAGTCTCTTAAATAAGGTTAAGGCTCATGGAATAGATGGGAAAGTTCTTCGTTGGATTAGATCTTGGCTAAGTGATAGGCAACAAAGGGTTACAATTAATGGTTCTAAATCTGAATGGGGACAGGTAACAAGTGGGGTTCCACAATGGTCTGTTTTGGGTCCTTACTATTTTTTATTTACATCAACGACTTAGATAGTGGGATTAGCAGTGATATGAGCAAGTTTGCTGATGATACTAAGGTGGGTAGGATTATTAAATCACAGTCTGATGTAAACATATTGCAGGGAGACTTAGATATATTAAATGAGTGGGTAGTCAGGTGGCAGATGGAATTTAATATTGATAAGTGTAGCATAATTAATGTTGGTAGAAAAAATCCTGGTAATAGATACAGTATACGCAATGTATCGCTGAAAAGATCAGAAGGTGAGAAAGATCTGGGAGTGAGGGTAAGCTCAGACCTACGTCCTAGGAAACAATGTATTGAGGCTAGAAACAGAGCTAATAGGGTGTTAGGATTCATTACCAGGAGTGTTAAAAGTAGAAGTGCTGAGGTTATTCTAAAGCTTTATTTGGCTCTAGTCAGACCTCACCTAGACAATGTGGTTCAGTTTTGGTCTCTGTATTACAGGATGGATATAGCCTTGTTAGAATCAGTGCAGAGAAGGATGACCGAAATGATACAGGGGATGCGTAACTTTAGTTATGAGATTTAATTATGTATTATGATACAGTATACGCAATGTATCGCTGAAAAGATCAGAAGGTGAGAAAGATCTGGGAGTGAGGGTAAGCTCAGACCTACGTCCTAGGCTCTAGTCAGACCTCACCTAGACAATGTGGTTCAGTTTTGGTCTCTGTATTACAGGATGGATATAGCCTTGTTAGAATCAGTGCAGAGAAGGATGACCGAAATGATACAGGGGATGCGTAACTTTAGTTATGAGAAGAGTTGAAGCAATTAAATTTACACTCACTCGAGAGGCGTAGAGTAAGGGGCGATCTGATAGAAGTTTTAAGTAGTTAAAGGGATACAATAAAGGAGATGTTGGAAAAGTTCTTATGGCTAGTAATCAATGTAGAACAAGAAGTAACGGATTCAAACTGGAAAAGCGTAGATTTAAAAAAGAAATAGGGAAAAACTGGTTCACAAATAGGGTAGTACAGGTTGAAGTTCCCAAATTCGGCAACCTCGGGACCAGCGCCGAGCCGAGTAATGGAATTTTCCGACTTTTAGAACGTAGATATATTAAGGGGAAAAAAAGCCAATTTTCTCAGAAATAGTTAACACATTGTTCTTCCTTTTCTTTTCACTTCCACCAGTAGGTGTTCCTGGACGTTTGGGAGCCATAATACCAATAACAGACCTGTAGAAGTACACAAAATAACAGTGTACACAACTCTACAGTCACAACACCACTGAACAATAACAACAAACAAATCGGCGGGAGAAACCAAGCGGCCTAGTGTGGTGGCACCTAGCGGCCGACCCGGCAACTACGCGCCGGGTTTTGGGTGTTCTGCCGTGTTTTGGAAAATCCGGAACCATAGCCGAGTTTTGGGTGTTGCCGAGTCTTGGGATGCCGAGTTTGGGATCTTCAACCTGTAAATTATTAGAATGGACTCAGTCATCAGGTAGTTAGTGCAGAGTCATTAGGGAGCTTTAAAAGGAGGCTAGATAATGGCTAGGCTTATAAGAGCATTTTGCTTGGAAAAATTGTGAAATAATTAAGAAATAATCACACAAACAACCAGACTGTGTAGCTAGGTCGAGAGGTAAACAGTGACTGGCACTACATGCTGGATTTGGGAGGATTTGAGAGGTAGCAGATGGAGTCTGTTAAATCCAAAATCAGTTAAATCGAGGTCTGTTAAATTAAGGGTCGAGTGTACGCCTATACCTCGTTTAATACAACCTGGCTTTACAGAAATTTAAAGCTACGCAAGAAAAATAAAGAAAAACTTAAAGTTATGCACAAAACTGTTCTTAAATTTCAAGAAATTGATGAAAAAATCAATTGTAACATGATTCGTTTAATGCAATATTTGCTTAGCGCATTGTTTTTCAGTAACATAATTGGTGCATTAAATGAGTCAAGGTGTATCGTAATAAATATGCATTCAAAGAGATGTACAGTCAAACCTCGAAATAACGGACCTCGATGTAACGGACTTCGGATGTAACGGACTCCATTTGCGTGACTTTTTTTTTTTTTTTTTTTTTTTTTTTTGCATATTAGACTGCTTATCGCCGCTCGAATATGTGCTCGACTGGTGACAAGTGGAGTTTCACAAGGGTTTGTTTTGGGTCCATTACTATTTTTTATTTACATCAACGACTTGGATAGTGGTATTAGCAGTGATATCAGCAAGTTTGCTGATGATACTAAGTTAGGTAGGATTATTGGATCACAGTCTGATGTAAACATATTGCAGGGAGACTTAGATAAACTTAACGAGTGGGCAGTCAGATGGCAGATGGAATTTAATATTGATAAATGCAGCGTTATGAATGTTGGTAGAAAAAACCCTGGTACAGGTTGAAGTTCCCAAACTCGGCAACCTCGGGACCAGCGCCGAGCCGAGTAATGGAATTTTCCGACTTTTAGAACGTAGATATATTAAGGGGAAAAAAGGGATGAAAATCACATGAAAAAAATCCACAGGAAAAAATTATTTGGATTCTAATACGGTATATAATACGTACTGAGATAGAGGAAGAAGGAGAATATGTATAAATATAAATCAGTATGAGCTTACCTGTACAAGATAATAAACCATGACGTATTTTAAATTTTGCGAGCCATCCTTCTGAGTATTGACACTCGTGTTCCAATTTCAGCTCCTCATGGAATATTTTAGCTTGCGTCATCATCATGTCCCCTGATATTTTCATTCCATCATTACGACGCTGTCTGAGCCACTGCATTAATGCTTTGTCCAAATCTTCACTCTTCCCATGTCTCATGGTCTTACGTATGTCCATACCTTTCACCGTCTCACTCCTGGCATAAAATTCACGTAACTTTGTTTTCTGTTTCTTGAGGTCATACACTGTAGATGACCCCACACCATATATTTCACACAAATTCTGCACTGAGGTTCCGCCATCCAACTTCTTCAAAAGGTCAATTTTCTCAGAAATAGTTAACACATTGTTCTTCCTTTTCTTTTCACTTCCACCAGTAGGTGTTCCTGGACGTTTGGGAGCCATAATACCAATAAAAGACCTGTAGAAGTACACAAAATAACAGTGTACACAACTCTAGTCACAACACCACTGAACAATAACAACAAACAAATCGGCGGGAGAAACCAAGCGGCCTAGTGTGGTGGCACCTAGCGGCCGACCCGGCAACTACGCGCCGGGTTTTGGGTGTTCTGCCGTGTTTTGGAAAATCCGGAACCATAGCCGAGTTTTGGGTGTTGCCGAGTCTTGGGATGCCGAGTTTGGGAACTTCAACCTGTAATAGATACACCATAAGCAATGTATCGCTGAAAAGATCAGAAGGTGAAAAAGATCTTGGAGTAAGGGTGAGCCCAGACCTCCGACCTAGGAAACAATGTATTGAGGCTAGAAACAGAGCTAATAGGGTGTTAGGATTCATTACCAGGAGTGTTAAAAGTAGAAGTGCGGAAGTTATTCTAAAGCTTTATCTGGCTCTAGTCAGGCCTCACCTAGACTATGCAGTTCAGTTTTGGTCTCCATATTACAGGATGGATATAGTGTTGTTAGAAACAGTGCAGAGAAGGATGACCAAAATGATACAAGGGATGCGTAACTTTAGTTATGAGAGGAGATTGAAGTTATTAAAATTACACTCACTCGAGAGACACAGTATGGGGCGATCTGATAGAAGTTTTTAAGTGGATAAAGGGATTTAATAAAGGAGAGGTAGGAACAGTTCTTACGGCTTTTAACCAGGGTAGAACAAGAAGTAACGGATTCAAGCTGGAAAAGCGTAGAATTAGAAAGGAAATAGGGAAAAACTGGTTCACAAATAGGGTGGTGAATGAATGGAATGGTCTCAGTAGACAGGTAGTTAGTGCGGAGTCATTAGGGACCTATAAAGAGGAGCTGGATAGGTTCATGGATGGGGATGAAAGGTGGATGTAGGTAGTGTTAGGTGACAGGAACTACCACGTGTAGGCCTTGCGGGCTCTTGTAGCTTCCTTATTTTCTTATGTTCTTATGAATTGTCAACTCAACATAATTGTATTATTTTCTCATTTTACTTTGGAATGCTTGGGTTTTAAGGAGTTTTGATGTATCACATATTAAGATATGATATTATAAGGAAGGAGCCTGTGTTGCTAGTGATTTAGTGGTAGAAGGTGTGTATTGTTTAAAATAGTGACTACTAGTGTTATGGCGTGGCCGCTGCTACGTCTCCCTGTCACCTCAACACCCTAAATCACCCTTATCTAAGGTGACATGCAGTGCTACACTGACCTAAATAGTGACATGTGTATAGAACTGCACTTCACAACCATATAATATATATAATAATGAGCATTAGTCATGATAATAAGCAATACCTTTGGCAGCCATGGCTGAATCTGGCTCGTAGTAATTTGTTTACCTTTCACTAGAGCTTGAGCTTGATTAGCTACACGGTCTGGTTGTGTTTGTGATTATTTCTCATTTATTTCACGTCTAGGAGCGGACCAAATTCAGCATGTAGTGTCAGTCACTGTTTACCTCCCAACATAGCTACACAGTCTGGTTGTGTTTGTGATTATTTCTCATTTATTTCACAATTTTTCCGTTTTTTTCATATAGATTTCCACACTTGGGAAAATACCCTCGCTATAACGGACAATCGGCTTTAACGGACCACTCCTCCCCCCTTTAGTCCGTTATATTGAGGTTTGACTACCATGATTTATATGGATGCCTAGACGTAGTGGAAAACAAGCATGCAGTTATGAATCAGTGTTGTCACAGCCTAAATATACATCCCAATTCAACCCTCAATATGTATGTGAATTTTGGTATATTTTAGTATAGGAGGAGGCTCCATTGATATATCTATTCGTATATAGTGATCATACTGTACAAGGTTGAGCCATAAGTAATTATTACACAGACTTACAAAGTTTACCGAGTGCTACATACTAGTCCTAAACTTGCACTATGCTGTTTCAGGTATGAGCTGGATTGGTTCGAAAATCTGCAAATTATAGCAAGCAATGATATCAATGAGGACACCATAATCAGCCTCAATGAGCAGGGACACAAGATAGACTGCTTTGGCATTGGCACACATCTAGGTGAGTATGAAGAATGTTAGATGCTTGAACACTGCATAGGTTTAATGATGTATGGTGGTTGGTGGGTGAATGGACCTTCACCCCTCCCCCCCCATATCTCTCTCTCTCTCTCTCTCTCTCTCTTCTCTCTCTCTTCTCTCTCTCTCTCTCTCTCTCTCTCTTCTCTTCTCTCTCCCCTCTCTCTCTCTCTCTCTCTCTCTCTCTCTCTCTCTCTCTCTCTCTCTCTCTCTCTCTCTCTCTCTCTCTCTCTCTCTCTCTCTCTCTCTCTCTCTCTCTCTCTCTCTCTCTCTCTCTCTTAACTTAGTACATTGGTAACAAGAGGAATTAATGTGCTAAAGTCACGGCTGGGATGCCAAGGACTGTCAGTAGCAGTATTAGACCTTAAAGACTCTCTTTCTCTCTCTCTCTCTGGTGTATCTATGAGTTCCTAGTTAATTGTATTTTTACAGGATTGAGACAAGCTTGTTGTGTCCCATCTTTTATTACTATTACAGCTGTACCCTGTAAGATGCAGACTTGATGGGTGATTTCTTAAAGACACGATAACATGAATTGCCACCTCTACGTGAGATACGCAAGGTCTAAGCATGAGAGACATGGGTCCAGCCCTTCGAAAGGTGTGAAAGGTACCCATAGTACCAACCTCCCTTTGACTCGTGCAAGAAGATTTTGCGTTGCAAAGAAAATATTAGAGAATTCCAATATATTCAAGGAAAATATCAGGTGTTGTGAGAGAATTTATGACAAAACATCAACCACCATAGTTTTATTCTGGTCAAGAATTAATAACTTAGATTTGAATGGCAGAAAACAATTCCTAAATGAGAATACAAACTGCAACATGTGTCACAATTATAGGAAGAATTGGCGCTTAAACATCTATCTGCTCACAATCTTCTCTCTGACCGGCAGTACGGTTTCCGTAAAGGGCGATCTACTGGCGATCATCTAGCTTTCCTAACTGAATCTTGGTCATCCTCCTTTAGGGGTTATGGCAAAACTTTTGCTGTTGCCCTGGTCATATCAAAAGCTTTTGATAGAGTCTGGCACAAATCTTTAATTTCTAAACTACCCTCATTCGGTTTCTATCCTTCTCTCTGCACCTTTATCTTAAGTTTCCTTTCAAACTGTTCTATTGCAGCTACTGTAGATGGTCATTGTTCTTCTCCTAAATATATCAATATTGGTGCTCCCCAGGGGTCTGTCCTATCACCCACTCTCTTTCTATTATTCATTAATGATGTAAGTCTATAACTCAATGCCCACTCCTATCCACTCCTATGCTGATGACTCTAACCTTAATTTTTCAACATCGTTCATTAGACGTCCAACTCAACAGGAACTAAGTGATTCACGGAGAGATGCCACAAAGCCTTACTTCTGCCTTACTTCTGATCTTTCTATAATTTCTGATTGGAGCAAACTTTGTTTTGGAACAACATTTCCTTTCCTCCACAATAATGGCACATCGCCTATCTCAACCGATTTCCTAAAAATGTGCACTAACGACTCACTAACTCCTTGCATTCCTTTAATACCCTGGGATACACTTCATCTGGTCCTGGCGATTTAAATTTTTTCATTTTTTCTATACCCTCCTCCACCATTTCCCTAGTTATCACAATATCTTTGAGTTTCTCCTCATCGCTTCCTTTGAACATCTGTTCACTATCAGGTATCGTCTGTGTATCCTCCTCCGTAAAAACACCTAAGAAATAATCATTTAGACTCCTACACATATCCTCATCCGTATTTAAGACCTCACCCTGTCCTGACCTTAACGGCCCAACTAATTCCCTTGTCTTTGTTTTATAAACCTGATAGAACCCTTTTGGGTCCCTGTTCGCCTGTTCTGCTACTTTAATCTCATAATTGTTCTTAGCAACTCTAGTTAATTTCTTCACTGTCCTTGCCATCACGTTATACTGTTCTTTGTTAACCAATCCTCCCTTGAACCTTAAATAAATGTTTCTTTTTACTCCAATGTTGTGTTTTAACTTGGTGGTCATCCATTTTGGATCACTCTTTCTGGACCTAATTTCCCTATAAGGAATATTTCTTTTCTGTCCGTCAATTATATTCCTTACAATATAATCCTCAGCTCCGACCTCACTTCCCCTTCTAACCTCTCTAATTACCTCCTCAGCCCTGACCTCACTTCCCTGTCTAACTGCTCTAATTATCTCCTCAGCCTCGACCTCACTACCATATCTGACCACTCCAATTACCTCCAGGTGCCTTCCTAATCCTTCATAATTGGCCTTTCCAGCTGTCAACGCCCTGTCCTGGGAAAATTTCTTCTCCTCCATCCCACACCTCTTATTAATAACCTCCAGGTGTCTTCTTAATCCCGCATAATTGGCCTTTCTGAAATTAGGTATTCCATGCCTATTGCCACTTAATTTTCCAACTTCCCATTTTAAGCTAAATCTGATCTCATAATGGTAGCTATTATCTAATTTCCCACCGACCTCCACATTTGTAACTAAATCATCTCTATTTGTCAGCAATAGATCTAGAATATTATCTCCTCTAGTAGGCTCCTTGATTGCTTGACTTAGGAAGTTATCCTGGATTATATTTAACAATTCATCTGCATCGCTGTCACCTATGATTAAATCCCAGTCTATATTCCTAAGATTAAAATCTCCCACCACGCATAATCGATTATATCTGCAGGCCTTGTTTATTTCTTCCCATATAGGAGCTGAATCCTCTTTACATAAGTTTGAAGGCCTATACACTACACCCAAAACCATTTTCTCAGTTCCCTCCGTAACCTCTACCCATATAGACTCTATGCTGTCATCTGTTTTTATAACATTGTTAACACAACACTGCAATGCATCTCTTGCATAAAGCGCAACTCCTCCTCCTCGTCTGCCTACTCTGTCCTTGTGAAATAACTTATACCCAGCTATCTCGACTTCCGGATCGAATACCTTTCCTGACATATCCAACCATGTTTCTGTTAATGCTATTATATCAAAATCCTCTACACTATTTATTCCTCTCAGGAAATCTATCTTTTTTTAAATACTCCTACAGTTTGTAGAGTAAACCTTCAAGCAACTCCTCTTTTTTTTGTCAATTTTCTCTTTATCTTTAACTAAACCCCTCCTCTCTCTCTTCTTACGAATCACTTTAGTTCCCGGCCTTCTGAAACTCCTCCTAGTGTCGCAAGTTTCCTTTACCCCGACCCCCGTGTCTAAACCCCGGTTCTCTATCTTAAAAAAGCCTGCAGTACATCTACCTCCCTTTCAAGGGATTCAGACAAGATCTGAACTCCTTTCCTCGAAAAGTGCACCCCGTCCCTGCGGGGTGCAGAGAAGTCTTGAGATTTGCGTCTTGAGAAGAAATTGAAAAGGACAACATGCAAGAGGGATATAAAAAAAAAAGAAGCTTCCTGTATAGAAGCATAGAAGCCTGGAACAACCTTGATGCAAAAGGGATTAATGCAAGAAGTATTCAGGACTTCAAAGGCAAGCTGGATAATAGTAGATTTGGAGACGGGACAGTACGAGCATAGCTCTTTTCCTGTATGTTACAACTAGGTAAATACAACTAGGTAAATACACAGCTGTTCGTCTGCACTATTTGTACGTCGAATGTAAACAAACATGGCTCCGACACCCAGGCAGGCTATCGCTGCTATACACTTACTTATGTATATTGTCAATCGTTGACATGAATAACTAGCTAAAAATATGCATGGATGCGTTCATGTTTGGCTCGTCGGAACTCGTCAGACTAGTCGCCTGAGATCGACGGAAAAGGAGCTAATGTGACGGCGCCTTTACACAAGTGTCCGCCAGTCAGCGCGCGTAGTACATATATGACAGTCGAAACACTTGTTTGCAAGCTCAGTTTAAGCTGTTTTCGCCTGTTTTCCGTTGTTTTATATGCTTATTTAGACTTGTTCAGTGCAGTGAAGTCATTATGGCATCGAAACAGAAGGGAAGTGACAAAAGGAAGCGTGTGAATCTAAGTATTGCAGAGAAATTAGACTCATTAAGAAGGTGGAGTCTGGTGTTTCTGTCGCCCGGGTGTGTGTCGAGTATGGTGTAAAGAAACAAACAGTGAGTGATATTCGCAAGGCTAAGGACAAACTCAGAGAATATGCTGTGAAATTCAATGTTAATGCAAGTAAGGCTAGGAAAGGATCATGTCATCATGTGTACATGGGTAACTTGTGTCTTATAATTATGTCTTAACGACAACACTGCTGCTGCCGTGGCCGCGCTGCGCTGCCAGGCGTGGATGAGTGCCTTGCTTGTATTTTTATCTATTTACTCATATGTATGAATAATAGCCATTAAAATGCGATTATATGTCTACATTCACCTAGATTAATGGTATTTCATAGCATACCAAGCAGTAATGAGTGAGCCTGGAGACTTACTACCTCTCCTAATACCACTCCCGTGCAGTCGTGGGAGGCGGTAGCAGAGTGGTTAGCGTCTCCCACTGGCGTTCTCGGTGACCCGAGTTCGATCCCCGAAGAAAACCAAAATCTTTCTGCACCGTCGAGTGGCCCAAGAACACCCACATGTCCTGCCCATCAACTCTACCTTCGATTGCGAGTGCATCGGAGGACACAGGGGGGCGGTATGAGCCTCTAATCACAGGCGTCACTATAAAAATCCTGCCTGCGCCACCACGGGCGAGGGCCAACCATCACAGCCCTCAAGTGAACCTCCAGAGCCTACCATCCGAGCCCTGGGTCACCACTGCCTACAGGCGCTATAGGCACAAATGTGTAAAAAAAAAGAAAAAGAAGAAGAAAGATTTCAAGTGGATTTATGGGTCTCACTCGGGATCGAACTCGGGTCTTCGAGAACGCCACTTGGTGACGCTAACCACTCTGCTACCGACTCCCCTAAACTGCATCTCTTGGTTTTCACTCGGCATATCATGCCCTCACAACCTCTTGTGTGAACATGTAAACAGAAAGTCGGCAAAAAATAATGTATCTCGGCATATTGATGTTATATTGATGATGATCTCTTTGCTTACACTCGGCATATCCTCAGTCGCATAAAGTCGTGTTTTTGTCCTTTTGACCCTTTCCTGCAGGCTCAGGCTCTTCACTTTCATTCTCTTCCTGCTGGAGACACCCTTGCGTGATGGAGCTGATATCTCGAAATACAGTACTGTATGATGTAATCCCAAAACACGTAAAATAGGTGGCAAAGTAGAGCAAAGGTCGGGTACCAGCGCGTAGGCTAAGCCGTGTTTTTGTCGTCCAAGCACCGTCTTGGATTACGAATCCCAATTCAATAACACTTGCTGAAATGTGTGTTATACTACTTTGTGATATTGTTTGCAATTTTTTGCATTGATTATAATTATTATTTCGGCTCCTACCAAGCTTGTTGTGTTTTTGAAGCAGAAACCAATCCTGTTTCAATTTCGACAAAAAACGGAATTCGTATCCAAGACGGTGCTTGGACGACAATAACACGGCTCAGCAGCTGACAGCCTACACGCTGGTTCCCGACCTTTCCTTTATTTTGCCACCTATTTTACGTGTTTTGGGATTACATCATACAGTACTGTATTTCGAGATATCAGCTCCATCACGCAAGGGTGTCTCCAGCAGGAAGAGAATGAAAGTGAAGAGCCTGAGCCTGCAGGAAAGGGTCAAAAGGACAAAAACACGACTTTATGCGACTGAGGATATGCCGAGTGTAAGCAAAGAGATCATCATCAATATAACATCAATATGCCGAGATACATTATTTTTTGCCGACTTTCTGTTTACATGTTCACACAAGAGGTTGTGAGGGCATGATATGCCGAGTGAAAACCAAGAGATGCAGTTTAGGGGAGTCGGTAGCAGAGTGGTTAGCGTCACCAAGTGGCGTTCTCGAAGACCCGAGTTCGATCCCGAGTGAGACCCATAAATCCACTTGAAATCTTTCTTCTTCTTTTTCTTTTTTTTTACACATTTGTGCCTATAGCGCCTGTAGGCAGTGGTGACCCAGGGCTCGGATGGTAGGCTCTGGAGGTTCACTTGAGGGCTGTGATGGTTGGCCCTCGCCCGTGGTGGCGCAGGCAGGATTTTTATAGTGACGCCTGTGATTAGAGGCTCATGCCGCCCCCCTGTGTCCTCCGATGCACTCGCAATTGAAGGTAGAGTTGATGGGCAGGGCATGTGGGTGTTCTTAGGCCACTTGACAGTGCAGAAAGGTTTTTGGTTTTCTTCGGGGATTGAACTCGGGTCACCGAGAACGCCAGTCGGAGACGCTAACCACTCCGCTACCGCCTCCCCAATGGTTGCACCGTCTAGTGGCCTAAGAACACCCACATGCCCTGTCCATTCACTCTACCTTCGACTGCAAGTGCATGGGAGGACACAGGGGGGCGGCATGAGCTTCTAATTACAGGCGTCACTATAAGAATCCTGCCTGCGCCACCACGGGCGAGGGCCAACCATCACAGCCCTCGAGTGAGCCTCCAGGGCCTA
>JACEEZ010016658.1:205000-235776 GCA_016584305.1 Chionoecetes opilio
GGAACAATACGTGGCGGGTCACGAGCCAAGCTGAAAGGTTTTTTCAGTGGAGGTATTTAGTAACGCGTGAGCCACTACGACATGAAGTCGGAGTGAGCGGTTTGATTATACACTAAGGTGTAGTCAACTCATAATAATATGAGTAAATTTTAACCGATCAATCGGTTAAGAAAGGACGAAGTGTAAAACACACTTTGATAATATCGGCTCAGCTGTGAAAAGCTTCGTCGGCCGACCACCATCGCGGCCATTTTACGTGGAGGATTCAACCAGTCACCACGCAAGCCACGAGTTCCACTCCAGCCTGTTGCAACTCTGACCACATTGACATACAATACTTCCCCAAAGATAGAGATCAATCAATCATTGGGGGCATACGCCGGGGGCGCGTCGCCTCGCCACCCTACGACGCCACTCCCGAGGGTCACCATGCGCGAGTCCATGCAGGCTCCTTTCCCATACCAAGCAGCTCTCGACAAGAACATCAACTTGCCCCAGCCACGAGCTTGTGGGCCCCCCCCCTTGGGGCCCTCCCCCACCCCGGGGTTGGCCCCTCAAAACCTTTACAACCCGAGGGGAAAGGGAGGGTTTCGGGGTGCGTCCCACACCCCATTCAGCCGAATTGGCGTGAGGAAGGGGCCCAGGAAAATGGGCCCTTTGATTAAAGGCCCCCTCAGGGTTTGAAATCGGGATTTGACAGTAATCATCCCAGCGTTTCCCCATGATTTGCAAGACACTTTTTCCCAAAAGGAGGGATTCGTCCCCTTCAAGTACTTTTTAGTGTCCTATTTCACAAACCATAGATTTAAACAGGGATCATAAGCGATTTGAAAGATGGGGATCTTTTCCCTCCAAACAGGTCCCACAACGCCAAATACTCCCCCCTGAGCGAGTCCATACACCGTGGGCTTTTCCAATCTGCCGTAAGATTCGGACGTGACCCCCCCGTCTTTTGGGACTGTGTACCAAGGTATGAAAAAACTTTCCAAGACCCAAGGTCCTCGCCACATGCATAAACAGACTGAAGCTTCATCTGTAAGTCTCCAAACCCCCTGGCCCTTGGTCTTGACCCCGAGAATCAAGCCAAGGAATTTTAAACCCCTGCCACGGCTGAGTATACCTTAGTTAGAGCTAAATGGGGAAATCATACCCCGTTTATAAATTTGGGGTTTTAACGTCTGGTGATTTTCAGGAATCCTTTTAAATTTTAACAGTTTTTGTCAAACCTAAATTTGGGTGGTCGATAGAAAATTTCCCAAGGGTTTTGGTGCCCTGAGTATAGGTTTCCCTTTGGGATGTAAAAAAAGGGGGTTTGGGGGAAAACCCCGATTGCCCTCAGCGAATGGCGGGGAACTTTTTTGGGGAAAGCAGGCTTTTTTCGGGGGTTTCGGCGGTTCGTGTGATTTTTTTGACCGGACGCACTTTAAAATTTCAGTATTTTAGTGGCCTCATGTTAAATGAAGTTTTTAGGGCCCCCAAAGGGCCCCCGAGTCCTTTTTGGGGGGAATGATATAAAACCCCAGTTTCCCGCGGCCCCATGGAAAAATAACCTAAAATTTTGGCGACGTAGGTCGCCGTACCCGGCCCCCCCGTACCTGGGGCCCGCCGTCCCGGGCCCGCTGACCAACAAGTTAGCCACAACCAGGCCCCCTTTTAAGATTCCATTCGAAAACCAAATGTTTAGGGAAGTTTTTATTTTTAAAAAAAAAAAAGTGATGGGGGGGTTTATGGGCCTGGTTATGCCCCTTTTTAGGCCGGGCCAAACAGCACACCCACACTTAGTTTTCAATTAAATTAAGGGGAACCCCCAAACCCCAAAAAACATTTATCAACTTCTTTTTTTTTTTCATATCTTTTAAATAAAATTAAAAATCATGGCAGAAGGGCAAATCATTACTCCCAAAAATTGGGTTGGCTGACACATTATATAATACGTTAAATTAACGCAGCGGGGAAAAAACCCTATGGACTAAAATTTTTAAAAGTCTGGTCTCCTAATCCCAAAAAAACAAAGGGGAGTTTAATGAAGGGGCATTTTAAAAATTTATTAGAAGCGGGGGGTTTAAAAAATTAAAAATTTACGAGTCAATATGATAAAGGGAAAGGAACCAAATACAGGAACAGTCCCAATTTTAAAACCCCTTTTTATTTGCGTGAAAAAAACCCAAACCCAAAAGGGCCTTTTTTTCCCCCAATTTAAAATTTTCCCAGATTTGCATTGCCCATTTTGAGGGTGGGGAAATTGGGATTTTTTCGGGGATAAAAAAAAATTAATTTTGTAAAAATAGGACTGATCAAAGCAAGGTTGCAAAAATTACCTATTTTTTAAAGGTCTTTTTGAAGGTCCGGCATTTTTGCTGGTAAAGGGAAATTTAAAACCGTAGAAGATTCCAAATTTTATAATGTGGACTCAAGATTTTAAAGAGTAATTAAAAGTAAAGTTTCAGATAAACAAAAAATCTTTTCGAAAATTTCAGGGATACTGACCCCTTCTCACAATCATAGAAAAATTGGAAGATTTTCAAAAAAATTTTAAAGGGTTGCACACAAAGGGCCTTTTAAGCACAAAACCCCTTGACAGATCAGACTGGATGGTCAGATCATGATATGGAAAAAATTTCCCCAAACCATGTTTGGGGGAACCGTTTAAATCGGGGGGAAAAATATTTAATTTTTCACGGTAAAGAAAATAGAAGAGGGATTATTACAAAAAGGTGCAAACATTACAAGGTTTTGAGCGGGAAACCCCCCCACAGGGAGTTTGAGAAACTAGACAAAAGTTTCAGGATATCCCCACATTTTGATTTTAGAGAGAAACCCTCATTGGGGGGTATTTACCCCGCCCCTACAAAAAATTACGAGGGGAAAAAAAACCCGGTAAAAAATTTTTAAAGCTAGACCACCCGGAAAACCTCCCAAAAAACCTACGCAAAAAACAGGTGCCATTTCTAAATAGGGTTTTTAAAAATTTAAAATTCAGAAAAAAATTTTGCTTTCTGCGGGGAAAAAACATAAACCCTCCATTTGAAATATATACCCGATTCCACGGGTAAAAAAGGGGTTAAAAAGACCGGGGTTAACCTGCCCCCTCCTTATTTGGTTTAAACACCCTAAAACCGGGCCAATTGGGCCAAACCCATTTTTTGGGAAAGGTGAAAAATCCTTCACCCCGTAGCTTTAGTCCTAAGGGTTTGATAAAAAACAGCCCTTGTTTGGGAAAATTGGGAAAGTAACTGGGATGAGTAGTTCACCCCCGCTGCCCCAGGGCAGAATTAAGGGGGGAGCAAAAAGGGTTTAAACCGCCATATTTTAAAAAAAATTTTTTTGGGACATTTGGAGCAAAAAGATCATTTATTGGGGAATAGTTCTTTTTTTGCAACTCCCTGTAATTACCCAAGGTGAACTTACCCCTTTTTCGGGCTTTTTTGCCAATAAAGAAGCTAAAATTTTTGACATTGTGCGCCCCCTATTCAAGGGGTAGTATCAATGGGGGGTTTAGTTTTGGTCGTTAATGACATCGGTAAAATTTAAACCCGGTTTAAAAGGGCCCAAAATCTCCCGGCAAAAACTTTAAAAGAAAAGGGGGTTTTTAGACTAGTTAGAAAGTTTTTGGGAAGATGTTGGGCCCCAACCATTAAATGGGCCTGATTTTTTTTGGTCGACCCCCTAAGTAAAGTCACCCAAAAGACTAACATTTCATTTTAAACCCAGTGCCGGTGGTAAAGTTATAAGGCCCTTTATCCCACAAACCCTCCACACCCCAAAAAAGAGGAAGCTTCCTAGTCATGCAAAAACCCCTTTTGGGTTGCAGAATTTTGGGACTTCTTTATTTTCCCACTAAAAATTAATGATTTTAATGGAAAAAAGGGGAACCCCCCGGCACAAATTAGGGGGATCTAAAAAATTTACGGTAAATACCCGAGCAGTTCCCCTAAAAGGGGATAAAAATACTCCAGATCACTTTTATCACATGTAAATTTTTGTTAATGGAAATAAAAAGTGGGTTTTAACCTTGGAAAATTAAATCCCCCTGTTTTTATTTTCCCAAATTATCCATAGTTAAGACCTTAAATAGTTCAAAAAGGGAAAACTGAAAAAAAATCGTCTAAAGGATTTTTTTAATTTGGAAAAGACTTTCAAGATAAATTTAAAGGAGATTTATCAAAAAACTGGAAGGAGCAGTAAATCATAATATGGAACTTTATTACCCACCACCCGTGGTTTAAGTTCTTTCAACACCCCCCTTTAAAATGGGTTTTCAATTGTAGTTTAAAAACCCTAAACAAGAGGCCTATTTTTAAATGGCGGGTTGAGACAGGATCAAATCTCTTGTCTATCTGGAGGGGTTCCTGAAAAATTTTCCAGAACGGGATAAATTCGCCTATGTGGCAACATCTCTAAGGTTTTTCCTAAGTTTGGGTTTCCAAAAGAAGAAGAAAAAAATTTCAAAAAAATTCCCCAGGGCCTGAAAATATTTCGGGGAAGAAAACCCCCTAGCCAAAAATGGGTTTTAAAGTCGGTTTTTTTTTTGGGTTTTTTTGCTAAAGGCCCCTTTTATTAAAAAAAACATTACAGTCCCTTTTTTTAAGGGGTTCTGAACCCCCAAATTTGGGGGAAAGACTTCTATAGGGGATAATTGCGGGAAAAAATTTTTGAGGAAAAAACTAAATACAAATTTAAAATCGGTAATAAAGAGGCAGGGAACCCAGCCCTCCCCTTAAAGATTTGGAAATACAAATTCCCCAAAGCCTAGAAGGAAAAATCGGGAAGGTTTTTTAAATTTTATACCCCACCAGAGATCCAATCATTTTTTGGGGATTAGGGTGGAAGGAAAAAAATGATGAACTGAGATTAAGTGCCCGTTTTTTCTGGGGGGTCCTAACAAAAAGAACCCTTTTTAAATTAAAGGTCAGCCAAGTTTTTTGCCCCCTTGGGGTTATAGTAGCCCAATAACTATGGGGAAAAAAGCTAATAAAAAGGCCGGGGAAAAAACCCTCGTTTGGGGAACCCCCTTTTAGATGGGAAATAAAACAAAATGGGAGACTAAAAGATCTGATTTTAAATAAGAAAAATAAATTTCACCCCAATTTGGAGAAAAAATTGCTGATGGCGAAAAACCCCCGAAAATACACTTTTTTGTGATGCTTCAAAAGTGCAAAACGGTGCAGTAGCTTTCTTAAAGCGGGAAAAGGGGGGAAATTTTAAAGATTATGTCTAAGGCCCCGGGGCCCCAATTTAAGCCTGGGAAATTCCCCTAAAATGGAGTGACTGATTAAAATTTTAGGCAAAAAATTAGCCCCAATATTAAGAAATTTTCCCAAAATTAGTAAATTAATCTGTGGACGATAGGAAATTTGCCTACACGGGTTTGTGAAAAAAAAACACTAAAATCCCTTATGCGGGAAATGTTTTTGGAAGTAAAGGATTTAGGTTCCACATTTCACTAAATTTCATTTTGCTCCCAAGGAAAACCAGTGATATTTTTTTCCAAAGGGAAAAAAAACCATCCTAAAATTTTAAAATACAGGTTTTGGGTTTAAAGGTCCAAACCTGGTTTAAAAAATAATAATGAATGGCCTAATAAAAAGGTCTATAGTAATTTCAGACATATCAGAAGATTAACAGGGAAACCCCATTTTGACCCCAGATCCTGTTATGGAATAAAAAAAGGTTTTTCCTTTTTAAGCAACTATTAAAGACTACTAATTTGGGCTTTAAATTCCATAAAGTGGGTAGTTTTGACCCTTTGAAGTTTTGGGGTTTGAAAAAACAAAACAGGGGAATTTTCCCGAGGAATATCAGATCTTACCTCGGCCCGGGGCCCCCCTAGGAACAAACTTAAACAAAACATTAGGTTTTTTACCTAGATAAAGAGGGAAACTTGGTTTTTGAGGAAGAATTTGGGGAATTTTGATTTTTCCCAAAAAAATTTTCAAACCCATCTAATTCCCAAGCCCTCATATCCCTTTCTAAAAAAATAGTGGATGAAACTATGGGAATCTTTACAGGGGAATGGGGTGATACATTTGCCTATATCAAAGGGGGGAATTCCCGGGTTTCCGCAGGGTAGACAGGGAGTTAAAACTACCTCAAAAATTTTTAACCAAAAAAAGAGGGTTTTTGGGAAGATGATAACCCATTTTCCCGGGGCCCCCCCCTCCCCGCCGGGTCGAGTACAAACCTTAAAAAAATTTGAGGTACGGGGGCGACTATATGGGGGGAAATAAATTTCAGGGGTAATAAATCCCCCCCAAAAAAGTATATTCTGCTTTTTTACTTGCCAAACCCCTACAAGGGCTGTTTTAATTTTTGAAGACTATGATTTAAAATGCCCAAAAATTTTTTCAAGTGTTTCCGGGGGGTTTTTGGGTGGGGGTCGTTTCCTCCCGGGGTTGATTAGCGATAATGCTACTAACTTTATAGGAGCCTCTCCCCTTGTTTTAAAAAAATTAAATATCCTCAGTACAAAAATCTTAGAGTTAAAAGGAAAAGTCATGGACCTTTATACTCCTAGGCTCCTTGGCAAAAAGGGTTTTACAGAAAAAATGATTGGCATTTTCAAGCTTCTTAGGAAAAACTTTCCCCCCCGACAAAGGGTAGGTCTAGAAGACTTGGAAAAATTAAATGACGGGGATTTGGAAACCCCTACAAAACCCACCCTTAACCCACTTAGTGATTTTTCGTAAATATAGAAGCTTTAAATCCCCGCATTTAAATTTTTGGGAGAAAATGGAACCCCTTTTTTTGATTTGATACAAGGGGAAAATATACAAAACCTACAAAAAGACCCGGGCCCCCCCTCCGGGAAGGTTTTTCTACCCTTTAAATAAAATTTTTTAAGGGTTTATGGGATAAGCTTGGAGTAGATTTTTTACTGAGTTTTAAAAGGGGGAAAATTTTTGGGGCTCAACAGCCGAAAATAAAATCCCAACAAAGTGGAGATAAGTAATCCTTTGGGGAGATTGCCCTTTCGCAAGGCTCCCGGGAAAAAAAGCCAAAAATGCTACTGATGGAAAGGGGATTTTGAGGTCTGTGGAGTTTCTAGTGAGGGGACAACGATGTTTTGGGGGCGGTAAATAATTTTATCCCCCTAGAGTTAGCTGAAAAAAGAGAAAAGAAGGGCTTTAATTTTGCGTCTTGGCAGGAACTTAGGGGATTCCGACCTCCCCAAAGGCCCAAACTGCTTTTAAAAAGTAAAAAACCCCTTGGAGAAAACCCCATTAAAGGGGGTCAAAATTTCCCGAAGCAACCCTTAATTTTTCGCCGGGCCCCCCGGGTTTTGGGAAATTTTCCCCTAAAAAAACCCCTCAAAATTTTTAGTAAGGTTAATTTGGGAAAGGTGGGAAAAAGGCCCTACCGTCAGGATTCGGGAAAACGAACACAAAATTTCCCTATGAATATATTTAAAGATTTGGGGGGTTTTTAAGGGTTTAATTTGAAAAAAATTTGTGGATTCTCTATAAAAACCACAATTAACAAAGGAATTTCCCTTAAACCTTTTATGACCGGGCTTTATCCTCCTTTGGGATGGGAAACATGGAAACATGGAAACAATCATGGGGAAACCAAAAGCAAATTAAAGATGACAGAGACCCTGTTCAAATTTTTTTTGAGAGCCCCGGGCTTCCTCTCCCCTCATTTGCTTCAAACCATCCTCGACAATGTGGGCGGTTTTGGGGAAGGGGGGGTCAAAAAGTACTGTGACGCAGTAAAATGAACGTGGCTGGAGGGTAGAGCGGCACACCTCCACGTCAACGTCTGGCTCACACTGAATGGCTGAGCTGCACACACCCTGTCTTACTAACCAGTATTACTCACCTATCTACTCGACAAAACCTACCAGATAACTATCGCCTCTTCTTCAATGACACTCAACTGTCTCCTTCTTCTACAATGAACATTCTAGGACTATCCTTTACTAAAAATCTGAACTGGAAATCTCACATCTCATCTCTTGCTAAAACAGCTTCTAAGAAGTTAGGTGTGCTGTGGCGTCTGCGTCCTTTTTTTTCTCCCTCCCAATTGCTTGCTCTCTACAGGGGCTTATCCGCCCATGTATGGAGTATGTCTCACATGTTTGGGGAGTGATCCACTCATACAGCTCTCCTAAACAGGGTTGAGTCAAAAGCTTTTCGTCTCATCAACTCCTCTCCTCTGACTGACTGTCTTCAATCTTTAAATCACCGCCGCAATGTTGCTTCTCTTGCTCTCTTCTACCGTTATTTTCATGCTCACTGCTCTTTTGAACTTGCTAACTGCATGCCTCCCCACTCCCGCGGCCTCGCTGCACAAGACTTTCTACTCATTCTCCATCCCTATTCTGTCCATCTTCCTAATGCAAGAGGTTAATCAGTATCTTTACTCTTTCATTCCTTTCACTGGTAAACTCTGGAACTCTCTTCCTGTTTCTATTTTTCCACTTCCTATGACTTAAATCTTTTCAAAAGAAGAGTAACAAGACACCTCCCGAACTAATTGGCTACCCCTCTGTTTGTATTTTATTCTCTTACTGTCTTCTTTATAGGGACTGGCAACTAAGCGGGCTAAAAAAAAAAAAAAGTTGATAAAACCTGTTAAATACCGCTTCTTTGAAAAAGAAATAATGTACATACTTGTGCCATGTAACATTTTTTTTGCTGCAAAGAAATGTCACTTTTTTTTTTTTTTTTTTTTTTTTTTTTTTTTTTTTTTTTTTTTTTGTCCCCCTTTGTACTTTAAATATCGAAATATAATTAGAAAAAAAAAATGGCTGATGAGCAGTGTTTTGAATAAAAGATAATGAAAGTGGTGTGTTTCTTGGGGGAAAATGACTGTAACCAGACAGCATTTTTTGGGTGGTCTTTTTTTTTTTCCCTTTTTTTCTCAAACTTTTTTTTCCAAAAAATTCCGGGTTTGGGGTTTTCCCAAAGAGCAGCGTCTTTAAACCTTTAAATAAAAGTATTTGGCCTTGATTCAGTCTCCCCAGTGAAATTTGGCTGTTTTGCCATTTAATTTATCCCAGCGAAAACCCCATGATTCGAAAAAGGGGACACTTATTACCAAAGGCATTGTTTTCCCTCTTAAAGGGCCCTTTTATTTTTTTTTTCCCAGGGTCTCTAAACCTTTAAAAGTTAAGGACAGGGGATCACAAGGGGACTTAAAAGATCCGGAATCTTTTTTCCTCCTGCACAGATACCAACAACCCCAAAAAAAATCCCTCTTTGCTGAGGAAAAGGCCCATAACACGGGGGAAAAAATTTTTTTTTAAAGGGTTACGAAAATTTTTTAAATGGGTAAAAATTAAAAACTTGTGAAAGGGGGAAAAATCCGATGTGTTTGAAATTTTGTACTGAAAAGAAATGTCTAAATTATAACAAAATGCCCGGGAAAATAAATTTTAAAGGGAAAACGGGGGATGAAAATTGGGTTTGTCAGGGTTCATGAAAATTTTTTAATTTTATTTATCATCTAATTTTCCCTTTTTTAATTCCCTTTATTATATTTATAAACGGGTGTCTCACCTTACTTTTTTTGTCACTCTTTTATAAACTCTTTCTCTTTGCCCTCCAGTCACGTTTTAAAGGAAAAGGGACCCTTTCCCTTGGGGTTTTGTTTCAAGTGGTAGAGATTCAATGGGGAGGCCAAATCAAAATTTTTTCACAGGACAGGGAAAAAGATTACTTGTGGGGGGAAAAAGAAAAAGTTTTTCTACCGCCTTTAAGGGGGAAGATGGTGGGGGCAGCTTCCCCCCCCCCCCCATCCCTCTTTCTCTCTTCGATCTTCTCTCCCCCTACTCTTCTCGCTCTTTTCTGCCCTCTCTTCTCTCTCTTCTACTCCCCCTTCTCTCTCTCTTTCTTCTCTCTCTCTCTTTTCTCTCCCCTCATCTTTTCCCCCCTCTCCCCCCTCCTCTCTCTCTCCTAAAATCAGTTCCCTCAGTATTTTTGAAAAATTTATCTATTTCATTAAAGGGGTTTTTCTACGGGTTTTCCCTTTAGCAAAATTTCTTCTTTTTTATTTATAAAACTATTATATTTAAACAAAAAAGTGGGAAAGCCCCGTGCGATTTAAGAACCTGAAGGAAAATTTAGCTTAAGGGGGGAGTGGATGGATTCCATGGAAGGGAAGGGAGGGAGGGCTAATGTACTTCATGGGGGGTGAAAGTTTTTAAACTTTGTGGGGAAAAGTAACGACCCTTTGGGCCCCTTTTTCTATAGTTTAGAGAGATGAGGCAAGCAGTGAATTGGTTTAAAGGGTAAGAAGGGGGAAGATAATTTTTTTTAAAAAGCCTTTTTAAAGTAGTTTGAAGAAATATCTTTTTGGGTTGGGGTAGGGCCCCCCCCCCCCCCCCCCCCCCTAAGAGAATTTTAAAATTTTTTCCCCCCAAACGGGGAAAATGGTTTTGCCGGGAAATTTGAAATAAGGCTCAAATACCCCCCACTGATAAAAGTCTTAAAAATGTTTGGGGCCTTTAAACCCCTTTCTAGTGGCCCTTAGAATCGGTCGCTTGCCTAGTCCCCCCCCCCCCCCAATCTCGTCGGGTGATCCCAGGTCAAAAGATGGTTTACCCCCTAGATAATATCCTACCCTACGCCCGGGTACAGGAAAGCTAATTGTTTGATTAGCCTTTTTTTTTTGGTTAAGATTGGGTTTCTAGTTTGGTGGCTGGGTTTGTCCGCCACGGATCTTGTCTCTTTTTCCACCACTGAAATCTTAAAATTACCCAAACGACTAGATTCAAAAACACTTTTTTCCCAAATAGATTTTACACCCCCTTTAAACAGTATATTCCCTCCCAAATTTCACCTTTTTACAGTTGAATTTCTCCATCAAAATACAGTTATCACTTTTTCCCCAAATAATTTTTACCAAAACCCCTAATCTAGTAGTTGTATCAGTAAACTTTCCCCTGATTTTAAATCCCTGTTCCAAGATTAGATTTTTTGGGGTATACTAAACTAAAAAAAAAGTCTTTTCCGCTTCCTTTTTCCTTTAAATCTATACTCACGTTAATAATTTCAGCTTTTTCCTTTTCCTACTTCCACATTTAGAAATTTCAATTTTCCTTTTTTGGCCTTATCGCCCCACCTCCAGCTTTGGGTACGATTGAAGGTTCCCTTTGTCCAGTTGCCCCCTTCCCCCCCAAAAAATCCCAAATTTTCCCTGGGTTAATTTATTTTCCCTAAACCCAATTTAAAATTTTTTGTTAACAATAAACAAAAAAAACCATCGGGTTCCTTATCTCTTAAAAAATCATTTATTTCTAAGTTTGCTAAAAATGAGCCCATCCCATTCCTTTTGAAATTTTCAAACTAACACCGTTTGGTAATATTTTATTTTTTCACTCCTGGACGGGAAACCCATTTCCTGATTCTCAAGTCCTTTACAAAAACTCTCCAAAAAATTTTGTCATCCTGACCTTTCCAGCTCGTTTTTTTCCTTGGGCCTCTTTTAGAACCCCTCTTAATTTTGCTCTCCCCTTTTCCTCGTTTAGGGGTCTTTTTGCATCCTTCCCAAAAAGGTTTCCGGGCGGGGGTCTTTTTTGGGGACCATTACTGTTTTCGGATTTTACATAAACAACTTAATTTTGGGTTTAGCATGATAGGGAGCAAGTTTGTGATGATACAAGGTAGGTAGTTTATTTTTTCACATTTCTGATGTAACTATTGAAGGGGACTTAATAGGATTTTTTAAACGGGGGGTTTCAGGTAGCAAAATGAAATTTAATTTAAAAAAGTTTAGGAATTTAAATTTCGGTAAAAAAAATCCGGGTAATGGGTTTACACTAGCAAAGAAGACCCACAGAAAGTAGGTAAAAAAAGTTTTGAGGCTTTAAAAAACCTAAATAAAAGAATTAGGAAAGGTAAAAATAGGAAGTTTAAAGGGAAAGACTAGACCCCAAGACAGTAGGGGCCCCGTAAAGGAGCGGTAAAAAGGGGAAATGAACGCATTTCGGGGGAGAGTAAACCAGGGGGTGCAAAGGAAATTTTTGGGGTTTATGAGGAATCGGGCAGTAAAAGGGGGGTGAAAGAGGGTGGGAATGGGGGGAAAAGAGGGGTGAAACGGGCTGGTGAAAGATAAAATTTTTATACGACCGGATTTGCAAGTAGGAAAAAAGAAGGGGGGGAAAGAGTAAAGTAAAGTGGGGAGTTTTGTGAAGAAAAAAGTTGGGGGGGGGGAAAATAGAAGGGTTTGATGCGGTTTAGGGGAGAAAAAATTTACCCCCAAAAGGGGAGGATAAGAGGTTTTTTGGGGAAAAGAAGTTAACCCAGTGAAAAAGAAATTTTAAAGCAAAAACCAGAGGTTTTCCGGGGTAAAAATGAAGAGGTGCTAAAGTTGCGGATGTAGAAAAAAGAAGGGCCCGGGGAGAGTATTTTGGAAAAGTTTTTGCTTGGGGGAAAAAAAATTAAAAAAAAAAACAAAATTTGGGACTGTTTAGGGAGGGAAGTAAAAAGTAAAAAAGGTGGAATATAAAGAGATCAAAAAAAAGATTGGTGTTTGTGGGCATTGAAAAAGTGACTTGTGGAAAGTTCCTTGATTGGATGGATCACAACAAAACATATAGGGAAAAGGGGTAGATGTGAGATATGATGAAAAACTAACCCTTTTAGAAAACTATCCCCTCTTCTATAATGAAAACTCAGTTTTCTCCCTTTAAACTTAAAGAACATTTTTGGGGTATCCTTTTTCTGACAAATTGAAAATGGAAATATAAAAATCTCTTTTCCCTTTTTAAATCAATTTTAAAAAAGTTAGGGACCTGTGGCGTCTGTGTCCATTGTTTCTCCCTCCCGGTTTTTTACTCAGTTTTCAGAAGTCTTATCCGCCCATATATGGAGTATGCCTTTTATGTTCAAGGGGGGTAATTTACCAAAAGCCCTCCTAAAAAGGGGGGGAGTCCCAAAAAAGGTTTTTTTCATCACTCCCCTTTTTTTAAAGACTGTCTTCCCAAACTCAAAAACATGTCACAAGTTGGTTTTCTTGCTATCTACTATCGTTACTTTCGTCTCACTGCTCTTCTGAACGTGCCAACTGCATGCCTCCCCCCCCCCCCCCCCTTTTTTTTTTTTTTTTTTTTTTTTTTTTTTTTTTATTTTGTTTTGGGTTTGGGTTTTTTTGTTTTTGTTTTGGGCCCCCTAGCGCCGTAGCATGGTGACCCCGGGCCCGGGATTGGGAGGCTCTGGAGGTTTCACTTGGGGGTCTATGGGGGTTTGGTCCCACCCGTTTGGGGGGGCGGCCCGGCAGGATTTTTAAAAGTGACCGCCCTGTGTGATTAGAGGGTCCCTGGGCCCCCCCCCTGTGTCCTCCGATTTCACTTTTCCCCCCAAAGGGAAGTTTAGGGGCAGGGCATTTGGGGATTCCCTAGGCCACCGACGATGCAGAAAAGTTTTGGTTTTCTTCGGGGATCGAACTCGGGTCACCGAGAACGCCAGTCGGAGACCTTAACCACTCCGCTACCTCCGCCTCCCCCTACTTCGCCCTTTTGCTGCATATAACTTGTTACAAGATGTACCAAAATAAAACAAATGTGTATCATATTAAAAAACACATAATATTCTTTCTCCTAAATATTATCTATCTAACTATTTATCTATCTATCAAGCTATCTATCTAATACTAGGTAGCCCCGCACACACAAGTCGTGGTTGATAGAACTTTTTTACAGTGTAAATAACTGTGACCAACTATTATATATATAACATCATCGTATAATACATCGTATTAAATGTATTGTGTTATCACTGATGCAGCTGTTCCATGTATCTTTGAATGCCAGTGGATATGAACAAAAGATAATTTTTCTGAAAAAAAAAGGATGTTTTACAGGCTGCTGATGTTGACATGTGTATCTGCTTGTTTTGTTCCGGTCATGCTCTTATTGACTTGATGCATCGTACATCAGAGGAAGCACCTCAGTGTGGGAGGAGAGTTTGTGCCGCCATCCCTTTCAAGAGAGCAAGAGAGCTTATGTAAACCCAGCTAAGGTGGAGTCCCTTCACAAAGGGGAATTTTTTGGTTTTCCTTGCTTGTTTATCCATTGTATGCTAAGTTTTGTGTTAATAGAATGACAGTCAGGCTTGAGGGGAGCAAAATTCTGGGGTACATACCTTTTTATATAAAACAGCAAGATGTCTGTGTTTCACTACATTAAAAGCTCAAAGGTGCCAGATTTTGAAGAAGAAAGGTTGTATAAATTGCTGTAAACCGAATATTCATGAAGATGGAATTTTTCACACCTGGAGTTTTTTTCTATTATATTCCACTGCTAGTGAGTAACTTGATTGTCACAAGTACATATCATTGAGAATTTATAGCTGGCAAGTTACAGAACCCGTTTCAGTTCAAAGTATGCATATGTACCAATTCTTTCTTATATAGAAAGATATACAGTATACACTATCCTCCCGAGTTTCGCGCTTGCTTTCTTCCGAAGGCATAGCGCTAAACTCGAGGATCGCGAAACTCGGGTATTGAAAACACTGTAAAAATGCTTATTTAGTCCGGTGCGAGGCGTAGTACCATATTTTACGGCTTATAAGACTCACGTTTTCCCACAAAAATAAACCTGAAAAATACTAATGGTCTTCCAAGACGAATGTTGTAGTACTTCCTCAGTACTCAGTACCTCAATACTTACCTGTTACAAGTATTTCAAATACCATAAGACATTCAAATCAACTACGTAATCTGTCCTCACGCTGGTATGTTTACATTCGCCCTTTTGGCGGCAGATTGCCGCAATTGCCGCCAACAGCACCATCTATCGTCTGCTAGTGTTGAAGTATCATTTACCACCAGGCTGTCACACACGTATCTTAAGCTCTTTTCAGTCCTGGAAATTATCACCCATGGCGAATTCATCAAAACTATTTATTAATACTATCGCATACAAGCTAAAAGTTATACGATACGCCAAAGAAAATGGAAACATACCAACAGAAAGACACTTTTGGATCACCGCTGGGAGAGGCGGTGGCCGAGTGGTCCGCCCCGAGCACATGGGTGGCCGACAGTGGTCGTGTGGTGATGTAAACAAAGGGCATTACCTCCCATGTAAACGCGGTACACTCACGCTTACTAACCTCTTTTTTGAGGGCTGGGAAAGTGATTGATGGTGTTCATCTGTCAGACTGTCCTCCAGATAGGAAATAGACTCTGGATCTATTCCTCGTTACATTGAAAAATGTAAGGAAATAGGGAATATAGATCCATATAACATACTGCGGCACATATGGAAGGACATCACGACTCTGCTTGGTGGCGATCGTCCAGACTTATTACACCACAGTGATATATACCACTACCTTGTGAGCTTGAAAAGTATATTTAATCACTCTACCCATTTCTACAATTCTTAAAGACTAGTCAATTCGCACTGCAGTTTAATACACAGCTTAAGCACTGCAAACGTAATGATAATGAGCTGTAGCTACTACTGTGTGCGTGAGAGGAACGGTGACTGTGGTGTGCGGGAGCGGAGGCCGTCGGAGGAGCCTCGCTCAGTCGCTTACACAATCAGTGAGTACTGAGGGTGGCGCGCTTGCTTATACCCCGATTGATGATGATAATTATTTAGTTAATGCTAATTTATGCATGGTGCTAATTCATTTATCAGAAAACAAAATACAGGGAGGTCCCGTTATACGAGCATTCGGTATACGAGAATCCGATGATACGAGATGTGTAAATTAGGGTCTATTTTCAATATACGAGATCGAAAATCCAATGATAGGACATTCAAACTGGGGTGAGTAAAATGATCAAGTTCAAAATGCACGCCCTACCACTCCCTGGCTGACAAAGGGGGTTTTGGTTGACCCCAGTGAGGTCACCCCTAGGAAGCCGTGACCTAAAGGAAATTTAAACATATGGTGCGGCCTAATTTGGGGAAATTACATTGTCGGCCCCAACCTTGGGACCGCATCAGGTCACCCCTAGAAAGGCTGACCTAAGGTAATGAAGCATAGGGGGCCGGCCTCCCTTTAGGGGAATTAGCGGGTGTGGGGCCCCAAACCTTGGCCGCTACACTACCTTCTCTTGTATACGTGGCGCCCCATACATTAAAACGTTTTTTTTTTGCTTTTTACATTTTTATGTTTAAATAATGTGCATTATGTTTTTTTGTGTGCTTTTTTTTCCTTTTCAAAATGTTTTTTTCACAAAATAGGTAGTACGTGGGGGTATAAGCCTGTGTGTTTTTGTGTTTGCTATAGCTTTTTTTAGTTGAAAAACTGTTTTTTGTTTTTTTATTTTTTTTTTTTTATTTTTTTTTTTTGAGGGGGTCCGGGAACCCAAAACCTATTTTACCATTAGTTATTGTTTCGTTATACGAATTTCGTTTTTACGATATGCCGGTGGAACCTAACTGTTCTTTTTCGGACCTCCCTGTAGAAGGAAAGCTAATCCAATTTCGCTTCTACTAATGCAGCCCTTTAAAACTTTTTAAAAAAACCTGCCTGGGCCCACCAGGGCGGGGGCCCAACCTTTTAAAAACCCTGAGTACGGGGCCTACCATCCCCCCCTGGGGTCATGCCAACGGCGCTAAAGGCACACGCACACACACACCACAACACACACACACAAAACCCCAAGTGTTGAAACGAAGTGAAAAAAAACTAAAAAAAGGATAAAAAAAATGGCGGATCGCTGGGCCAGCGGGGACTCCCTTCCACGGCTTCACAGCAATAAAAGGGACATTTTGGGGACTAAAGCGAACCGGGAAGATTGTAATGTTGGAAAATATTGTACAAATTAATGGATAATTTGAGAAATGGAAAAAAAAGTGTACGTTTTGGAAAAAAAAGATAATTCTATTTTAAAAAATAGAGTGAAACGAACTAAACGGAAGCAGGACTGAAAGATTGAGCAAATGCATGCTAAAATGTACCTGTACACAAAAAAATGGAAAAATGACACAAGGGAAATGAAAGTAAAAGAAAAACAGGGAAAGATGAACAGAAAAAACCCAAGAAAATTTCACAGATAAAAAATCAAGAAAAATAAAAAGAAAAATCTGCCCAAAAATGTAATAAAATAATCAAACAAAGGAGAATCTAGAAAGGATACGTAGACAAAAAAATGTGTCTCTTTTTTTGGTTTGAAGGAAAAGTCTCCCCAAAAAAAACTTGAGAGAAGAGGAAGAAAAGAAAGTGTCAAAAAAAATTTTAAGTAGTAGAAAAAAATACAGAGTGGGAAAGAATGGAAAAAAATACATATTTTGGGCAAATGGGGGGAGGGACCCCCCTTAAATTGTTTGGCCCACAAATCACCCAAAAAGATAATTGTCTAAGGGCTGAAACTGGAAAAGACAGAGGAATACAAAAAAATATGGATAAGAAAAGATTGAATGAGGAAAAAAAGAGCCATCTGATGTACGTTTAAAAAACCAAAGAAAAAAACGAACTGAGGACGGAAGGGGAAAACAAAATTCTTTGGGAGTTTTAGACCAAAACTAAAGAAGTGGATCTAAAAAAAAAAGAGTAAAAAAGACAGCCCAAAGGGAAAAATGAAATAGAGGGGCAGGTACGTATAAAAATATAAAGGCTGAGTCCATTAACAAAAAAAAAACGATTACCTGAGACCCAAAAAACCAGACATATTAGGTCTAGTAAAAACGAAGCTGAGTATTCTAAAGATGTGCCATTTGGGGAGGGTCATTAATGTATAGGAGAAAACAAACCAAAAAAGGGAGGGGGTGTAATGGTTTAACGGGAAAGGTGGGTATGAGATTGGGGAAAAGGAGAAGGTTGGCAAGGTTTAAAGGTAAGATTTGGGTTAAAAAAAGGGAAGAATAAGAGACTTGAAAATCGTATAGTTCCACCTAAGAAAAAATTCCGGGGGGAAGAAAGTAGGGAGAATGATAAAGACAAAAGCAATGTTTAAAGATGAGGGAAAAATAGTGAGAACAAAATTTTGATGGGATTTTAAACTCAAAAAAATTTTGGCGGGGAAGAAGGTATACGAAGGAGGAGAAACTCAGGGGGTGGTATTTGTTGTTTTGGGAAATGAAAACTCAGACTCATGGTTTAAAAGAACACAGATTCGGGGTAGCGAAGAACCATCAAGACAGACCTACTATTGACAAAAGAACGGGAAAGTAATTATAAAGTAAATTATATGCCCCTTGGAAAGAGCGACCATTACTTTTAATTTGAAATAATGATAGAAAAAAGGGGGGGAGAAAAAAAGAAAAAAAAGGGAGATACAATTATGGAAAGCAACTTTGAGGGATTAAAAACATTCTTCGGAGAGACCGACTGGGAAATTTCCATGCAAAACGAGTACCCAAAAAAAGGGGTAGTTCCCCGAATTTACCCAAAGGGAAAAAAATATTTATTTTTCCAAAGGATAGTTTCAAAGAAAAGAAAACAAATGAATTTTTTAACAAAAAATGTGAATTAGAAAAGACTGAAAGAAAAAAACATGGAATGTTGGGGGAAAAAAGGGGGCAGCAAACCTTTTTGGGGAAGTACAAAACAACTAGAAATGAATAGTAAGAAACTGAAAAGAAGGGAAAAAAACTATGAGAGGAATATAATAGAAAAAAAGTAAAATGACCGAAACTTTTTCTATAATATATTAAAGGAAAATGAAAAAAAAGGGAGAATAGATAGCTGAAGGTAAAACTTTAGAAGATCTTCAAAAGGCCAGGTGATAAAAGTGCTTCAGACTGATTTACAAGAGAAGGAATTTAAAACGAAAAAAATAATGCAAAAGAAATATAATGAAACATAAAAGTAACGTAAAAGAAGTAAAAAAGGGTAAAGGAAAGTCAGATTGAAAAGCCCCGGGGCCAGATGGGTGTCAACTGGAAATGGAAAGTGCAGTAACCAACTGCAGGGAAATTCATAGTGATTGAGAGTTCACTCAAGGGGAAACACATCCCGCTGTTGGAAAAAAGAAATATTGTGCCAAATTTACAAAAGGGGGTGACAAAAAAGAACACTAAATTAAAGGGCCCGTATCTTAACAATGTATGGGAAAAAAGTGTGAAAAAAACGTGAAGGGCAAAGGTTGAAAAAATTTGGAAGAGACAAACAACTTGCAGGTGCCATTTGGGTTTTGGGGGAGGTGTCTGTACAACAATTGTTAGCTTTTACTCGGAGTGTCGATGTGACACGGAAAAGGGGTGGGTCGATTGCATTTTCTTGACTAAAAAAGGGCATTTTACAAGGTACCTCATAAAGGCTGCTCTGGAAGCTAGAAATGTAGGAGGATTTAAAGGGGGGTTTCTGAAATGGTGGAAGACTTTTTTGGAACAGAGAATAGAACTTAAAAAATAAAGTCAGATGGTGCAGTGTGATAAGTGGAGTTCCCAAGGATCATATTGGCCCCCGTGATGTTTTTTTGGGCTATGTAAAGATATGGCGAAAGGGGAAAAACCCTTATATGAGTTTATTCGCTCATTTGCTAAAATTTCTAAGAAAAAATAAAGTAAAAAGATGTGAGGATTTACAAAGGCTAGATAAATTTTTTGATGGGGCAAATATGGAAAAAGTTTAAAGCCAAAAAGTGTAAAGTGAGGAAATGGGCATAGCAAAAAGAGACAGAGGGAAATATCGATGGGAAACGAATGGATAATCAAAAAAAAGGTCAAAAAAAATCTGGGAGTTGGATTAAGGACAAATTTTTCACCAGAAAACATATAAACAAGACATAGGAATACATACCTTGCTGAGGAAAAATAAAATGGCATTCAAATATCGGATGAATGTGGGTCAAAAATTGATACACTCGATTCGACCAAGGGTTTGGAATATGCGGCAGTGTTTGGGCAACCCCAAAAAAAAGGATATAAGGAAAATTGAGAGAATCAAAGAGCAGCCCAAAAAAGGCTCCAAGCCGGAAAAATTTAAATATAAAAAAGACTTTTAGACTAAAACTCCCCAAAACTTGAGAAAAAAGAAGAAAGGGGGGATTTTTAGCAGTGGGATAAACACAAAGGTCGGAAAAAAGATAAAGATCTGTTTGTGTGGGGCAACAGAATCAAGAGGTCATAGAAGAAAATTTAAAAAGGGCAAAATGCAAGAGGGTATAAAAAAATACAGCTTTCCCCTATAGAAGCATAGAACCTGAACAACCTTTATGCAAAATGATTAAAGCAAGAAGTATTTAGGACTTCAAAAGGGAAAAACTGGGTAAAAATTTTGGGGACGGGATAGTACGAGCATGTCTTTTTTCCCGTATGTTACAACAGGTAAATACAACTGGTAATAAAAATAAAAAATTTAAAAAATTGTATGAACACGCGAAACTCGGGGAGATAATGTGCGAAAGTCGGGATGGTAAAATTTAGGACTCAGCGCGAAACTCGAATCGCAAAAAAAAATCGTAGCGTGAAAAGCGGGGGGGGTACTGTTTCACAAAGTGCTACTGGGAGACCTTGGACATTTTGCTGAAATACAGCCACTTCTCTCTCTCTGACCTCTTTATCCTTGATGTCCTCGGGATGGGGTTGGGGGCTGTAGGAGTGTGAGGTAGATCAATCCTGCGCTGAATAAATGGTAAATGGTCTGGAGGGAGCAGGAATGGTGGAAGGCTGAGAGACGAGCAGCGACACCCGGCTTCTCCCTCACTACCCTCACTACTGAGGCCTTGAGACAGCCCTCTGTCTCACAGAGAGGGACTGAGAGGTGCCAGTTTGCCTATGCCAGTTTATATCATAAAAAAAAATTGTACGGATATTTTTCGGGGGGGGGGGGGGGGGGGAAATCAGCCATAACTCTTTCATTTTTTCTGCTTTCTTTAAAATACTTTGTCACAAGCTTGCTCAAGTGTTCAACTACTCATGAGAATTTTTTCGAATATTTTGATGTTTTTCGGAAACATTCGTGTGACGCTCCCCTTAAATCACCCTTAAATAAGATTTGAAAGTAGTAAAGGAGGAAAAGGAAATACTGTCGTGGCATGTGTTCCACCAAGAACTAGATCATGGAGAGGTGATGAATATCAAGAAATATTGAACGACACAACCAGACATCTGGGGAAACTAATGGAGAAAAGAGGTGACTTGATTTTGATGAGTGACCTTACCTGTAAGGAGGTAAATTGGGAGGAGTGCTCTGCCGAAGGAAGTGATGACTCATGGCGTAACAAGTTACTTTACTTAGTAATGGATAATGTGATGACCCAATGGGTTGATCAGGAGACAAAATTCTGAGGAGAAGACACATCCGCAAGACTGGATCTGCTGTTCACAAAGGAGACTGACATTATTAATAACTTTGAATACTTGTGTCCATTTGGAAAGAGTGACCGTGTGGTTCTAGAGTTTGAAATTACAAAGGAAATTGTGGAACCAAAAGATGAGAGATATAGACAGGGAAGATACAATTATGGAAAAGCCAACTTTGGGGGATTACATAAGTTTTTTACTGAATGCAATCGGAGGCCCTTCCACGAGGCCAAATAGGTAGATGGGAAGTGGGACTCTTTCTTGAAAATGTATAATATTAGAGTTGATAAGTATGTACCAAAGATAACAGGGAAGGAAAACTGGAAGTACGACTGATTTAATAGATGTGAAGTAACAAAAAGAAAGATTGAGATTTTGCATGGAACAGATGGAAAAAGAAGACGAATATTAGGACAAGAGAAGAATACAAGAAAACTAGAAAGGAATATGTAAGAATCTGCAAAGAAGAAAAGAGAACTTTTGAAAGTGGCATTATAGAAAAATGCAAGAACGAACCATAACTGTTTTATAGGCTTGTCAATGGAAAATAAAAATAAAATGACTGTGTGAAGGTGGAGAAGTGTGTTAACCGGAGTACCTCAAGGCTCAGTATTATTTCCTGTTATGTTCCTGATTTATATGTTAATGACATGGTGACTGATTATAATTATAAAAGTTACGTGATCCAGTTTGCAGATGATGTTAAAATTATAAAGAAGGTTGAAAAAGAGGAAGAGTGCAGACTCCTACAGAAAGATTTAGATAGATATATGAATGGAGCAAAAGTGGAAAATGGAATTTAACGCAAAAAATTGTAAAATATTAGAATTTGGTAAGTGTGCAAAGAGGATTAGATTGAATTACAAAATGAGACGAGAGACAATTAATAAAGCAAGTGAAGAAAGAGATTTTTGAGTAAAAATTCAGGAAAACTTATTAAAATATGTTTCTTTAAATTTCATGTAAATATATGTGCTAAAGGTGTAGATGGTGTGGAAGAGAATGTGAATTTTCACATATTTTTCTCGCTGCAGTCATGCAATATAAACTTTATTTTTCACTTTTAATGTTTTCAATGCTTTGTCAATTTTTGTCATCACTTTATTCAACTGCTAATCTGCTAAGATTCATCATCTTTTGTTGTGTTTTAGTTGTACTGGCACAAAGGGAAGCTGCAACAGCCCCTTCCTGATCTGGAGGAGATACGGGAGCAAGTTAAATGCTCACTGGAGACTCTTAGACAAGACCATCGCAGGAACCTCAACCCCACACCATATAAGGTACCTATTTGCATCCCACTCTCTATCTATGCTTGCCTGCACTTTTCACTTGTCCTTCATCTGTCTTCCCTCATAGCACCATGCTGACACTTCACATGCATCCATTTTCTAGACTCTCTTCTTTCTCTAATCACTAGTATCTTAGTTACCTCCAATGTCCCTGCGTAAATGAACTAGGATTTGTGTAAATGTTCTGGGTTTTTTTCTCCCCCTCTCTCTCTTCCCTTTCCCCCTCCTCTCTTCCCCTCTCTCCCCCTCTCTCTCTCTCTCCTCTCCCCCTTCTCTCTTCTCTCTCTCTCTCTCTCTCTCTCCTCTCCTCTCTCTTCTTCTCCCTCTCCCTCCTCTCTCTCTCTTCTCTCTCCCCTCCCCTCTCCCGTCCCCCTCACCTCTTTTCTTTCCCTCTTTTGTTTTTCCCTTTTTCCCCCCCTTTGGGGCCCCAGTAGGTCACCCCTAGCAAGGTGACCCGAAGGGGAAATTTAAACAAAATTTGGGCCCTGACTTTAGGGGGAAATTTGAGGTGTGGGCCCCCCAAACCCTTTGGGGCCGCACATACCCCTCAAATTGACCGAAAGGGTAAATTAAAAACATAGGCGGCCCGACCTTTGGGGTAATTAGCATGTGCGGGGCCCCCCCCCAACCTTCCCGCTACAATTTTTGTTACCCCAAGGTCCCCCTTTAAAAACTTTTTTAAAAAGGGCGGGGAAAACCAAAGTCCTTAAATGGGGTGGTAAAAATTACAGTTCAAAATGTGCGCCCTACCACTCCCGGGCTGGACAAAAGGGGGATTTGGTTGACCCCAGTGAGGTCACCCCTAGCAAGCCGTGACCTGAAGGGTAATTAAGCATATGGTGCGGCCTGACATTTAGGGGTAATTAGCAGGTGTGCGGCCCCAACCTTGGGACCGCAGTCAGGTCACCCCTAGCAAGGAGTGACCTGAAGGGTAATTAAGCATATGGCGCGGCCTGACCTTTAGGGGTAATTAGCAGGTGTGCGGCCCCAACCCAACCTTGGGACCGCTACACTACCTTCTCTTGTATCACGCAGGGTCCCCTACATTAAAACGTCTTTTTTGCTTGTTATGCATGTTTTATGTTTAATTAATGTGCAGTTATGTTATTTTGTGTGCTATTTTCTCTTTCAGAATGCTTTTTCTACAGAATAGGTAGTACAGTTTGGGTAATATAGACGCTGTGTGTTTGTTGTGTTTGCTATAGTTTATTTTAGCTTGAAAAACATGTCTTTTTTTTTCTTTTTTTTTATAATTGATGGGGTCCTGGAACCAAACCTATATTTTAACATTAGCTATGTGTTTCGTTATACGAGATTTCACTTTACGAGTATGCCAGGTGGAACCTAACTGCTCGTATCTTCGGGACCTCCCTGTACTTGAAGAATTTTGGGTGTTTCTTATATTTTTTTTTTGCGATATGGCATATACCGTAAATAGCGGTGTATAAGTTGACCAGGCGTACAAGCCGACCTCATGATTATTAGCACAAGATTACGGGTTAGGCCTATACCTGCCGTATAAGTAGACCCCAAAAATACGGTACGCAACTGGTAGGCCAAAGCTTACAAAGTCTTTACCCCCGTGGGCCCGTAGTGTAACAATCAATCATTGGGGGCAGACGCCAGGGGGCGCGTCGCTTCGCCCACCCTACGACGCCACTCCCGGGGGTCACCACGTGCGAGTACCCATGCAGGCTCCTTTCCTATACCAAGCAGCTCTAGACAAGAAACATCAACTTGCCCCAGCCACGAGTCTTATGGGTGCCCCCTTGGCCTCCTCCACGCCGGATTGTCTCTTACAGATACAACCCGATGGGAAGGATCGGTTTCAGGGTAGCGTGCCACATGCCCATATAGCCGAAGTTGGCGCTGACGGACTATGCAGGTAATAGGCCTCGATTCAGTCTCACGTTGTAATCGCTGATTTGACACGTAATCATCCCAGCAATACCCCATGATTCTGCGAAGACACTTATTACCAAAGGCATCGATTCATCTCTTCAAGTCACTATTTAGTGTCCATGTCTCACAACCATAGATTAAGACAGGGATCACAAGCGACTTGAAGATCCGGATCTTTGTACCTGCACAGGTACCGACAATGCCAAATACTCCCGCTGAGCGAGTCCATAACACCGTGGGCTATGCCAATCCGCCGTAAGACTTCTTGACGTGACCCGCCGTCATTATGACTGCGCTACCAAGGTTTTGAAAAACCCTTTCCAAGATCTCAATGTTCTCGCTGCAACCCTTAACAACTGTACTGTTTCATCTAGTAAGCCTCCAACACCGGACCTTGGTCCAAAGCCAGGAGACCTCAAGTCCCAAAGGCTTTGCCTCCTCGTGCAGTGCCTCGAAGCCATCACCAGGGCCTCCAGCGACTCAGCAAAGATTACTGCATCATCGGCAAAAACAAGATCAGTGATCTTGGTGTTGCCAACGGATGCTCCACAATCACTTTGATCTACAACTTTGTCCAATACCCAGTCCATACAAGTTTGAATAGTGGGTGGGGCAAGGACGCACCCTTGCCTCTCTCCTGTATTAACAGGAAAGAAGCTGGATACACCTGCCCCACACTTCACAGCACTCTCATCCCCAGAATACAGACCAATCACTGGTCAACACGATATTTCGGCAAAAGGTTTTAAAACAAATTCAACTGTTTTTGGGCTCTGTTACAAATTGGGACTAAATTTTTTCTTCACACAGGATTTCGCGTATAGCATTTTTAAATTTTTGATAAAAATGCCTCGCCTATATATTAAGGTTTCAAGAAAAAAACCCGTGATTTTTATAATCCATTTTGTAATTTTAATCAAAAATTACAAAATTAAAAGTCCTGTACAAGTAAATAAAATATAGTGCAGAATTGAAATAGAAAATATAAAAAATACATAAAAGTGCACAGATCAATGGAAAGTGCAGTTATGTAAATTTTTTTTCCTTGCGACTCTGTGACAGTTTCTGGGTTTCTCTCATAACTCCAGCATAATCCGCCATCATAGTAGTCCCCCCGGGCCCTTGATCCCGTTCTTCCTTTGTTTTTAATTCCTGATGAAACGCCCCCCCTTTTCCTCGCTCACTCCCCAAGGTTCTCCAAAAACTTGCCCAAATGGCTGTGTAAATAGTGAACCTTGATACTCATTCTACCCAAAGATCTCCAGGCTCATTAGTAGCTTTTCCACAATCTCTTCATGTTGTCGCTTTCTTATTCCCAGAAAATTCTTCACCACATTACAAATGCATTCCAAGCTCTTTTTTCTGCCCTTTTCATTGATGTGAAAAAATTTTGGATCTCTCATTAGTGTTCTTATTTGAGGTCCATCAAATTTTCCACCTTTTTCTTCCTTCCAAGACCAGGAAAAGTTGAACATTTTTCTAAGCTTCTCCACTGTGATCAAGAGCTTTGACGAACTCTTCATCAACCCAAGTTTTTGTAAAAGGGAAAAACAACTCCTTTTCCCTTCCCACTAGAGGATCATTGTGACTTTTCTTATCGCCGATGCCAAACTCTGTCGCTGAGGCCATTTTTTTTTCACCCAATCTCGCTGTAGCTTACTGTCCCAGTAACAAAAAACGGGGGGATTTTTTGTACCCCCCTTTGCTGACCAAAAAGAATTTAAACCATTTTCAAAACCAAAAATTAAACCCCCCATAAAAAAGATATTGCAACCTCTCTAGGACAATCTTGATGTTGTTATATTCTTTTTTAAAGTTTTCAGAATCCTTTTGGGTACGGCCCCATATTTTTTCCCATTGTGTAACGAACAACTTTCAAACTTCTTTGGAAATGTAATAAAAGCCCCAAACCCTTGAAACATATCTAGCAGTCCCATAAAAAGAAGAGCCCCCTTTTACCAGTACAATAACAAACTGGCCTCTGAAGGAATACTTTACCAGTTCTGCTTCCCCCGTTAGAAAAAATGAACACCGTGCCGGGTTTCGCATTCGTTTCTCTTCGTCTTGAAGACAACGTTCAGCAGACTCTTTTGGTAGATAAAATCTCTAACCAAAAACATTCAAGCAATGGTAAACAGAAATTTGGGTTTGTCACAATCTTCATCAGATGGCTAAAAATTTTTTATGTCTTCTTCTCATGGGACAGGGGAGCAGAGATCTGTTTCATCTTTTTTTTTAAGCTCATAAAAATTGGTACGGTATTTTTTTCACTATGGGTAACGGGAATAGCTGAAGGGATACTTGGGTTTGCAAAAATTTTCTTTTTTTTTTTTATTGAAACCTTTTACATTGACAAGGCGAAATAGCATCATCTAAATGATTGCTTGGTTCCCCCTCCAAACCCAAAGGGACTCCAAACTTAAGTTTAGCCCCCCTTTTCCTTGAACCATGATTCAAAGTCCAACACAGGTTTTTGCACACTTTGTGAGGAGCCCAATGCTTGTCTTGGTCTCCAATGGTCTTTGAAGTACGCAAAATACACCTCTTAAAAAGTCAGTAATGTTGCCCTCTGGGGTCTTCAAAGTAAAAGCTTTCCCCAGGTAGCAAAAAATATTTTTATCATTTGAGCCTTTCTTTTGTGGAAATTTAGGCCTTTTTAAGGCGCAAAACCAACTGCGGACAAATAAAAGAAAAAAGTTGTTGCTACCCGAGTTGTTCCTTTTTTTGCTACCCAACCCCTAACCCTTAGGCATTGTTTTTACAAAAAAAAACAACAGGGGAAATCAATAAAAAACCAATTCAAAGTAAAAAATTTAATAATAAAACCTACCTGCGGACTTTTCTGTTTTCAAGTTGAAAAGGTTTGTTTCTTTCGTATCATAAAGATGGGAATGTTATGCATTTCAAAAAAAACGAAGATATTCTCCAGTTTTTTTGGGAACTGAATTTTAAAAATAACCTATATCCGGCCCCTTTTGCTACCACTCAAAAAGAAGGATAATTTTTCTTGAAAATTTATGAAAATGGAATATATACCTTTGCGCAAAAACGTTGGGGATAAAAGAAAATTAAGTCAGATTTGAATTCACCCCCCTCAAAATTGTCTAAACTGTTTTTTTAAATCCGCCAGAACTTTTTTTTTTTTTTTTTTTTACCAGTGAATTTATCAAACCAATAGTCCTTGCAGGAATCCCGCGAAGTCGCAGAAGATCCCAGAGTGACTCACGATGCACTGAGTGAAATGCCTTCTTGAGATCAACATGGGCTGCAAGCATCCCTGTCGAAACTCACCTCGGCGTTCCCCCCAGGACACGAAGCGCTAGGATAAGGTCCGTTGTTGACTTACCAGGCGTGAACCAGACAGCTGAGGTCTCTGATGCTTCAGCAGATGACGGCAGATCCGTGTCAGCATTAAAGATGGGCAACCCACCTTCCCTGGTACGCTGAGCAGTGTATACCGTGGTAATTGTTGCAATCCTGACGATCCCCTTCCCTTTCCAGATAGGGACGACCACCCCCCCTTTTCCAGTCAGAGGAACGGTACCTGATTGCCCCCCGGAAAGTCAGGACAGCATGCAACCCGCAAATCATGGCCTCACCCCCAGCTTTGGGGGAGCTCTGCACTGATATTACAAAAAAACAGCTGCCTTTCCACCCCTCACTTTGCTACAGCCTCTCTGACTTCGTCAAGAGAGGGTTGCGGTTTCGTCAAGGGGAGGATCGGGCATCCACTGCCTGTAACCCAGTGGTGTGAAGCTGCTCAGTTGGAGGGTCCACCGTGAAAAACTGCCAAAAAGTACTCAGCCCAACGAGCCATTGCCCATCCATGTCCGATACGAGGCGCCCATCTGCTGTTCGAATAGCACTTGCCCAAGATGGAGACTTGGAACGGAGATTCTTCAGGGCTCGGTAGGCGGGTCGGAGGTCATTAGCGTTCAAATGACCCTCAACATCCTCAGCGAGACTCCTGACATACCTCACCTTGTCTCTCCCCAGGAGGGTTCTAGTTCAGCATGACAGAGCCCTGTGCTGGTCCTGGTTCCCAGCCAGCCTGGCAGCGCGACTCTCCTCGATTTTCTCGAGCGTCTCCGTCGAGACAAAACCACGCCTTGACCTCGGGCGCTCCCCAATACACTCCTTGGCAGACTGTAGAGGTTTCACGTTTGAAGGTATCCCACAGTTCTACAAGGGTCCTCGAGGGCACCGAGCACATCAAATCGATTGAGACTGCCACCGCAGACTCATGGGCACATGTCGTCAAGTCCTTCAGTTTCTCAAGATGAAACACAGTATGGTTACCTCATGAGATTTTTCTGGACTTGACATGAAGCTTTAGTGTAGCAACAACAAGTTTGTGATCTGTTCCATAGAACTCAGCACTCCGGTAAACCCTGCAGTTCTTGAGGATCCTCCAACGAGTACTAACGAGGACGTGGTCAATCTCCTTAGCTACCCCTCCGGCATTACTATACCATGTCCAGCGGTGAAGCTCTGGTCTCTGATACCAAGAACCTGCAATTCTCAACCTTCTGGACCTTGCAAAATTCAGAAGCAGAGAACTGTTGGTGTTTCTGGTACCGGAGCCATGGGGACCAACACATAACTCGTAGCCATCTCCCTCGTAGTGTATGGTCACGATATATTTGTAGATCAGAATTACCGGTTGTATTGTTAGAGTGTGAGGTACGATGAGTTGGGCGGACAGCGCTGGCGCTTGGCGAGCAGCCAGGCAGTTGTTGTTGTTGTAGTTGTCTGACTGGCCGCTTCGGTTCAGTGGCATTCCGGTCAGTTGTTTACAATCTATGTATCAGCTGTTGGAAACAGCCTATTGGTTTGTGTTGATATAAGCTGAATTTATATTATTATTTTATTATTTATATATTAATCTATGTGTTAAATATGTTAAGTAAGTTCACCGAACACAAGTTTTAGTTGGAAATATTTGTGGTAACCTGCTGGAGTTACGGTAAGTGGTGTACAGCGATTGTTAGTAGTGCTGATCCACTTTTTTGCCACTCGGTGGTAAAGGTTCGTATTTTATCCTTTGCCGTACAAGTCGACCCCTAGTTTTGGAGAGATTTTTTCAGGCTCAAAGAGTCTACTTGTACGCTGCCATTTACGGTACTTGCATCCAGTAGAGTATCGAGGGGGGGGGGGGGGGGGGTGCGGCCATGGCAGTGACTCTTCAGTGACATGGGCCAATACCGCAGTGACTCTTCCTCCCAGCCGTGGATAAGGAAAAAGTCCCGCGTCCTCGATGTCACCTACACTCGCCTCCGCCTGGGGCACACGACACTTACGGTTCACCTTCACCGCCTCCATCTGTCCCCTGACCTGCACTGCCCCTGGTGTAGGAATGTTCCAGAGACTATTGAACACTTTCTGCTGTAGTGTCCGTGCTTCCATGCACACCGTGTAGTGCTACACTCTCAACTACTCGCCCTGAACGTCACCGCCTTTGACCTGTCCACCTAGCTGGCGGCGGTGTTTACAAGTCTGAGCCTCCAATATGGTGTTGTGTGAATACTATCTATTAGTTTAATTTAGTTTAAAGCTTACTTATAGCTTAAAGCTTTTCGCCTTTATGCTTTCACTAGCTTTCTTAGGTCCCATGGTGGCTTATGGAATAAAAAAAAATAGAAGAAATAATGCACCACACAAGAAAAATCTTCAAAATCAAAGAACAGTTCGGAGCGGATGTTGTCTGAGTGAGGGCCGCGGCGCGACTGACACGTGCTCAGCAACCGAGTTATCGAATGGAGACCAGTGCAATTATGAGTTTGAAATTCTGTTCATGAACCGATTTGTTCAAAAAGAGAGACGTTGGAAACCCAAAGTTTGACTGCATATATATATATATATTATATATAATATATATATATATATATATATATATATAATATATATATATATATATATATATATATAATATATATATATAATATAAATATATATATATAATATACCGTATTTGCCTGCGCATAAGACGCAGCTTTTTCCCTTAAAAAGGAATGCAAAGTTCACCCTGCGTCTAATGCGGCCATATTAGCGCATGAGAGGTCGGGCAGAGAATGCAGAACAGCCGGTGGTGTATTACTAAAGGGGTCTGGAGTTATCTGTGTTGAGCAGTAGTCCACTGAGCACAAATTAGTAATTGTGTTATCAACAGTAATGCATAATACTAGAAAAGGTTGGAGTTTAGAGAAAATAAGAGCTGGGGCAACAAGATAGCGATTGTTGCTGCCAAGATGGCCGTGTCAGATGTAAACATCATCCACACCCCGCTGCTGCTCTCCATTGTAAAACGTCTGATATCTCAGGTCTGCCGCTTCACCTGGGATACTTCACTCGGCACGCCCTCCGCGCACCACCATGGTCATTACCGTCAGACTCCTCCCCGCACCCATGGAAAAGCAAACCCGCATATTAATGTA
>JACEEZ010016660.1:0-14429 GCA_016584305.1 Chionoecetes opilio
AAAAAACATTGTTTTAAGATTAAAATTGATACTAAATTTCATGAAAAATACATATTTTTAGCTATTAATTTTTGTAAAATATAGTAGTAGCAAATATCCACAGCTATTTAGCTACCATATATAAAAATATACTTCAATTTGTATAAAAAAACTACTCTTCCTGATAACTAGCTAACATCATTGAAAACACTACATTTATGGTTTTATAGCAATATGATTAGTAAAACTACTGTAAATATACAATAACGCTACAGTTTACAAGAAACTATGAAAAACGCTCAAATACCAGGTTAATTCACAATACTAACCTATTACTCCTCATTTATTAGCTTAATGATGTAAGCTACTTATAGGTGCAAATTATTTTAAAAAGAGGATTTTATACTTCAGTTAGTATGAAAACAGCTATATATAACCGGGGGAAAAAACTAGCTAATACAATGAAAACCTAACATTTTATGGTTTTTTAGCAATATGATAAGTACAAATTACTTGTATATATACAATAACGTTACAGTTTGACAAGAAACTATACAAACGCTGCAATCTAACCGTTATATCACATAATAACCTCTAACTCTTCTATTTATTAGGCTATAATGTAATGTAAGCTACTTATAGGTGCATCTTACTCTAAAAGAGGATTTTATAATTCAATTTGTAGGAAAACAGCTATATAATCACCTATAACTACTAATATCATTGAAAACACTGACATTTTATATGTTTTGCAATATGATAAGTAAAAACTACTTTTGTATATATCAATACGCTACGGTTTAAGAAACTATGAAAAACGGCTTTGCAATATACAGTTAGATCACACTAAATAACCTATTACTTTTCTAGTATAAATAGCTTAATGTATGTAACCTACTTATAGGTGCAAATTTTCTAAAAAGAGGATTTTATACTCAATTTATAGTCAAACGCTATAGATCACTCCACCGTTACTACTAATAGCATTAAACACTAAACTACAATTTTATATGGTTTTCTATCAATATGTATAAGTAAACTACTTGTATATATACTAACGTTACAGTTTACAAGACACTATTAAAAACGCTTTGCAATATAACCGTTATAGGTCACAATAAAACCTCTTACTCTTATATTTACTAGCTTAATGTAATGAAAGCTACTAAAGTGCAAATTAATCTAAAAAAGAGGATTTTATACTTCAATTTTAGGAAAACAGCTATATATCACCGATAACTAGCTAATATCATGAAAACACAACATTTTATGGGTTTATAGCAATATGATAAGTAAAACTACTTGTATATATACAATAACGCTACAGTTTTTACAAGAACTACTATGAAAAACACTGGCAATATCCGTTATAATAACATAAATACTATTACTCTTCTATTATTGCTTAATGTAATGTAAAGGCTAGACCTATAGGTGCAATTATTCTAAAAAAGGATTGTATACTTCAATTTGTAATAGAACAGCTATATATCACCGATACTAGCCTACAATCAATTGAAAAGAACACTTTTGAGGGTATAAAGCACATTATCATAAAGTCAGTCCTTCTATTAATGATATAACACAACCATTTACAAAACTTTGAAAAACAATAAATATACAATTGTATCACAATATAGAGTCTAAACTCCTATTATAATCTTACAGTAGTTTAAAACAGAATTTCTAACGAAAACACTATCATACACACATTTTGCATTTCTTCTATCAAAAAAGGGGCTGAATAATGGTCATTTTCGAAATTTTTTAGCCCTTCAAAAATCCATTAAAACACTTAAAAAACGTTGTTTTTATGAATAAAATTTGATACATAAATTTCACATGAAAATTCATTTTTAAAGCTCATAATATTATAAAATATAGTTGTGGTAAAATTGGGGGGCTGAATAATGTCAAATTATTGACTTTATAAGGCTTTCAGAATGCATTAAATACCTAAAAAAATAACGTTGGTTTTAGGATTAAATTGGTACCTAAATTTCATGAAATGCATATTTATGCATCATCTGAAATATGCAAGCATATGTTATGCATTGAGAATGCAATTTATGAGCTAAAAGCTCATAACATTGTGAAATATAGGGTGTAAAGGTGCGAATTAGAATGTCACATTTCCATATATTTTTAGCCTTTCAAAAACACATCTGAACACTTGAAAAAAACATGGTTTTTAGATTAAATTGATATCTGAATTTCTGAAAAAATCATATTTTAGCTATTAATTTTAGAAAAATATAGTTGAGCAAATATCCAAAGCTATAGCTACAAATATAAACGAATATACTTCAATTTGTAGATAAAAAAAACCACTCTTACTGATAACTAGTCTAAAATCATTGAAACACTACATTTTAAGGGTTTATAGCAATATGATAAGTAAACTACTTGTATATTATACAATAACGCCTACAGTGTTAACAAGACAACTATGAAAAAACACTTGCCCATATACCGTTATTCACCAATAAATAACCTCTTACTCTCTAATTTTATAGCTTAATGTAATTTAGCTACTTATTATAGTGGCAATTTTTCTAAAAGAGGATTTTATAACCTCAATTTGGTAGGAAAACGTTATATATCACGCGATTACTTAGCTAATATCTTGAAAAACACTACATTTTATGAGTTTATAGCATTATGATAAGTAAACACTTGTATTATACAATAACGCTACAGTATTACAAGAAACTATGCAAAACGCTTGCAATATACCGTTATATCACATAAATAACCTATTACGTTCTATTTAATTAAAGTTAATTTTTAAATGTTGTTTTTAAAAGCTACTTATATGTGCAAATTATTTTAAAAAGAGGCTTTTATACTTCAATTTATAGGAAACAGTTATATATCACCGATAACAGTTAATATCATTGAAAACCAACTACATTTTATGGGTTTTTATAGCATATGATAATAAAACTACTTGAATATACACTAACGTTAACAGTTTACAATAATACTATGAAAAATGCTTGCAATATACGTTATATCACAATAAATAACCTCTTAACTCTCGATTATTAGCTTAATGTATGTAAGCTACTTTAGGTGGCATTCTTACTCTAAAAAGAGGATTTTTATACTTCAATTTGTAGGAAAACGCTATATATCACCGTATAAACTAGCTATATAATTGAAACACTACATTTTATGGGTTATAGCATATGATAAGTAAAACCTTACTGTATATATACCATAGAACGCTACAGTTTACCAGAACTATGAAAAAACCTTGCAATATACCGTTTATAATCACAATTATAACCTCTTACGTCTTTTACTTTAATAGCTTAATGTAATGTAAGCTACTTATAGGTGTAAAATTATTCTTAAAAAGAGATTTTATACTTCAATTTGTAGGCAAACAGCTATATATCGCCGATAAATAGCTTATAATCATTGAAAAACCACTACATTTAATGGGGTTTATAGCAATATGATAAGTAAAACTACTTGTATATATGTACAATAACGCTTCAGTTTACAAGAAACTATGAAAAACGCTAGCATATACCGTTTTTTAATCACAATAAATAACCTATTATCTTCTAATTTATTAGCTTTAATGTATGTAACTACTTATAGGTGCAAATTATTTAAAAAGATGATTTTATACTCCAATTTGTAGGAAAAAACAGCTATAATATCACCGATAACTAGCTAATATCATTGAAAACACTACATTTTATGGGTTTATAGCATATGATAAATAAAATACTTTTATAGATAACAATACAGCTACAGTTTGCAAGAAACAATGAAAACGCATGCAATATCAGTTATAACACAATAAATAACCTCTTACTCCTTCTATTTAATAGCTTATTTTATGTAAGGCACTTATAGGTGCAATTATTCTATAAGAGATTTTTACTTCAATTTGTAGGAAAACAGCTATATAATCACCGATTAACTAGCTATATCAGTGAAAACACAATATTTATGGGTTTATAGCAATATGGATAAGTAAACGACTTGTATATATACAATAACGTTACAGTTTACAAGAAACTATGAAAACCGCTTGCAATATAACCGTTCTATCCAATAAATAACCTCTTACTCTTATATTTAATAGCTTATTGTAATGTAGACGACTTATAGGTGCAAATTAATCTAAAAGAGGATTTTATACGTTCAATTTGTAGGAAACAGCTATATATCACCAATAATTAGCTAATATATTATGCAAACCTAACTTTTATGGTTTGTATAGCAATATGATACGTAAACTACTTGATATATTATAAAATAACGCTACAGTTTTACAAGTAAACTATGAAAAACTCTTGACAATATACCGTTATCTAACAAATAAATAACTATTACTCTTCTATTTATTAGCTTAATGTAATGTTAAGCTACTTAGAGTGCAATTGTGCTCAAAAAAAAGGATTCTATACTTCAATTTGTAAAGAACGAGCTATATATCACCGATAACTACTAAAATCATTGGGGGAAAGAAACCATTTTGAGGTATAAAAGCTTATCAATAAGGTAGATTACCTTCTATTAAATGATATAACACAACAATTAACAAGAAACTTGAAAACAACGTATTCAATATACAATTGTATCACAATATAGAGTCTAAAACTGCCTATTATAAGCTTAACAGTAGTTTAAAATAGAAATTTCTAACGAAACAACTATATACCACATTTTGAATTTCTCTATCAAAAAGGGCTGAATAATGTACAATTTATTTTTCGAAATTTTTTAGCCTTCAAAAATACATAAACACTTGAAAAAAACGTTGTTTTTTTATGGAATAATTGATACATAAATTTCATGAAAAATTCTTTTTTAAGCTCATAATATATAAATATATTTGTGTAAAGTGCTGTAATACTGTCAAGTTTTTACATTTTAAGGCTTTCAGAATGCATTAAAATACCCTACAAACGTTGTTTTTAGGATTAAAATTGGGTACCTAAATTTCATGAAAATTGCATATGTTATTCCAATGCAATATTGAAATATGAGGCAATGCATATGTTATGCATATGAAAATGCATGTTTATGACTAAAAAGCTCATAACATTGTGAAATATAGTTGGTAAAGGTGCTGAATAATGTCAAATTTCGATATTTTTTTTAGTCTTTCAAAAAACTTGAAATACTTGAAAAACATTGTTTTAAGATTAAAATTTTGATATCTGACATTTCCATAAAAAATTACATATTTTTAGCTATTAATTTTGAAAAATAATAGTTTACAAATATCCAAAGTATTTAGGCTACATATATAAAGGAAATATACTTCAATTTGGTGAAAAAAAACGACTCTTCACTGATAACTAGCTAAAATCATTGAAAACACTACATTTTAAGGGTTTATAAGCAGATATGATAAGTAAAACTACTTGTAGTATATCCAATACGCTACGTTTAAGAAACTATGAACACTTGCAATATACCGTTATATCACAAATAAATACCTCATTACTCTTCTATTTTAATAGCTTAATATGTAATGTAAGCTACTTCTATGTGCAAATTTTTTCTAAAAAATGATGTATACTTCAATTTTGTAGAAACAGCCTAATATCACCGATAACTAGCTAAAATCCTTGAAAAGAACACATTTTGAGGGTATAAAGCATTATCATAAGGTAAATTCCTTCTTTACATTAATACCACAACATTACAAGAAACTATGAAAAACAACAGTATAATATACAATGTATCACATATAGAGTCTCAAAACTCCTATTCTAGCTTACAGTAAGTTTAGAAATAAAATTTCTAAACGAAAACACTATAATACCACAGTTTGAATTTCTCTATCAAAAAAGGCTGATAATTGCAATTTCGACATTTTTAGCCATTCAAAAATACATTAAGAACACTTTGAAAAACGTTGTTTTTAGGAATAAATTGATACATAAATTTCATGAAAAATACATATTTTAAAAGCTCTTAATATTATAAAATATAGATTGTGGTAAAAGTGCTGAATAATGTCAATTTTGACTTTTAAGGCTATTTCAAAAATGCATTAAATACTTGAAAAAAACGTTTGTTTTTTTGAGGAGTAAAATTGATACTTAACTTCATGAAAATGCATATTTTTTTAGCTCTAACATTGTAGGATATAGTTGTTGTATGTCAATTTCGACATTTTTTAGGCTTTCAAAAAAACATTGAAATACTTAAAAAAACATTGTCTTAAGAATTAAAATAGATATCTAAATTTCTGAAAAATACATTTTTTAGCATTTTTTGTAAAATATAGTTTTATTCAAATCCAAAAAGCTATTTAGCTACATATATAAAGAAATATAACTTTCAATTTGTAGAAAAAAAAAACGTCTTTCCTGATAACTAGCTAAAATCATTGAACACTACATTTTAAGTGGTTTATAGCCATGATGTAATGAAAACTACTTGTAATATCAATAACGCTCAGTTTTTAACAAGAAACTATAAAAACACTTGCAATTACCGTTATATTCACCAATAAATAACCTCTTACCTTCCTAGTTAATAGCTTAATGTAATGTAGCTACTTATAGTGCAAATTTTTCTTAAAAAGGATTTTATACCTCATTTTGTAGGAAACAGTTTATATCCACCGTTACTAGCTAATTCATTGAAAACACTCATTTTAATGAGTTTATAGCAATATGATAAGTAACTACTTGTATATATAAAATAACCTACAGTTGACAGAAACTAATGAAAAACGCTTGCAATATACCGTATATCACAATAAATAACCTATTACTCTTCGATTTAATAGCTTTTTAATGTAATGTAAGCTACTTTTATGTGCAAATTATTTTAAAAAGAGGATTTTATACTTCATTATAGGAAACGGTTTATATATCCCCGATAAACTAGTTAATATCATTGAAAACACTGACTTTTATGGGTTTATAGCAATATGATAATAAAACTAAACTTGATATAACATAACGTTACAGTTTTACAAGAAAACTCTGAAAAATGCTTGCAATATCACGTTATATCACAATAATAACCTCTAGCTCTTCAATTGTTATTAAGCTTAGATGTATGGAAGCTTACCTTATAGTTGCATCTTACTTACTCTAAAAAGAGGTTTATAATATACTTTCATTTGTAGGAAACAGCTATAATATCACCGATACTATCTTTAATATCATTGAAAACCTACATTTTATTGGTTTCTAAGCAATATGATAATTAAAACTACTTGGTCAATATACCCATAACCTACAGTTTACAAAGACCTATGAAAAACGCTTGCAATATATACCGTGTATAAATCACAATTAATAACATCTTCCTACGTTTAATTTAATTAGCTTAATGTAATGTAAGCTACTTATAGGTGTAAATTATTCTAAAAAGAGATTTATACTTCATTTGTAGAAAACAGCTATATATCACCGATAACTAGCTTATATCCATTGACAACACTAACACTAGTGGGTTTATAGCAATAATGATAAGTAAAACTACTTGGTAATTATACAATAACGCTTCAGGTTTACAAGAAACTATGAAAAACGCTTAGCAATATAACGTTTTTATCACAATAAATAACCTATTACCTCTTCTATTTATTAGCTTATGTAATGTAACTCCTTATAGGTGCAAATTATTTTAAAAAGAGGATTTTATACTCCAATTTTTGTAGGAAAACAGCTATATATCACCGATAACTAGCTAATATCAGTGCAAACCGACTACATTTTGATGGGTTTAAATAGGCAATATGTAAATAAAATTACTTTTATATATAAATACAGCTACAGTTTGCAAGAAACATGAAAAAACGCTTGCAATATACGTTATATTCACAATAAATAACCTCTTACTCTTCTATTTAATAGCTTAGTGTTTTAATGTAAGCTACTTATAGGTGCAAATTATTCTAAAAAGAAGGATTTTATACTTCAATTTGTAGGAAAACAGCTATATATCACCGATAACCTAGCTAATAATCTTGAAAAAACAACATTTTATGGTTTAATGCAATATGATAAGTAAAACTACTTGTATAATACAAAACGTTACCGTTTACAAGAAACTATGAAACCGCTTTGCAAATATACCGTATATCAACAATAAATAACCTCTTACTACTCCCCTATATTTAATAGCTTATTGTAATTATAGCTACTTATAGGTGCCAAAAAAAAAATTTTTTTTTTTTTAAAAAAAAAGTCCAAAAGAGGAATTTATACTTCAAGTTTTGTATGAAAACAGCTATATATCACCATAATTCGCATAATATCTTATCAAACACTACATTTGTTATGGGTTTATAGCAATATGGTACGTAAAACTACTTGGTATATATACAATAACGGCTACGTTTACAAGAAACTTGAAAACGCTTGCAATATACCGTTAATAACAATAATAACCCTATTAATCTTCTATTTATAAGCTTAATGTTAATGTAAGCTACTTATAGGTTGCAAATTAATTCTAAAAAAAGATGATTGTATAACTTCAATTTGTAGGAAAACAGCTATATATCACCGATAACTAGCTTAAATCATTGAAATAAACACACATTTCGAGGGTATAAAGCCTTATCATAAGGTAAATTCCTTCTATTAATGGTATAACCAACAATTAAACAGCACTTTGAAAAACACGTATAATATACAATTGTAGCACAATAAGAGGCTCAAACTCCTATTCTAAAGCTTACAGTATTTTACAATAGCAATTTCTAACAAAACAACTATAATACCACATTTTGAATTTCCCTCTATCAAAAAAAGGGCTGAACTAATACCATTAAATTCGGAAATTTTTTATGACCTTCAAAATTACATTAAAACAATTGAAAAAACGTTTGTTTTTAAAATAAAATTGTACATTAAATTTCAGAAAAATACATATTTTAAGGCTTCTTAATATTATAAAATATAGTTGTGTAAAAAGTGCTGAAATAAATGTCAAATTTTTGAACATTCTTATAGGCGTTCAAAAATGCTTAATACTTTGAAAAAACGTTGTTTTGAAGGAATAAAAAATTGGATACTTAAATTTCATGAAAATTGCATATGTTTAGCTCATAACATTGTAGGATATAGTTTGTAAAGTGCTGAATAATGTCAAATGTTCGACATTTGTTTAGCCTTTCAAAAAAACATTGAAATACTTGAAAAAAACATGTGGCCTTAAGATTAAAATACGATATCTAATTTCGACATGAAAAATACATATTTTTTTAGCTATTAATTTTTGTAAATATTAGTGGTACTAATATCAAAGCTATTTAATACTACATATATAGGAATATACTTCATTTGTAAGAAAAAAAACTCTTCACTGTAACTAGCAAAATCCATTGAAAACACTAACATTTTAAGGGATTTATAGCCATATGATAAGTAAAACTACTTGTATATATACAGATATACGCTACAGTTTCAAGAAACATGAAAAACACTTTGCAATATACCGTGAATATCCAATAAATAACTCTTACTCTTCTATTTAATAGCTTAATGATGTAAGTACTGATAGTGCAAATTTTTCTTAAAAGAGGGATTTATACCTCATTTGTAGGAAAACAGTTTATATATCACCGTTTACTAGCTAATATCCTTGAAAAACTACATTTATGAGTATATATAGCATATGATAAGTAAACTACTTTGTATATGATACAATAACGCTACAGTTTACAAGAAACTATGAAAACCTTTGGCAATATCCGTTATATCACAATAAAACCTAATTACTCTTCTATTTTATAGCTTAATGTATGTAAGCTACTTATATGTTGCAAATTAATTTTAAAAAGAGGGATTTTATACTTCAATTTTATAGGCAAAACAGTTTCATAATATCACCGATAACTGTTTAATAGTCATTGAAAACAGCTACGAGTTTAATGGGTTTATAGCAATAATGATAGTAAAACTCTTGTATATATACAATAACTTACAGGTTTACAAGAAACGATGAAACAATGCTTGCAATTACCGTTATATCACAATAAATAACCTCTTACCTCTTCAATTTATTAGCTTATGTATGTAAACTACTTATAGGGGCAATCTTACTCTAAAAAGAGGAATTTTATACTTCATTTGTAGGAAAACAGCTATATATCAAAACGCGATAATAGCTAATATCATTGAAACACTACATTTTTTATGGGTTTTTATAGCAATAATGATAAGTAAAACTACTTGTAAATATACCATAACTGCTACATTTTACAAGAAACTATGAAAAACGCTTGCAATATAACCGTTATAGTCACAATTAATAACATCCTACCTTTTGTAATAAGCTTAATGTAATGTAAGCTACTTATAGGTGTAAATTATTCTAAAAAGAGGCTGTTTATACGTCAATTTGTAGGAAAACAACTATTATCACCGATAAAACTAGCTTATGATCATTGAAAACACTACATTTTAATGGGTTTATAGCATATGGATAAGTAAAACTACTTGTATATATACAATAACGCTTCAGTTTACAGAAACTATGAAAAAACGCTAGCAATATACCGTTTTATATCACAATAAATAACCTATTACTCTTCAATTTATTAGCTTAATGATTACGCTACTTTAAGGTGCAAATTATATTAAAAAGAGATTTATACTCCAATTTGTAGGAAAACAGCTATATATCACCGATACTAACTATATCATTGAAACACTACATTTTCTGGGTTTATAGCACATATGATAAATAAATTTACTTTTATATATACAATACAGCTACAGTTTTGTTTTTTGCAAGTAAACAATAAAAACTCTTGCAATATACAGTTATATCACAATAAAATACCTCTTACTCTTCTATTTAATAACTATTTTAATGATAAGCTACTTATAGGTGCAAGATTAATTCTAAAAAGAGGTTTTAATACTTCAATTTGTAGAAAACAGCTATGATCACCGATAACTAGCTAATTCATTGAAACACAACATTTTATGGGTTTATAGCAATATGAACTATAAACTAACTGCCTACTTGTATATTACAAAAACGTTACAGTTTACAAGAAACTATGAAAACCGCTTGCAATAAACCTTTTATCAACAATAAATAACCTCTTACTCTGATATTTAATAGCTTATTGTAATGTAAGGCTAACTTATAGGTGCAAATTATTCTAAAAAGGCAATTTTATACTTCAATTTTGTAGGAAGAACAGCTAGATATCTCCAATAATTAGCTTATATCATTATCAAACACTACATTTTATGGTTTATAGCACTATGATAAGTAAAACTACTTGTATATATACAATAACGCCTATAAGTTTACAAGAAACTATGAAAAAACGCTTGCAATATACCGTTTATTAACAATACATCACCTATTACTCTTCTATTATAATCTTATGTAAGTAGCTACTTATAGGTGCAAATTATTCTAAAAAAAGGATTGTATACTTCAATTTGTAAGGAAAAAACTATATCACCGATAATAGCTAAAATATGAAAAGACAAAGTTTGAGGGTAATAAAGCCTTATCCATAAGGGAAATTCCTTCTATTAAATGATATAACCACAAAATACATAACTTTGAAAAAACACGTATAATCTACAATTGTACACAAATATAGAGTCTCCAAACTTCCTATTATAAGCTTACACTATTTTAAAATAGAAAATATTCCTAACGAAAACAACTATAATACACATTTTGAATTTCTCTATCAAAAAAAGGTCTGAATAATGACAATTTTCGACATTTTTTGCCCCGATTCAAAATCCATTAACACACTTGAAAAGTTTGGTTTTTTTAAAATAAAATTGATACATAAATTTCATGAAAATACATATTTCAAGCTATTAATATTATAAACTATAGTTGTGTGTAAAAGTGCTGAATAATGTCAAATTTTTGACATTTTTAAGGCTTTCAAAAATGCAATTAAATCCTTGAAAAAACGTTGTTTTGAGGAGTTAAAAATTGATACTTTTAAAATTTCATGAAAAGGCATATTTTTAGCTCCTAACATTGTAAATATAGTTTGTGTAAAAGTTGCTGAATAATGTCAAATTTTCGACATTGTTTAGCCTTTCAAAAAAGCATTGAATACGGGTTGAAAAACCAGTGTCTTAAGATTACATTGATATCTAAATTTCAGAAAAATACCATATTTTTAGCTATTATTTTTTTGGTGAAAAATATAGTTGTAGCAAATATCAAAAGCTATTTAGCTACATATATAAGAATTACTTCAATTTGTAGAAAAAAACTCTTCACTGATACCTAGCTACATCATTGAAAACACATACATTTTAAGGGTTTATAGCCATATGACTAAGTAAAACTTCTTGTATATTACATACGGCTACAGTTTACAAAGAACTAATGAAAAAACACTTGCAACATACCGTTATATCACAATAATAACCTCTTACTCTTCTAATTTAATAGCTTAATGTAATGAACTACTTATAGGTGCCAAATTTTTCTTAAAAGAGGTTTTATACCTCCATTTGTAAGGAAACAGTTATATATCACCGATAACTAGCTAATACATTGAAAACAAACCACTAACTTTTATGGGTTTAATTAGCAATATGAATAAGTAAACTACTTGTATTATACAATAACCTACGTTTACAAGAAACTATGAAAAACGCTTGGCAATATACCGTTATATCACAATAAATCACCTATACTCTTCTATTTAAATAGCTTAAGTAATGTAAGCTACTTATATGTGCAAAATTATTTTAAAAAGAGGATTTTCTAATACTTCAATTTATGAGGAAAACAGTTATATATCACCGATAACTAGTTAATATCATTGAAAACACTACATTTTATGGTTTAGAGTCAATATGATAAGTAAACTACTTGTATTATACAATAACGTTACAGTTTACAAGAAACTATGAAAAATGCTTGCAATATACCGTTATATCACAATAAATAACCTCTTACTCTTCAATTTAGTAGCTTAATGTAATGTAAGCTACTTATAGGTGCATCTTAATCTAAAAAGAGGATTTTATACTTCAATTTGTAGGAAAACAGCTATATATCACCGATAACTAGCTAATATCATTGAAACATTACATTTTATGGTTTATAGCAATATGATAAGTAAAACTACTGTATATATACAATAACGCTACAGTTTACAAGAAACTATGAAAAACGCTTGCAATATACCGTCATATAACAATAAATAACCTATTACTCTTCTATTTATAAGCTTAATGTAATGTAAGCTACTTATAGGTGCAAATTATTCTAAAAAAAGGATTGTATACTTCAATTTGTAGGAAAACAGCTATATATCACCGATAACTAGCTAAAATCATTGAAAAGAACACATTTTGAGGGTATAAAGCATTATCATAAGGTAAAGTCCTTCTATTAATTATATAACACAACAATTAACAAGAAACTATGAAAAACACGTATAATATACAATTGTATCACAATATAGAGTCTCAAACTCCTATTCTAAGCTTACAGTAGTTTAAAATAGAAATTTCTAACGAAAACAACTATAATACCACATTTTGAATTTCTCTATCAAAAAAAGGGCTGAATAATGCCAATTTTCGACATTTTTTAGCCATTCAAAAATAAATTAAAACACTTGAAAAAACGTTGTTTTTAAGAATAAATTTGATACATAAATTTCATGAAAAATACATATTTTAAGCTCTTAATATTATAAAATATAGGTGTGTAAAAGTGCTGAATAATTTCAAATTTTGACATTTTTAAGGCTTTCAAAAAGGCATTAAATACTTTAAAAAACGTTGTTTTGAGGATTAAAATTGATACTTAAATTTCATGAAAATGCATATTTTTAGCTCATAACATTGTAAGATATAGTTGTGTAAAAGTGCTGAATAATGTCAAATTTCGAAATTTTTTAGCCTTTCAAAAAAACATTGAAATACTTGAAAAAACATTGTCTTAAGATTTAAATTGATATCTAAATTTCATGAAAAATACATATTTTTAGCTATTAATTTTGTAAAATATAGTTGTAGCAAATATCAAAAGCTATTTAGCTATATATATAAAGAAATATACTTAAATTTGTAGAAAAAAACAACTCTTCACTGATAACTAGCTAAAATCATTGAAAACACTACATTTTAAGGGTTTATAGCCATATGATAAGTAAAACTACTTGTATATATACAATAACGCTACAGTTTACAAGAAACTATGAAAAACACTTGCAATATACCGTTGTATCACAATAAATAACCTCTTACTCTTCTATTTAATAGCTTAATGTAATGTAAGCTACTTATAGTGCAAATTTTTCTTAAAAGATATTTATCCTCAATTTGTAGGAAAACAGTTATTATATCACGAAAACTAGTAATATCATTGAAACACTACATTTTAGAGTTTATAGCAAAGAAATAATTGTATATACACTAACGTACAGTTTCGAATATGAAAACAGTTATATCACAATACACCTGAAACTTCTAGCTTCAAGTATAAAAAAC
>JACEEZ010016661.1:0-14445 GCA_016584305.1 Chionoecetes opilio
AAAGTATGCATAAAGAAACATTTGATAAAGCAGAGGAGATAAAAAAAGGAAATATTTGTGACTTTTTGGTTAAGAAGAAATATTGTTTGTGTGTTTGTGTGTGTGTGTGTGTTTGTGTGTGTGTGTGTGTGTGTGTGTGTGGATTGTATGTGTGGGATGTATGTGTGTGTGTGTGTGTGTGTGTGTGTGTGTGTGTGTGTGTGTGTGTGGTGTGTGTGTGTGTGTGTGTGTTAATGTCCACAGCTTCCCCTTCCATTTCTCTTCCTATTTTTCCTACTTTCATTTTTCCAATTTCCTTATTTCTTTCCTTCCACCCTCCTCCTCCTCCTCCTCCTCCCCTCCTCCTCCTCCTCCCCTCCTCCTCCTCCTCCTCCTCCTCCTCCTCCTCCTTCTCTTCTCCTCCTCCTCCTCCTCCTCCTCCTCCTCCTCCACCTTCTCCTTCTCTTCCTCCTCCTCTTCCTCCTGTGGATCAGCAAGGGTCCTGACAGATAGTGACCACCATCGGGATTCAAGGTACCAGGGGTCACTGCTGCAGGAGGCATTGAAGTGTACGGCGTCCTACATGGAAAGTACACAATCCGCAGTGGATTGAACGGAGCTGGGGCCTGATTGACTGCTGCCTCCCAAGAAAGCGCCAGGCAAGGCTGCCGCACCACCTTTGAACCTCCACACTGTGTTCCCACCATTACAAAACACACATAACATGACCCTACTATCAAGCACTAAACCTACCCCCATAAACATAGTAGTAGCTAGCCATAGATTACAGCTTTCAACTTTCCTCACAAATTCCATGCAGTTTTTCTATACTGCATGGTATCACTTCATTTCCGGCCAGCTTGGGCGGGAGGGATGGGTGGGTGGGTGGGGAGGAGCCTTCTACTTTACTATCCTTTCTCTCTTATTATCTAGTTAGTGTAGTGTACTTAAGTCAAACAGCCTTGTAAGGACCTAATGGGCTGTTGCTGTTTGTGTTTCCTTTGTAATCCTTTGTAATCCACTTCCTCCTCCGCCACTTCCATTATCTCATGTCATTTCCACCAGCTATTTACTGCCATTATTTTCTTCCCTCCCTTCAATTTTTCCTCCTTACCTCCTTCTTTCTCTCTTTCCTCCTCTCTCCTCCTTTCCTTCCTCCTGTTCTCTCCCTTTTTTTCCTCTCTCTCCCAATTCCCTCTCCTCTCCTACATATATATTCATTCTCCTCCCCTCCCATTAATCTCTCTCTCTCCTCTTTCTCTCTCTCCCTCTCCTCCTCTCTCTCCTCTTCTCCTCCTCTCTCTCTCCTCTCTCTCTCTCTCTCTCTCTCTCTCATTAATGACGTCACAATCATAGGAGACGCATTGCCCCCCTCCCCCCCTCCCCCCCTCCTTGCTCCCCCCCAAAAAAAATAGCTGAAGGGGGTGTCAGGGGGAGGGGCTGTTAAAGGGGGGAAAGAGAGAGAGAGAGAGAAAGAGGGGTGCTGGCAAGCCTCTCTGCCTCTCTCTCTCTCTCTTCCTCTTTCTCCTCTCTCTCCTCTCTCTCTCTCCTCTCTCTCTCTCTCTCTCTCTCTCTTTTCTCTCTCTCTCTCTCTCTCTCTCTCTCTCTCTCTCCTCTCTCTCTCTCTCTCGTTTCTCATTGTTTATCCATGTTTTCCTCCTTCCCTTCTTTCCTATTGTATCTCTCTCCTCCTCCTCCTCCTCCTCCTCCCCCCTCCTCCCTCCTCCTCCTCCTCCTCCTTTTTCTCCTCCTCCTCCTCCTCGTCCTTTCCTCCTCTTCCTCCATTTTTCAATCTCCTCTCCAATAATTCTGGTGCTCTAATTATTTCCTATCTCCTTTCCATCATCACCATCATCAGGAGAGAGGAAGAGGGGTGGGGAGGAGCCTTCTACCTTGCTACCTTTATTTTTTACCTGCAGGAAGATCTGTAAATAAAGTGATCTATTTTTGTGGATAATCTTCTCAGTCAGCATACCACGCCCTCTGTTACCTCCGCCTCCTCCGCCTCCTCCTCCTCCTCCTCCTCTTCTTCTTCTTCTTCTCTTCTTCTGCTTTTTCTTCTTCTTCTTCTTTTTCTTCTTCTTCTTCTTGTCTGCTTTCTCCTTTTTCTTATCGTTTTCATCTGCATAATTTTCTGTTTCTTTTTCTTTTTCCTTACTTTTAACATTTTCTTCATCAGCATATTTTTTTTTCTCTCATTCTAGAATCCTAGACGCTTCTTTTCACCCTTTCCTCCTCCTCCTCCTCCTCCTCCTCCCTCCTCCTCCTCCTCCTCCTCCTCCTCCTCCTCCTCCTCCTCCTCTTAGGATCCCCCCAAGAATATGCCGTTCAATTTTGGTCGCCTTGTTTCGTAAAAGATCAAGCCAAATTGGAATCAGTTCAAAGAAGAGCGACCAAACTGATTCCATCTCTGCGAAATTCATCTTATGAAGAGAGACTGCGGAAACTTAATATGTTTTCCTTAATTTAAAGAATCGTAGAATCCGTGGGGACTTGATATAAACTTTTAAGATCCTTAAAGGATTTTATAGCATTAATCAAGAGAACCTGTTCGAGCTTTCTCCTCAAGTGACAACAAGAAATAACGGTTTAATACATATATATAACATACATATAATAAAATGCATATATATACATACATATAATAAAATGCATATATATACATACATATAATAAAATACATATATATACATACATATAATAAAATAGTCAGCGTTTCATAACAGATCTCCGAAAGAATTATTTCAATGTTAGAGTTGTCAATCGGTGGAACAAATTTCCAGCAAATATTGTCGAAGCCAGCACAATAACTTCATTTAAAAACAGACTGGACGCGTACTGTAAAGTAAATGGGTATTGATGTTGCTCCGCGAGTTATATTATTAATATAATATCCCCCGGATTCATTAGTGTTAGTGGTAGTTGCAGTTAACATACTTCATTTCTCTCATTCTTCACTACATAACTTCCATGTTCCTATCTTCTTTAGGGGCATGGTATCATTTTCCAACTGTCCTCTTACATGTAGTTGATAGTTAGTAGTCTGTAGTTCAGCAGATACCCTCGTTATAGACAAAAAGGTCTCCTGGTGTCTGTTCTTCCTGTGTATTCCTCCTCCTTCTTTCGTCTCTATCTCCAACCTTCCTTCCTTTCTTCCCTTTTTTCCCCTCTACCTTCCCTTGCCCCTCCCAGCCTCGCCCTCCAAAACCTACATTCTTTTTTTTCTCCCCTCCCCTCCCCTCCCCTCCCCTCCCCTCCCCTATGACAAGAGGGGAGTTGGAGAGAAGGGAGTATTTAAAGGGCTTCCCCCCTCCCCTCTTTTTGGCTAGACTGTGGTATGTCGTGAGGCTTGCTGGGGGTCTGTATGTCTGTATGAATGTCTGTCTATCTGTATGTATGTAGGTATGTATGTCTGTATGAATGTCTGTCTATCTGTATGTCTGTATGAATGTCTGTCTATCTGTATGTTTGTATGAATGTCTGTCTATCTGTATGTTTGTATGAATGTCTGTCTATCTGTATGTATGTAGGTACTAGCCGCAAAGCCGCCCTCCGGGCGGCCTTTTTGGCTAGCTCCTGCGGAGGCCCACCAAACACAAACTCTCCAGATAGCCCCTTCTAGCTTTCCTGAAATCATGGATGTAGAAATGTATGTATTAACGCCAACCCATTCACATCACCCCCAACCCATTCACTCACCCATTACCCATCACCCCCCACCCATTCACTCACCCATTACCCATCACCCCCCACCCATTCACTCACCCATTACCCATCACCACACACCCATTCACTCACCCATTACCCATCACCCCCCACCTATTCCCTCACCCATCACCCATCACCCCACCCTTCACACCATTCACTCGCCCATCACCCCACACCCATTACCCATCACCCCACCCATTCACTCACCCATTACCCATCACCCTACATCAAGGTTTCCTCAATTCCAATGATCTGAAACTCGAGAAATGCCAGTGGTCGCTGGCAGTTTTAACTCAAAGGTTGGTCTACTGTGTTTTGGCTCCGCGACTAATATTTTCATAAATTAATTTCGCGATAAACATTGATGCACCGCATCTGAATACCAAAAAATATAGTTCTTCTGTTGTTCTACTAATTATATGGATGACATGCATTACGATGGAACGTTCTATAATAGCAATTTAATGCAAATTACTCGCCACGAGTAGCAAAGCTTAATATATTTTTTACATGTATATTGTGGCATGTAAAATTTGGGCGATGTTCACACTGTTTTCTAAGACAGTACTGCTGCGTCTGGCAAACGCTTGTCAAAATACAATAAGCAATGCCTTGGAAAAACGAAGAATAAAGAATGCCGAAATCGGCTTGTTGCTGCGACAATGTAGGTTATAATTGTGGAGGCGACACGCCGCGGCGGGGAGTGGTGGGCGGGGAGATTGTGGCGGGGAGATTGAATCAAAACATTGCCACTTCACGCGTCGACTCATTGCACTTCCAGGCTTTCTATCTGATTGATACACAATAATAACAGGAAAATATGACTGCCTAGGTATAGATAACTTCTAAACATTCGTTATTGACTATATAATATCATAGAGTAGCATTTACCTCACCTCCTCAACTATAACCTTCTTGGTTATTTGGTTATATACAATGTTTTACAGAATCAGGCTTCTATACAATATACATATAGAAGAAAATCGTTCTTAATATTATACTTTTGTGTTTTAAGTGCAGTGGAATAAGCCCATATTTTGTTTTCCAGTAGACCAACTTATTATCAAAAAAGTGAGTTAAAACTGCCAGCGACCCCTGGCATTTTGGGTTCCAGTTCTCTCGAATTCTCGCAACCCACTTTTTTTTTCACATTCTCGCTAATAGGCTGCTGAAAAAAGAAAGAAAAAATTGATCGGATCATCCTATAAGTGAGCTTAAAACCTTCCCCTGGTCAACCTGGTTCCAAAAATGTGCAATATAATGGAATTCCACCACAGGGGGCGGCACCTATCGCGGACAGACAGACAGACAGACAGACAGACACACTTTCGCTTATATTATTATAGATGTATGAATGTCTGTCTATCTGTATGTATGTAGGTATGTATGTTTGTATGTATGTGTGGTTCTAGATGATTTTTTGAACCTATTTTTAAGCTACTGAGAAAATAATAGGAAATGGGGAACAGTAGAAGAAGAAATATTTGTAGTATTTATAGTGATGGTAGTAGCAGTGGTAGCAGTGGTGGTGGTAGTAGTAATCCTATGGTAGCAGTAGTAGCAGTAGTAGTTGTAGTTATAATAGTAGTTGTAAGAATGGTGGCATTGATAGTAGTAGTAGTGATAGTGGTGGTTTAATGGTAGAAGTAGTAGTTGCTGTAATTGTAATAGTAGAAGTATGAATGGTGGTGGTGGTAGAAGTAGTAGTAGGTGAAGCAGTAGTAGTTGTAGTAGTAGTAGTAGTAGTAGTAGTAGCATTAGTAATAGCAGTAGCAGCAGAGGTGGTGGTGGCAGTGTACATTCAGGTGTGGCAAAGCCGTACAAGATAGATGGTGGGGTGCGGGGGGGGTGGGGGGCACGGCAGGAGGGGAAGGGGGGGGGCACGGGAAGAAGGGAAGAGGGGGTTTAGAGGGGAGAAGTGAGAGAGCAGAGTAGCACAAGTGTAACCACCAACAGTAATAAAAATAATAAGACACTACAGGTATACAGGAATATAGATGTACTACCACCACCACTACCACTCCTACTATTACCACTACCACCACCACCACTCCTACTATTACCACTACCACCACCACCACTCCTATATTCCCCACTAACCCCCACTACCCCCCTTTTTTTACTATTACCACTACCACTCCTACTTTTTCCCATCCCACCACCCCACTCCTATAACCACTACCACCCCCACCACCCACTATTCCACTCCACCACCACCACTCCTACTATTACCACTACCACCACCACCACTCCTCTTTTCCCCCACTACCACGACACCCCCCTATATTCCACTACCCCCCCACCACTCCTACTATTACCACTCCACCCCACCATCCTACTATACCACACACCCACCACTCCATTTCCCAAACCCAAAACCACTCCTACTATTCCACTAACACCCCCACCACCCCTACTATTACCACTCCACCCCCACCACTCTACTTTACCACTACCACCCCACCACCCCTTTACTATTCCCAAATATTCCCACCCCCACTCATACTATTCCCACTACCCCCACCCCCAACTCCTCTTTTTTCCCACTACCCCCACCACCATCCTACTATTACCACTACCAGACCCACTCCTACTTTTACCATACCACACCCCCCCCTATTTACCACTACCACGACTACACTCCTACTATTCCCCATACCCCCCCACCACCTACTATTACCACTACCACCCCCCACCACTCCTACATTACCCTACCACGACACCATCCTACTTTTCCCAACCACCCCACCACTCCTCCCTTTCCATACCACCACCACCACCCCTACTTTTACCACTACCACGAACCACCCTCCTACTTTCCACTACCACCCCACCACTCCTACTTTCCACTACCCCACCCCATCTCTATTCCCACACCCCCACCCCCAATCCTCTATTACCCTCCCACACACCACTCTTACTATTACCACTCCCACCACCCCCACCCCTACATTCCCACTCCCACACAACCACTCTACATTACCACAACCCCACTCCTACTTTTCCCATACCCCCAAACCCACCACTCCTACATTCCCACTACCACCCCCTACTATTACCACTCCCCCACTACCATTTCCTACTATTCCCCTCCCACCCCACCACCCTACTTTTACCATCCCCCCACACCACTCCTATATTACCACTACCACTCCTACTATTACCACTACCACCACCACCACCCTACTTTTACAACTACCACACACCACCCCTACATTACCACTACCACACTACCACTCCACTCCCATACCACCCCCACACCCTACTATTCCACCCAACCACCCACTATTACCACTACCACCACACCACCCTACTTTCCCACTACCCCCCCCCCCCCCACTCTACATACCAAATCCCCACTCCTACTATTCCCCACTACCACCACACCACTCCTACTATTCCACTACCACCACCACCACTCCTACTTTTAAACCACCCCACCACACCCCTCCTAATTACCACCCCCCCCCCCCCCAAAAAAACCACTCCTCAAATCCCATACCCCACACCACTCCACTATTACCACCACAACCACTCCTATTTTCCCACTAACCACCACCACTCCTAATTACCACTCCCAGACTACACCCCTACTTTTTACCACTACCCCCACCACCACCCCTACTTTTACCACTACCAGACTACCACTCACACTCCCACCCTCCTATTACCATACCACACCCCCAATTATTTTACCACACCCCCACACACCCCTACTATTCCCCCTACCACAACCATCCTACTTTTTACCACTCCACCACCACCACTCCTACTATTACCCTACCCCCCCCACCACTCACTATTACCACTCCCCACGATACCACTCCTACTATTACCACTCCCACCACCACCATTTCCTAAATATTCCCACTCCCACACCCCCACCCCTACTATTACCACTACCACGTACACTCTACTATTACCACTACCACACACCCCCCTACTATTACCCACCACGACTACCACCCCCTACTTTTACCAACCACCCCACCACTCCCATTATTACCACACCACTACACCACTCCTACTATTACCACTCCCCCACACCACCCCTACTTTTACCACTACCACGACTACCACTCCCCCTTTACCACTACCCCACCCCACTCCTCTATTACCACTACCACACCCATCCTAATTACCACTACCACCACCACCACCCTACATACCACTACCCCACCACACTCCTACTTTTACCACTCCCACACCACCATCCTACTATTACCACTCCCCACACACCACTCTACTTTTACCCCAAACCCCACCCACCCCTGCTATTACCATACCACGACCCTCCCACTCCTGCTAATCCACTATATTATTCGGGAATTTTTTTATTGCTATTTTCCTATTACTTTATTTATTATCTTTAGTTTGGTGTAGGGGGGTATGAAGGGGGGTAGGTTAGTAGTAGTGTAGTGTAGTGGTGGTGTATGGGGGTGGGTAGTGTAAGTGGTGGTGATTAGTAGTAGTAGTAGTAGTGGTGGTGATGGTGGTAGTAGTAGTAGTAGTAGTATAGTGGTGGTAGTGGGGGTAGTAATAGTGGGGGGTGAGTATGTGAGTATAATGGTGGTATGGTGTATAATATGGGGGGTGAGGTATATTAGTAGTAGTAGTAGTAGAGAAAAGTGGTGGGTATGGTGGTGAGGGTTTAGTAGTAGTAGTAGTGGTTTAGTAGTGGTGGAGTGGTAGTAGTAATAGGGGGTTTGATGGTAGAGTATAGTAGTGTGGGTAGTGGTGGTAGGGGGTTTTAGGAATAGTGGGGGTGAGGGTAGTAGTAGTGTAGTGGGGTAGGGGGTAGGGTAGTATAATGTGGTGTGATGGTAGTAGTAGTAGTAGTTGGGGTGGTGGTAGTGGTATAGTAATAGTGGGGGTAGGATAGTAGTAGTAATGGTGGTAGTGGGGGGTAGTGGTAGTAGTAATAGTGGTGGTGATGGTAGTAGTAGTAGTAGTGGTAGTAGTGGTGGTAGATGTACTTACTGAACATGTTTGTACGTGTTGAATTTGGCGGTGTGTGGGGGGCGAGGGGGGCGAAGGGGGTCGGCGCTCCCACGCACACTCACCCGGCGCGCGTCACGTGATCCGTGACGTCACTGTTCCTGCCACAGCCGCGGCGATGGGACCCCGGGGAATGGCCGAGTAAATACTCTGATTTTCCCCCCCAGTTGTTAGGGGGTGCTGGGGTGCTGGGGGGGCGGGGGGGCGTGGTGAGGGGCTGGGGAAGGGGGGTTTTTAGGGCGGGCGGGAGGGAGGTGACCGCGCCCGCTACTGAGCTGTCTGACGGGCGTCGTCTGCTGATGGGGGGGGCCCGGCCAATGACATCCCACACCCCACACACCCACACACCCACCAAAACACGCACATATATGTTATTATGTGTGGGGTGTGTGGGGGAGGTGGGGGTGTGGTTTATGTATGGTGTGGGTCGTGTGTGTGTGTGTCGTGTTTGTGTGTGTGTGGTGGTTGGTGTGTGTGGTGGGGGGTTGGGGGGTGTTTTAATGGTTATGTCGCGGACTTATGTGTACCTTACCTATACATGAGAATGGAATGTCGTAATGGTGACTCAGTACACACACACACACACACACACACACACACACACACACACACACACACACACACCACACACACACACACACACACACACACACACACACACCACACACACCACACACACACACAACCACACAACCACACACACACACACACACCACACACACACACACACACACACACACACACACACAGAGAGGGTCATCTGGTACCATAAAAGTGTAAGTCAGCCATACTTAGCACCATAACTTTCACTCTTACTTACTCTCATAATCGTTACTGACAACACACACACACATACACACACACACACACACACTCACTCACTCATCACTCACTCACTCACTCCTCTCTCTTCTCCTCTTCCCTCCTCGTCTCTCTCTCTCTCTCTACTTCCTCTCTCTCTCTCTCTCTCTCTCTCTCTTCTCCTCTCTCCTCCTCCTCTCTCTCTCCTCTCTCTTCTCTCTCCTCTCTTCTCTCTCTCTCTCTCTCTCTCTCTCTCTCTCTCTCTCCACACACACACACACAGAAAAAACATTAAAAAAGTACATTTAAGACATTTTTTTTCAGTGTATCATCTTATATACTTACAAAATAATATCTACTTATAAGCATTACTAAAAAAAGTGTCATTATCTTGACCTTCCCTGACCCTAGAAGCCTTTACTTAACTAGCTAACTGATCCGGGAATATATTGATTTCTAGGGAGTGTCACGCTATAGACTTATACGTCAAGGAATGTATTGACTTACCGCAGTGTGTGTGTGTGTGTGTGTTGTGTGTGTGTGTGTGTTTGTGTGTGTGTGTGTGTGTGTGTGTTGTGTGTGTGTGTGTGTGTGCGCGAGGTCAATAAATAAGTCTTGTAAATATTCGATGACACGTTTTAAGAGAGAGAGGAGAGAGAGAGAGAGAGAGGAGAGAGAGAGAGAGAGAGAGAGAGAGAGAGAGAGAGAGAGAGAGACGCCATGATGTATATATTTGATGTTCAGGAATGTATAATAATGACAGAAGATAAGGTACACACACACACACAACACACACACCAACACACACACACACACACACACCACACACACACACACACACACACACACCACACACACACACACACACACCGTTATGGTAATATTTAAGAATCACCACAAAATTATGCAGCTGTGTGTGTGTGTGTGTGTGTGTGTGTGTGTGTGGTGTGTGTGTGTGTGTGGTGTGTGGTGTGTGTGTGTGTGTGCATTATAGTCAAGGTGGTTAGTTGTACAGCTTCTCGGGGATGAAAGAGAGAGAGAGAGAGAGAGAGAGAGAGAGAGAGAGAGAGAGAGAGAGAGAGAGAGAGAGGAAAAAAAAAATTTGGTGCAAGGCTAGACAACATTTGGGGGGCTTCGCGCCATGGATAAGGGGGGCAGAAAGAGAGAGAGAGAAGAGAGAGAGAGAGAGAGAGAGAGAGAGAGAGAGAGAGAGAGAGAGAGGGGGGGGGGAGAGAGAAAGGGAGAGAGGGGGGGGGAGAGAGAGAGAGAGAGGGGGAGAGAGAGAGGAGGGGGGGAGAGGAGAGAATGGAGGAGACAGATACTGAAGGGGAGTACAGGAGAGAGAAGAAGAGAGGAGCGAGAGAGAGAGGAAGAGAGAAGGAGAGAGAGAGAGAGAGAGAGAGAGAGGGGGTAAAAACAAGAGGAAAGAGGATTAAGATGAAACAGTAAGTAGGATAAAGGGGAAGGGGAGCAGGGAGGCAGGGTAGCAGTAGCAGGGGGCAATATAGGGCAGGGCAGCAGGAAAGGGGGGGCAGAAGGAAGGGGGAAGGGGGTATTTTAAGGGGGAGCAGCGAAATTCGTGGCCCCCCTTTTCCCCTCTCCCCTCCCCCCTCCTAGCTATGTCTGGTGAGCTTTAAAGAGGACCAACCCGTAAGACCTCCCTGACTGCCTGCCTGCTTGCCTGCCTGCCTGCCTGCCTGCTAGCCTGCCTGCCTGCCTGCCTGCTAGCCTGCCTGCCTGCTTGCCTGCTTTCCTGCTAGCTTGCCTGCCTGCCTGCCTGCCTGCCTGCCTGCCTGCCTGCTTAAGCCTCTACAAACCTACCTACTAACTTATTTGTAAATCTGCTTTCAGTCCTGCTTACTTTTATATCTACTGAAACCTCTTGTGTATCTGCTTATTGATCTACCTCCCTACCTGCTTACCTGCTTGTATTATTGTTTGTCTGCTTGTTTTTCTGCTTGTCGCTTTTTCATAATTTTTCTGCGTATCGTCGCTTTTTTCTCCTTTTTCTGCTTATTGTCGCTTTTGTTCTCCTTTTTCTGCTTATTGTCGCTTTCTTCTCATTTTTCTGCTTATTGTCGCTTTCTTCTCATTCTTCTGCTTATTGTCGCTTTTTTCTCATTTTTCTGCTTATTGTCGCTTTCTTCTCATTCTTCTGCTTATTGTCGCTTTCTTCTCATTTTTCTGCTTATTATTGCTGTTTTCTCATTTTCTGCTTATTGTCGCTTTTTTCTCATTTCTCTGCTTATTGTCGCTTTTTTCTCATTTTTCTGCTTATTGTCGCTTTTTTCTCATTTACTGCTTATTGTCGCTTTTTTCTCATTTCTCTGCTTATTGTCGCTTTTTTCTGCTTATTGTCGCTTTTTTCCCATTTTTCTGCTTATTGTCGCTTTTTTCTCATTTTTCTGCTTATTGTCGCTTTTTTCTCATTTCTTTGCTTATTGTCGCTTTTTTCTGCTTATTGTCGCTTTTTTCCCATTTTTCTGCTTATTGTCGCTTTTTTCTCATTTTTCTGCTTATTGTCGCTTTTTTCTCATTTCTTTGCTTATTGTCGCTTTTTTCTGCTTATTGTCGCTTTTTTCCCATTTTTCTGCTTATTGTCGCTTTTTCCCATTTTTCTGCTTACTGTCGCTTTTTTCTCTTTTTTGTCGCTTTTTTTCTCATTTTTTCTGCTTATTGTCGCTTTTTTCTCATTTCTCTGCTTATTGTCGCTTTTTTTTCTGCTTATTGTCGCTTTTTTCTCATTTTTCTGCTTATTGTCGCTTTTTTCTCATTTACTGCTTATTGTCGCTTTTTTCTCATTTCTCTGCTTATTGTCGCTTTTTTTCTGCTTATTGTCGCTTTTTCCCCATTTTTCTGCTTAATTGTCGCTTTTTCCCCATTTTTTTCTGCTTACTGTCCTTTTTTCTAATTTTCTGCTATTGTCCTTTTTTTTAAATTTTTTTGCTTATTGTCGCTTTTTTCTCATTTTTCTGGGTTATTGTCACTTTTTTCTCATTTTCTGCTTATTGGGCGCTTTTTTTCTCCATTTTCTGCTTATTGGCACTTTTTTCCCCAAATTTTTCCCGCTTATTGTCACTTTTTTCTCATTTTCTGCTTATTGTCACTTTTTTCTCATTTTTCTGCTTATTGTCGCTTTTTTTCCCCCATTTTTTTCTGCTTATTGTCCGCTTTTTTTCTTTTTTTTTTGTTTTTTTTTCTCTTTTCCCTTTTTTTCCCATTTTTCTGCTTATTGTCCCCCTTTTTCCCTTTTTCTACTTATTGTCGCTTTTTTTTTTTTTTTTGCTTTTTTTTCTTCCTTTTTTTTTTTTAATTTTTTCTGCTTATTGTCGCCTTTTTTCTCTTTTTCTTTATTTTTCACTTTTTTTTCTTTTTCTGCTTATTTTCCTTTTCTAATTTTTCCTGCTTATTGGGCGCTTTTTTCTCATTTCTCTTTTTCTTTTTTATTTCCTTTTTTTCGCTTATTGTCGCTTTTTTTTTTTTTAATTTTTTTTTGCTTATTGTCCTTTTTCTCTTTTTCTCTTTTTTCCGCTTTTGTCATTTTTCTGCTTATTTCTTTTTTTTTTTTCCCATTTTTTTGCTAATTTTCCTTTTATTTCACTTTTTTCTGTCTGTTATTCCTTTTTTTTTTTTTTCTGCTTCCCGTTTTGTTTGGTTTTTTTGTTTTTTGCAATTTGTTGTTTCCTCTCTTTTTCTTCTTTTCTCTCCTCTTCCCCCTTATTTCTTTTTCTCTCTCTCCTCTTTTAAATCTTTTTCTCTCTCTCTCTCTCTCTCTCTCCTCTCTTTTCCCCTCTCCTCTTCTCTTTCTTCCTCTTTTTTCGTCTTCCTTTTCTTCTTTTTCAATTTTCTCCTTTTTCTTTTTTTTCCTGTTTTTTTCTTCTCTTTTCTCTCTCCTCTCTCTCTCTCTCTCTCTCTCTCTTTCCTCTCTCTCTCTCTCTCTCTCTCTTCCCTCTCTTCTCTCTCTTTTCTCTCTCTTCTCCTCTCTTTTCTCTCTTTTTCTTTCTCTTCTCTCTTTTTCTTCCTTTTTTCTTTTCTCTCTTTCCTCTTTCTTTTTTTCTTCTCTCTCTCTCTCTCTCTCTCTCTCTCTCCTCTCTCTTTTCTCTCTCTCTCTCTCTCTTCCCCGCTCTCTCTCTCGCTCTCTCCTCTCCTCTTTCTCTCTTTTCTTCTTCTCTCTACCATCCCCTTCAGCCCCCTTCTCCCTCGCGCCCTTCGGTCCTGTTCATCCTTATCCCCATTTTATATATCCCCATTTCCCCCTTCCCCCTAGTTCCCTCCCGCAGCCCTTTTTTTCCCCCTTTCCCCCCTTTTCCCCCCCACCTCCCCTCTCCCACCCCCTTTCCCCCCCCTCCCTCCCCTTTCTCCCTCCTCCCTTCCTCACCCCTTTCGCCCCCTTCCCCTCCCCCCCACTCCTCCCACACCTAAGCACCCCCCACATCCCTCAACCCCCCTACCTAGCCATAACCCCACAACCCCCCCCTTCACCCCCATCTTCGTCCCCCTCAATTAAATATTTCCCCCTTAATACTCTTTATGAGGGATTAACTTCATTTTTTAAGACCCCGGTTTACGTATGTAAATGGTAATTAGTTTGTACCCGCCAATTCCCCGGGCATTAATTACCCCTATACCTTTATTGGGAGTGTTATTGTGATTTTAAGATGAGATATATAGTATGATAAATATGAAATGATCTTTTAAATTGTGATTACCCTCCTCCTCCTCTCTCCTCTCCTCTCTCTCTCCTCTCCTCTCCTCTCTCTCTTCCCTTCTCTCGCTCTCCTCATTTCTCTCTCTCTCTTTCTTCTATCTACTCCCTTCCCGCAAGATTAGAGCTGGTAGAGAAAGGGGGGGGGAGGGGGGCGTCCAGCTCAAATAGGATACTGGTTTGTCTCTCTCTCTCTCTCTCTCTCTCTCTGGTACTGAAGGACGCTTGTTACTGTATTATAAGTGATCTGTTTT
>JACEEZ010016662.1:0-30000 GCA_016584305.1 Chionoecetes opilio
AGAAAGGGGGAGGGGGAGAGAGCAACACTTTAGTCGTGGCAATTTTTTTTTTTTTCATATGGAAATGAAAGTTTGAAAGGCGGGAAGACAGAGGCAGTATGGCTATTATGAGGCTGGAAATATGTAATAGTGAACTGTACCAATATATTTAACGCTGCATGGGTTTCTCTCTCTCTCTCTCTCCTCTCTCTCTTTTCTCTCCTCTTCTCCCCTCTCCTCCTCTCTCTCTCTTCTCTCTATCCCTTTGGTGTGGTTTTGGGGGTGAGTGTGTGTGGTGTGGTCTGTGGAGTTGTGTGTGTTGGGGTGTGTGTCTCTCTTCCTTCTTGGTGTGTGTGGTGTGTCTTTCTGTCTGTCTATGTCGTTCTCTTCTCTTTATGGGGTGTGTGTTTTCTGTGTCTGTGTGTTTTGTTCTCTCTCTCTCCCCCCCTGTGTCTCTCCTCTCTTTTTGGTGTGTGGGGGTTTTTTCTTACTGTCTCTCTCTCTCTCTCCTTCTCTCTCCTCCTTCTTTCTCTCTCTCTCTCTCTCTCTCTCTCCTCCTCTCCTCTCTGTGTGTGGTTTGTCTTCTCTGTCTCTGTCTGTCCCCTCCCTCTTTCCTGTGTGGGTCCTTCTCTATCTCTCCTCTCTCCCCTCTCTCTCTCTCTTCTCCTCCTCTCTCTTCCCCTCTCTCTCTCTTTCTCCCCTCTCAGGTGACTGTTTTTACTTTATTATCAAAAGGAAAGTATTAATGACGGACAAGAAATGACTGGGTTGTTTTTAAACTGTATTGATTGATGAAGGGAAATACTCTTCTCTCTCTCTCTCTCTCTCCCTCTCCCTCTCTCTCTCTTCCCTCCCCCTCTCCTCTCAAAAAAACTGTATTGTCGCGCCCGGTTTCGATGCCCGTGTATTTATTGCAGGATTTAATCAAGTTTTTTATAAGACCAATATTTACCCAAAACGCAATTGTATATGGTGTGGTGGGGGTGTGGGTGTGTGTGTGTTGGGTGGTGTGGGTTTTGTGGGTGTGTGGGTGTGGGTGTGGGTGTGGGTGGGGGGGGGTTTTGGGTTGTGGGTGGGTGGGTGTGTGTGTGTGTGTGGGTGTGGGTGTGGGTGTGTGGGTGTGGGTGTGGGTGTGTGTGTTTGTGGTGGGTGTGGGTGGGTGTGTGTGGGTGGGGGTGGGGGTGTGGGTGTGGGTGGTGTGGTGTGTGTGTGGGGTGTGTGTGGGTGTGGGTGTGTGGGGGTGTGTGTGTGTGTGGGTGGGGGGTGGGTGGGTGTGTGTGGGTGTGGGGGTTTGTGGGTGGGTGTGTGGGGGTGTGTGGGTGTGGGGGGGTGTGGGGTGGGTGTGGGTGGGTGAAAAGAGAGAGGGAGAGAGAGAGGAAAAGGAGGGGAAGGGAGAGAGAGAGAGGAGAGAGAGAGAGAGAGAGGAGAGAAAAGAGAGAGAGAGAGAGAGAGAGAGAAAAGAGAGAGGGGAGAGAGAGAGAAGGCTAGTGGTTCAAATAAACTTTCCTACCCTCCTTTCTCTCTCTCTCTCTCTCTTTTCTCTCCTCTTCTCTCTCCTCTCCCCTTCTCTCTCTTCTCTCTCTCTCTCTCCTCTCGCTATCTATTTTTCACACACACGTCGTTTCTGTTTCTGCTTTAACAATTCCGTCTCTCCGATGTGTAGTTCCCCCGATGACTAATTAATATTATTCGAGTATGTGTTGCAGTAAATTGTTTCTTGATTAATACATAGTTTCTCTTCTCCCTTCAATACAGAAACTCATTCACACACACACACACACACACACAGACACACAGACACACACACAGACACAGACACAGACAACCACCACACACCCCAAAACAGACACACACACACACACACACACACACACACACACACACACACACAGATATACTCTCATGCTCGTCATTGAAAACTGGCAACGATAATTATTTGTCTGCTATGATCTATTTGTTGAATATTTTGTTATTTTCTTTATCCTGTAGAGCGTCACCAGTGCCTGTGCCTTGGGTCCTCTGTCTTGATGTGTGTAGTAGTAGTATATATCAGACAACAATGTGACTGCAAACTCAAAAGTGGATAATATAAAATTAACATAGGAAGGGAAATACTAGAAGGAGGCCAGGCAAGGATGGTGAGGAGGGAGGCTGGGCTGGGAGACCAAGAAGAGTAAGAGGGAAGAGATCAAACACTCCAAAGTTATGTTTAATGTATCTGATAACGTTAACACTCCCGCCCTTCTCGGTCCTGTAGTAAACACGTCCTTACGTTTTTACCTGAAAATATAAACAAAACAAATATCAGGCGACGGAAATTTGCAGATAAGTAAAACCTCAGCAAATTGCCCACAGCAACCCCACACAAACGGTAAGTCCATGAGTCTACGGAGTTAGTGAAATGCGGCAAGGCGTTGCCGCAGAGTTTATTCCTGTAATCTTATTATCTTTTAAAAGTGTTTTTAGCCCAAAAAACCCCTCCTTCAAAATTATTCAATCGACATGGGACCAAGCCACTTACCACCTACGATTTATTTGCGATTTTTTTTTAGCCTACTCTCATCAAAATTGAATTTACAGTTTCGGCTACCCAAAACAGACAGACAGACAGACAGACAGACACACAGACAGACAGACAGACACAGGGTTACTCCTATAGTGTATAAGATGAGATGTACTCAGGTGTTGCCTCCCTTCATACACTATAATGATACTTAAAATGGCAATGATGGGAAGTGATATGATGGGTGTAGATGGGACAGTGATGGGAAGTTGTTAGTAAGGGAATGTAGCGGTGACGGGAAGTAACAGGGATGGGAAGTTATCTTTTTGAAGCCCATTGCCTCTCCCTTCCCCTTCTCGTACAGCCCTTCCATCCCTCGCCTCTCCCCCTCCACCCCTCGCCTCTCCCTTCCCTCCTCCGCCACCTCCTCTTCCATAGTAATTGTTCGAAAGTTTTGGTTATGACTTTTTCCTCAGCATGTTAAGAACTAAAATAAATCTTTTCCTCTCTGTCCGTCATTACACTGTAAACACAGAATTGCCGATATCTTGTCACTGTGACAAGCTCGGCCTTCGTCATTATAGTCTGACAAGAAAACTCGTCACACTCACAAGATCTCTTCCTCACGGTCTTCTGCCCATGACAAGTTATAATCTTGTCATGAAATCTTGTCACGAAATTCAACGACTCGTAAAATATTTTTTCATGTAATTCAATAATTGACTTTGTGCAAACTTAAGTGAAATATTTTCAGTTTACACACATTATTTGTTTACTAATCAATCAGTCCATCTCTCTATCCCTTAATTAATCTAACTACATGCATCCCTATATCTGTCAATCTTAATCTATATGCCTGCGCTCACACGCACGCGCGCGTGCACACTCACACACACACAATATATATATATATATATATATATATATAATAGATTTAAAATAGAAGAGAGAGAGAAGAGAGAAGAGAGAAGAGAGAAGAGAGAAAGAGAGAGAGAGAGAGAGAGAGAGAGAGAGAGAGAGAGAGAGAGAGGAAAAGAGATAGAGAGAAGAGAGAGAGAGAGAGAGAGGAGAGAGAGAGAAGAGAGAGAGAGAGAGACGCGAGAGAGAGAGGGAGGAGAGGAGAGAAGACGAGAGGAGAGACGAGAGAGGGAGAAGGAGAAAAAATCTGAGAAATACGGCTAAGAGTAAAGAACGTATGCATTTTGCAGTGTGCGTTTGGCGGTAGTCACGTTTGTTCCCATTTGCGAGTATAAAACTCGCACCTATTACTTCACACAGGCTTGATACACGAGATTAAAAAACATTTATGTTACTTTCATATGTTTTTCGACAAGACTTAAGGTTCGACATTTTGGCCTATATAGGCCCTTGAACAACATGTCAGGGGAAAATTGAGATAAAAAGTTCAAACTTTTTTGGGAGGAATAGATAAGGTTTTTGAACCCAACGTGCAGCGGGGGACGGCGGGGGGTTTCCGTCGGGGGGGAAAATTTTTTTCCCATCCGCCAAAAATTTCCCAGGGTTACAAAAATAACAGCAGCCATTTTTCCCTTATACATGGCAGGGGAAGATAATAAAGACGGTCAAAATGAAACAAGACATAGAAAAACCTCAATTTTTGACCTCAGCACGCGGGATAAAGCAGGCATGAGTGGCTGTTGCCCTCTTTTCAAGGCCGCGGACCGCAGCAGCCTATAGCGGGTTTTAGCAAACCAAACCCTTTCTACCCGGTTGGGCTGGCTCAGCCCCGGGGGAAACACTGTTTTGGGGGGCGAGGGGAGCTGGGGCCGGGCGGGAAACGGGCTAGACTGGGCCCCCCCGCGACCAGGACCATTTTGGGACCAGTGGGGGGAGAACTGGCACATGCGCACAAAACGCCCGGGGGGAAAAACCCCAAAGGAGCTTCTCGGGGCTGCTGATAAAAACAGGGCCCCCAAAATGAGGGCCCGACCTTAAGACTAAATTCATTTCCCCCCGAAAAATTAAAAATTTTCAAAATTTTGCTAAAACAACATCTTGGGAAATGAATAGTGTCAACAACACTATGGGTCGCCACTGCACTAATGTCCCCAAGGCCCATATATTACATTTAGCATCCCCCTACAGACTTGTAGTGTCCCCTGAAGACATTACCGGGGAGCCCATAATGTTATGTAGGGTAAGTAAACCCCAGTAAATGTGGGACGTTTTCGGGGTCTGTATTTTGCTAAAACTCGTAAATTTTACCCCCCCGCGAAAATTAGTTTCGTGGCGACTATAGATGTGTTTTGAACGGTAAATGAAATAAATTTATCATTTATTTTTTCATTATCCCTGCAACTTTGGGCTTCCCCTTTGGAAAATCAAATAAAAACGCGCGCTTTTAAAAAATGGTTTTCATTTTTTGCCCGGGGGGACCCCCCACTTTTATCCCCCACCAATAAAAGCCGAATGGGAGGGGCCCGTCCCCCGGGTGTATTTTTGCGGGTACCCCACAAAAAAAAACACCCCCCACACATAACCCCACACACACACCCCAAAACCACACCACACACCACACACACCCCCCGCAAAAACCACCCACACACCACACAAACAACAAACACATACACACACACACAACACACACACACACCCCACACACAAAACCAAAAAACCCCACAACATAAAACCCCACCCCGCACACACACACAACAAACAAAACACCCCAACACAAAACACACACACAAACACAAAAACCCACCACACACACACCACACACCACAACAAATACAACCCCCCAAACACAAAACACCCACACACACCCCAAAAACACACACAACAACCAACACACCACCACCACAAACCCACCCCACACAAAACACATTAATTTTGGGATCAGTATTCAGAAATCACAAGTCAAATAGAGAAAATCATAAAAAACAGTACAGAAAGGAACCCCTGCAGGTTTTTTTTTTTCCCATTTCCCCTTTTATATCAAAATCATTAGCCAAAAAAAATTTTTTAAAAAAGCATGCAAATTTTAATTTCCATATGCTTCTATTCAAACCCTAAAAGGGCCCGTTTTCCTTTCTTGGGGTTTTTAAAGAAACCAAAAGTTTTTTTTCGATTACAAATCGGACCCAAATCTTTTTTTGTGGCCACTTTTCCCCGAGATCCCAAATGTTTGGGCTCAGTTCCTGCGGAGCACCACAGTGATGAGGCGAGCGACGGTTTCCGCCCACCTGGGGGAGGGGGGGACGACTGGGCCCGGGTTTCCTTTGGGCCCCCACAGCTCTGCCAGTTCCCCCGCGGGGGGCCACCCCCGGTGTTGCTCCCGGGTTTTTCTTTATCCTTCTGTCTGTATCTTCTTTTACCCCCGTCCTTTCCCCATCTTTATCATTTCTCATCCTTTTTTATCCTCACTTCCCTCATGCTCTCTTTATCCTTATCTTTTCATCCTCATCTTCATCCTCATCTTTCCTCATGCTCAAAATTTAAACCTTATCTTCCCTCTTCATGATGCTCAACTCTTCTCATCTTCGTATGCCCCATTTTATCTTCATCAAATTTTGGCCCCAGTTCCTTTCGGGTCAACACAGTGATGAGGGGAGCGCGATTTCCGCGACCTGGGTGAGGGGCCCGGGGGAACCCCCCGGCCCGGGGGCCTTGGGCCCCGCAAAGCCTGCCCCTTCCCGGGGGGCCGTCCCGGAAAAGGGGCGTTGCAGGCCCCCCATACCCCGATCCTCAAATACCCGAACTGTACAAAGTCCCCGGGGGACAACACAGCCCTTCCCTGACCACAAACCTCGGGAGCCACCACGGCGTTTGTCCCAGGGTCTTCATCCTCCCGTCTTTTAAACCTTTTTCCTCGTCTTCTCCTCATTTTTATCATGCTCAACTTCATCCTCATTTTGTTTTTCATCCTCTCCTCACCTCATCTGGGGTCACGCTCGCCTTTTTTCCTCATCTTCATCTTTCCCCCTCGTTTTCCCCCCTCATCCTCTTTTTTGGGTTTTGTTTGTCATCCCCGTCGCCAAGCACAAGTCACCCCGCAGGGAGTCATCCCCCCTTTGGGCCCCCGACCTCCTCACAAGGGACTTCCCCGGGGGCGACAGGCCCCCCCCCCAAATCAAAAGAGTGGGGCCCCGGGATCACTGACGGGGGCCCGGGGAAAGGGGTGTTTTTTCCCCTTCAGGTGTTGTGGACAAAACCCCCTTTCGGGAAAATCCCCCAAACCTTTACTGATACTAATTAAGGGGGTTCCAAAAACTCCTATTCGAACAATTTTCGATGAAATTGTCGTAGGGTTTTGGCCGGGCGGAAATTTCCCGCACCAGCGTGGGGGGGGTTCGCGCACCCTGGCTAGGAGCTTAAGGGGCTTGGCCGGCACCCTTGCTCCCATTATCATTTTGACCCCTCTCAACCCGCGACTTGGGGGAAAGAACCCCCCGTCGAGGAGCTGCTTGGCAATGGCGTCCCTCCCTTTGGGAACCACCTTCCTGACGGAGGGCCCCAAGGGGCCCCGCCCGGGGGGGTCTCCCCCCCCCGGGCCCCGGTTTCCCCTAAAAGGGCCTCCGGTTTTTTCAAGGGGGAAAGGCGCCCCTGTTTCCTGCATGGCTGCGCTGCATGTATTCGTTGTCCCTGTCTTTTGTTCTTCGCTTCACTTTGGGTCCTTTGGGTCTCTTCGTACGCGGAGAAATCGAGAGTCCCTTTCCCCGGCGTTCCCCCTTTACTTCAAAAATTTCCCTTTCTTCCCCGATAACATCTTGGGGGAATAGTCCCCAAAGATAAAACCTCCTGAAGGGCTTTAAGTTCCGGCAGGTTTAGGGGTAAAGCAAAAAAGTCGGGTTAGGACGAGACCCAGTTGGAGTTGGTTATGGGTTTATCTTGGGAAACCCCCTTATTTTATGATTCTCCCTTTCAAGATTCCTTTCCCCGAACCCCCCTGTAAAAACCCCCCCCCCAACCCCCCCCCCCCTAGATGGGCCCTTGGGCAAAGGGATTGGCGCCCCTTTTGTGTGGTTTTGACCCGGGTCCAATCCAAGCCGCTGGGAGGGGGGGATCTGGGTGAAACTGGGATTCGGATCCGGCTCGCGTTTGGGAAAAAAAGATTTGGGGGGATTACACAACCCCAAAAACACACACAACACACCAAACATACACCACACAAAAACACCCTACACCACCCCACCACCCACACCCAACACACAAAACTGCACAAATATTAAACAAATTTTTACTTATCAGTATAGTACATAAAGAAAAAAATAACATATAATGATAAACAAATAATAAGGAAAGTTAGAAGGAGAAATGTATGACAGCCACCACTACCATTATGCTTGACGTCTATCCGTGAAGTCAGTCAATTATTGCGTCACATTACACACATCACCTTCGTGCACTTCTTGTTCGCCTCCTGTTGTCTTCCCACACTTCCCACACTTCATCGATCATTCACGGATATAACTCATCACGCTGTCGTTTCTTACCTCCTCCTCCTCCTCCTACCGCTCCCCCTCCTCTTCCTTCTCCTCCTCTTCCTCTTCCTCTTCCTCTTCCTCCTCCTCCTCCTCCTCCTCCTCCTGTCTTTCGCCACGGAGGAGCAATGTGCACTGTAAAGGAAGAGTGCTAATGTGTAGGCAGGAAAGGAAATGAAGATATATTTTTGTATTCTTTATTCATTTCATTTCGTATGTGTGTGTGTGTGTGTGGTGTGTGGTGTGTGTTGTGTGTTTTGTGTGTGTGTGTGTGGACAGTGTGTGTGTGACAGTGTTGTGGGGGGTGGGTGGGGGGTGGGTGTGGGGTGGGTGGGTGGGGGTGGGTGGGGGGGGGGGGGGGGGGGGGGGTGTGAATTAGCTGGTGACGTTTTTTTCACCTTAAGTATGTTTTTCCTCCCCTTTCTTTCGTCGCCATCGGGTCAGAGAGGGTCATGCATAGCGAGGTCAGGCAGCTGTTGGGGGGTTCATTTTATTTCAAAAAGGTTGGACTCATTTGTGCTAGTTTGAAATTTATGTGTAGAAACCCATCGATATTTTTTCTCCGTTAGTGTGCAACCATGGATACTTTTTCCCCTGTTATGTGTAGAAACCCTGGTTTTTTTTCTCCTTTTATTGTAGAAACCATCGTATTTTTTTTCTGTTATTTTAAAAAAACCATCGATACTTTTTTCCTGTTATTGTACCCAACCATCGATATTTTTTTTCTTTATTGTGCAACCTCGATTTTTTCTCCTGTTATTTAGAAACCATCGAACTTTTTCTCTGTTTTTGTGTACCCCCTCGATATTTTTTTCTCCTTTATGTGTAGCAAACCATCGATATTTTTTTCTTTGTTATTTACAACCATCGTTATTTTTTTCTTTTATGTTACAACCAGGGGATCTTTTTCCCTTTTATGTTGGAAACCCAGGGATTTTTTTCTCCGTTAGTTTAGCAACCATGATATTTTTTTCTCCTGTTATGTGTAAAACCTTGTACTTTTTCCCCTGTTTTGTAGAAACCCATGGTATTTTTTTCTCCTTTATGTGTAGCAACCTGGATCTTTTTCTCCTGTTTGTGTAAAACCCAGGGATATTTTTTCTCCGTTTGTGTAGAACCAGGGATACTTTTCTCCTGTTTGGTGCAACCATGGATATTTTTTTTCTCCTGTTATTGTAGAACATCGAAAATTTTTTCTCCTGTTAGTGTACAACCAGGTTTTTTTTCCCCTGTTAGTGTAGAAAACCTGGTACTTTTTCTCCTGTTATTTTTAGAAACCCTGGATTTTTTTCCCCTGTTAGTTTTAGAAAACCATTGATATTTTTTTCTCTCTATTTTTAAATTTTCCCTTTGATTTCCTCTTCTCTTTTTCATTCATTGTTCTTTTAAATTTTTCCGAAAACCCAGTTAAAATAAAATCAATAATTGATTTTTTTATTTTCTTGTGAAATCTCAGATCTATTTCTTCTATCTATTAAAATTTTCCACACCCCTTTTTTCCCTGCTTCAAGGTATTTTGCAATTATGCAGGGTTTTCACCATTTATTTTTAAATGGTGGTGGGGAGGGCCGTTCTTTTTTTCCCTATAAGGAGGTCAATATATCCTTGGAGCACTTGCAGGACCCATATTGCTTTTTGTATCCTTTTTAACAATCCTCCTCCTCTTCTTCCTTCTCCCTTATTGTCCTCTTCCTTCTTGTCCTCCTTGCATCCCTCTTTTTTACCCCTTTCCCTTGGGCGTTCTGGGATACTTTATGATGATAGGGGGTTTGGAAAATCCCCTCAATAACCCTGTTCCCTCTTAAGACTGATTTCTCTCCTCTGTCTCTGTTACTTCATACTCATTCAATATTTTTCGATATTTTTTTAACTTAATAACGCGTCCCCCCCCCTCCCCTCCCTCTCTTTTGCATGACTTTCTCTGTCTCTCTATTTTTAATGTTACTCATGCTGTTTTTAGCTTTTTTTATATTTTTTATAGGCCCCTCGCCCCCAAAGACCCTGTTACACACACATGTCCGCATTCTCTCTCCTTATACACATTTTCTATTCTGCACGCTCCCCCCCCAACCCTCTGCACACCTGTCAAGTTTCTCACTGCCCAAAACATGTCCTAATCCTGCCCCTTTTACTCCGCCCGTTCCATTTCCTTCCCCATTTGTCCTCCTTTCCCCGACCTCCCTGTCTTGGGCATTCCCCCGGGAAAATCCCCCTCCTCCCCCCGGGAAAAGAAACCCTCCTTCCCCCAAAAAAATCCACATCCACATCTATCTCCCACCCCCTGCTGTAACTTCCTTCTTTCCCTTCCCTCATTTTTTCACTATTTTCTTTAACCCTGACCCTTTATTGCTTTCCCATAGTCCATTGACCTCTGATGTTTGGAAATTTTCACTTTTTACAATAATAACCCAAATCAATCCTTAACACCCCAAAACCCAAAACCATGACCTAAGTGTTGCACGGTATCCCACCCTTTTCATAACTTTCAACTAAAAAATCTGAAGCATTCTCTCCTTATCTTAAATTTTTTTCCCCTACTTCGCCAGTAATTTTTTGAAGAGGTAAAAAGGCTGTCCACGGCCTTGAAGAGACGACACCCCTCATGCGCGCCTTCATCCTGCTGGGCTGGGGTCAAAGTTGGGGTATTCTAGTGCTCTTGTTATCATTTTGCTGTCTCTGTTTTATCTTCTTGCCCATATAAAGGGAATCATGGCTGCTGTTTTTGTCCCGTGGGACATTTCGGCGTGATACACATGGGTTTTTGCAAAGCTTCCCCAAACTTCTGTTGAAGTTCCACGGGGGGAGGCTGAGGGTTTTTTTTTCAATAAGAAGGCAGACTTTTGAAAAATATTGTTCTGACCTCTCAGGGGTAAATTCAACTTTCGTGAGCCCCCTTGTACGTCTTTCCCTCGCGTCTGTCTGAGTGCCACCTCCCAAACCCTACAAGCGTTTAAGTGAGTCATTGATGTCACTCTATATTGCCACACTTTTTGTTCACATAGGAAAAGTAGTTTTTTTTCCTGCTTAAAACAACTTTATTAAACTTCATTTTGTTTGACTTTTCAGACTATGTTTAATGAAAAAATAGCTGTACTAAGAGTCATCCCCCCGGGCGTGGGTGACCGATTTTGGGGGAGGTTGTAATTAATGTTTTTTACGGGATACGTTTTTTTTATGAAAATTGCACTGTCCTGTAGCCAAGGGTGAAGGAAATGTGTGAGTGACTGGTGGATGATTTGTAATGTGTTTCTAAGCTGCCCCTGCTACACTTTTTCTATTTCTTAATGTTGGGCTTCTGGAATCCCTTTAACTGCGGGGGAAAAAAAAATTTAGGTGTTTGTTCTCTCTCTCTCTCTCTCTCTCCTCTTCCTCTCTCTCTCTCTCTCTCTCTCTCTCTCTCTCTCTCTCTCTCTCTCTCTCTCCCTCTCTCTCTCCCCTCTCTCTTTTCTCTCTCTCTCTATATATATATTATATATATTATATATTATTGTTGTTGCTTGTTCAAGTTATTTGAAATATTTTAGTTTACACCCTTGGCATTTCTGCAGCACTGCAGCATTACCAATTTACTAAAGGAAAGATGGAAAATCCTCATTTGCAAGGTATTATGTACTAGGGGTTTTTTTTTGCTTTAGTCCTACCTAGATAACACTAAAGTCGCCGGACACTTTTTCTTTTTTTTTTTACAGACGTGTGGGGGGCGTTAATCTTACATTTCTATAACCCATAATTAGTTTTTAAAAGGGGCTATCGGGAGAGTCTGTGTCATTAGTTAGAAATTTAAAGGGGGCTATCGGGAGAGTCGTGTCATTAGTTAAAAGTTGAAAGGGCTATCGGGAAGTCTTGTTTTTGTTCCTTTCATCGTGTCTTGTATGGCTATAAATGAACAATTTAAAAAAAAATAAAACCGAGGGGTTTGATTTTGATAAGGGCTCCCCCCCAAAAAGTCGCCATCTAGTTTTTTTCTGAGTGCCTCCCGCCGTCGTCGTGCCCGAAAAAAAAAAGGGTAGTAAAAATTTGAAACCGTATATCTTGCGAATAAAAAGCATAAAAAAACGCGGGAAAACGGGGTAGATTTACAGTCATGATAAAACTACTGTGATATCTTCAGGGGCCATACACAGCATGTGTTTGCTATATTCAAATATATGGCGGCGGGCCCCCTTATTGCAGCTGGGACTATACTTTTTATTACGGTCCCTTCTTTAATGGAATATTTGAAAAAACAAAATTTTGATAAGTATTAAATGTATATTTAGAAAATGTAATGCGTAACATCTTAGTATAGAAAAATGAAATGCAAGTTTTATGTTCTTTCTAATATCCCTTATATATTTTATATATATATATATTATAATTTCCTATTTTTTCCTCAGGGTGTCCCAATGAATGAACGTTCGGGAAAAAGTGGATAGTTTCTTTGTAACAACGGCAGCAACGTTGAAACAAGGGCCCCCAATTACAGACGTGAGATGGTAAAGATTCCAAAAAAAAAAACCTTGTTATGTGACTAAAAAAAAATTGTTGTGCGAACGTGATCACAAGATAAATTTGTCACTGACAAAATTTACTTGTCAACCATGAAAAAATGCTTCTTGTTATGGAAGAAAAAATTTCATCTTTCCAATGACAAAAAGCATCTTGTCTGGAAGACAATTTAATTTTTTGCCATGTTGGGGAACAAAATCTTGCCCAGGTTTTGACAGTTAAGATCTTGTCAGTGTGACAAGTTTTTACCCTGTGATTTTAGACATTTTCGCAGAACGGCCTATTTTTGTCACACCGACAAGTTCAGGTTAGAGTGTATATTTTTTTTTCTTCCTTTTTTTCAGTTAAAAAAATTTAAAAATCTTCCCATATATCTTCAAAACTTCAAAATATTCTACAATTTCACCTTCAAAACTACTGCCTCACATTTCCCTGCATCTTTCCCGCTCTTCTTGCCTGGTCAATTCCCCTCTCCCCTTCTGGAGAAAAAAAACCCCGAGCCCCCCATTTCCAGCTTTTTTTTCCTTCTCGCCAAATTCTCTTTTGTGTTGTGTTTTCCCTTTTCTCATTTACCTTTGGGTTATTTTCCCTTGTCTCATTTACCTTGTTAGTGTTTCCCTTTTCCCCATTCACCCCTTTTGTTAGTGTTTTCCCTGTCTATTCACCCCTTTTTTATGTTTCCCTTTTCTCATTTACCCTTTTGTAGTGTTTCCCTTTTCTCTTCACCCTTGTGTTAGTTTTCCCTTTTCTCATTCACCCTTGTGTTAGGTTTCCCTTGCCTCATTCACCCCTTTTGGGTTTGTGTTTCCCTTGTTATTCACCCTTGTGTTATGTTTCCCTTTTCTCATTCACCCTTGGTTTGGTTTTCCCCTTTCCTCCCCCCTTGTGTTTGTGTTTCCCCTTTTGGGCTTCACCCTTGTGTTATGTTTCCCTTTTCTCATTTACCCTTGTTAGGTTTCCCTTCCTTTTTCCCTTGTGTTATGTTTCCCTTGCCCCCTTCACCCCTTGTGTTTTGTTTCCCTTTTTGTCTTCACCCTTGTGTTAGTGTTTCCCTTTTCTATTCACCCTTTTGTTAGTGTTTCCCTTCCTCATTCACCCTTGTGTCAGTGTTTCCCTTTTTCATTCACCCTTTTGTTTGTGTTTTCCCCTTGTCCCATTCACCCTTTTTGTTAGTTGTGTTTCCTGTGTCATTCACCCCTTTTGTTAGGTTTCCCTTGTCTCATTCACCCTTGTGCAGTGTTTCCCTTGTCTCATTTACCCTTGTGTTAGTGTTTCCCCCGGTTCTTCACCCTTTTGTTATGTTTCCCTTTCCCCATTCACCCTTGTGTTAGTGTTTCCCCTTCTCATTCACCTTGTGTTAGTTTTCCCTTTTTTCTCATTTACCCCTTTTGTTTTTGTTTTTTCCCCTTTTCTCATTCACCCTTGTTTAGTGTTTCCCCTTTCCCCATTTACCCTTTGTTAGGTTTCCCTGTCTCATTCACCCTGTGTTAGTGTTTCCTTTTCTCATTACCCTTGTTTAGTTTCCCTTGTCTCATTTACCCTTGTGTTTTGTGTTTCCCTTGCCCCATTCACCCTTGGTTTTGTGTTTTCCTTGCCTCATTCACCCTTGTTTTAGTGTTTTTCCCTTTTCTCATTCACCCTTTTTTTGTGTTTCCCTTGTTTTCATTACCCTTTTGTTATGTTTCCCTTGTTCATTTACCCTTGTGTTGTGTTTCCCCCCTTTTCTCATTCACCCTTGTGTTTGTGTTTCCCCTTTCTCATTCACCCTTGTGTTATGTTTCCCCTTTCTCATTCCCTTGTGTTTTGTGTTTCCCTTGTCTCATTTCCCCCTTTTGTTTTTGGTTTCCTTTTCTCATTCACCTTGTATTAGTGTTTCCTGGCTCATTTACCCTTGTGTTGTGTTTCCCCAGTCTCATTCACCCCCTTTTGTCAGTGTTTCCCCTTTTCCATTACCTTGTGTTAGTGTTTCCCTTGTCTCATTTTCCCCCTTTTTTGTTTCCCTTTTTCTCATTCACCCCTTTGTTTGTGTTTCCCTTGTCTCATTTACCCTTGTTTTGTTTCCCTTTTTCTCATTCAACCTTGTGTTAGTGTTTCCCTTGCTCATTCCCCTTGTGTTAGGTTTTCCTTGTCCATTCACCCTTGGGTTAGGTTTTCCCAGTCCATTTTCCCTTGTGTTAGTGTTTCCCTTGTCTCATTCACCCTTGTGTTAGTGTTTCCCTTGTCTCATTCACCCTTGTGTTAGTGTTTCCCTTGTCTCATTCACCCTTGTGTTAGTGTTTCCCTTGTCTCATTCACCCTTGTGTTAGTGTTTCCCTTGTCTCATTCACCCTTGTGTTAGTGTTTCCCTTTCCTATTTACCTTGTGTTAGTGTTTCCCTTGTCTCATTCACCCTTGTGTTAGTGTTTCCCTTGTCTCATTCACCCTTGTGTTAGTGTTTCCCTTGTCTCATTCACCGTCATTTTCCTCCACTATTTCTCTTTCATGCTTCCACCTTTCTTTCCTTCACTGTTTGCCTCCACTTCCATCTTTCTTCCATCTTCTTTCTCTTCCAGGATTACTGTTTTTTCCACTTCCCTCTTCTTTCTCTTCCGGGATCACTTTTTTTTTTGCTGCTATTTATACCGGTATCTTTTTTCTTCATCCCAGGACAACAGACGCGCTTGCTCGTTCCACAGAAGAGAGAAATCATCAACTCGTCCCAAGGCTCGTCACTCGTGTGGACTCGTGCGTCTCTGAGTCACGGGTTTCAAGGTTCAATTCATTAATATTTTTCTTCTCAAGTCTGCAAAATAATCTTCGTCGTGGTGAAATATTTGCTTTTTGGCATACGAACTTCGAACCTTTTATTACTTTTCTTTCTATGATGAAATGTGTGTGTGTGTGTGTGTGTGTGTGTGTGTGTGTTGTGTGTGTGTGTGTGTGTGTGTGTGTGTGTGTGGTTGGTGTTGTGTGTGTTGGGGTTTTGTTTCACTATTGTATTCACTAGTTGTATTTTTTCAGGGCCCGAGCAACGCTCGTATGGCCCCCTCTCCAATAACATTTTTTTTTATCATTCATCCCTTTGTGTTAGTTTGGCCGAAGCCACCCCCCCGGGAGGGGGGTCACAAAACCCCGGCAACACCCGGTACCCATTCACTGCTGGGGGACGGGGCCGGGGTTTTTAAAAAGACGCCCGTCTGTCTTCGCTCCGCCCGGGGGCGAACCCGGCTTCTCGGGGGTTTTGAGCCGAGCGTGCTAACCCTTAACTACGGAGTTAAGTTGTGCAAATGTGTGTGTTTGTGTGTGTGGTGTGTTGTGTGTGTGTGTGTGTTCATTGTGTTGTGTGTGGTGTGTGTGTGTGGTGTGGTGTGTGTGGTGGTGTGTGGGGTGGTGTGTGGTTATTATCTTTTTCCTACAATATCTTCCGCTCCAAATCCTTCGCTTTTTCTCTTTCAAATTCCTTATTTCTATACTTCAGTCCTTCTATGATGAAATGTGTGTCTGTCTATCCTTTACAATCCTTCGCTTCCTTTCCTTCCTCTCAGATTCCTTGTTTCTATGCCTCAGAGTCCTTCATCTCGCCTCCCTCGGTATCCTTCTCCTCGCTCCCTCACTCCCTCACGCCCCGACCACCTGCCTGCCGCTCTTTATTCTTCTCTCGGGCAGCAAAAGCGTCTTGAATTTCGCAACAGACAGACAGATTGCATTGCTGGCGTCTCCTTCCTTCCTTCCTTCCTTCCTTCCTTCCTTCCTTCCTTCCTTCCTTTCTTCCTTCTTTCCTTCCACGTATCCAGACAGACTGCATTGCTGGCGTCTCCTTCCTTCCTTCCTTCCTTCCTTCTATCTTTCCACGTATATAAACAGACTGCATTTCTGGCGTCTCCTTCCTTCCTTCCTTCTATATTTCTTTACAGTTTTCCATCATTATAGTCTTCCTTCTATCTATCTTTCTATCTTTCCACGTATCCTAGATTGAGTTCTGGTTCTAATGTCAGACTTCCTTCGTTTTGCTGGCGTCTCCTCTCACTCCTTCCTTCGTTCCTTCCTTCCTTCTTTATAGTCTTCCACGTATCCTAGACTTGAGTTCTGGTTCATATTTCTGAGTTCCTTCCGTCTGGTCTTACAGTTCTTACATAGTTCTTAGTTCTTCTATAGTTCTTTTCGCTCTACAGTTCTTTCTTCCCTTCCTCCAGATACCTCGACAGCCTTCCTTCCTTCCTTCATTATATCTATATCTATCTATAACTTATCTATATCGTTATCTTATACCTTTATCTATATATCTTATTTTATCTATCTTATATATTCTATCTTATGTTTATCTTACCTTTATATATATGTCGTATCTTATTAATCTTATATCTTTATCTATATCTTTATCTTATATATATTCTATCTATATTTTCCCACATATCCAAGACCCGAGTTCTGGTTCTTATTTCTAGCCTGTCCTTCGTTGCGTCTGGTCTTCATTCTGTTCTGTGCGTCTCCAGTTCTTTCTTGGCAGACTCCAGATATCTTGACAGCTTTCACGTATTTTCTTTAGAGCTCAACTTTTTTTCTCCTCGTTCTTTGCGGTTGAGGCTCTTCAGAAGGCTTAGGTGTCTTTGCCTGGACGATCAGAGGAAGTTGTTGGGGTGTTGCCTTCCTGTCACGGCAGCCCACTCTTTTGTTTTCTGTTTTCTATTATTTTGTTTTATTTATATTTTGTTATTGTTGCTGCTGCTTTTGTTACTGTTGCTGCTGCTTTTGTTACTGTTGCCGCTGCTTTTGTTACTGTTTCCGCTGCTTTTGTTACTGTTTCCGCTGCTTTTGTTACTGTTTCCGCTGCTTTTGTTACTGTTGCCGCTGCTTTTGTTACTGTTGCTGCTGCTTTTGTTACTGTTGCCGCTGCTTTTGTTACTGTTGCTGCTGCTTTTGTTACTGTTGCGCGCTTTGTTCTTTTGTTACTGTTGCTGCTGCTTTTGTTACTGTTGCCGCTGCTTTTGTTACTGTTTTCCGCTGCTTTTGTTACTGTTCCGCTGCTTTTGTTACTGTTCCGCTGCTTTTGTTACTGTTGCTGCTGCTTTTGTTACTGTTGCCTGCTGCTTTTGTTACTGTTGCCGCTGCTTTTGTTACTGTTGCTGCGCTTTTGTTGTGTTGCTTTGCTGCTGCTTTTGTTACTGTTGCCGCTGCTTTTGTTACTGTTGCTGCTGCTTTTGTTACTGTTTCCGCTGCTTTTGTTACTGTTGCCGCTGCTTTTGTTACTGTTTCCGCTGCTTTTGTTACTGTTGCTGCTGCTTTTGTTACTGTTGCTGCTGCTTTTGTTACTGTTTCCGCTGCTTTTGTTACTGTTGCCGCTGCTTTTGTTACTGTTGCCGCTGCTTTTGTTACTGTTGCGCTGCTTTTGTTACTGTTTCTGCTGCTTTTGTTACTGTTGCGCTGCTTTTGTTACTGTTGCGCGCTGCTTTTGTTACTGTTGCCGCTGCTTTTGTTACTGTTGCCGCTGCTTTTGTTACTGTTGCCGCTGCTTTTGTTACTGTTGCCGCTGCTTTTGTTACTGTTGCCGCTGCTTTTGTTACTGTTGCCGCTGCTTTTGTTACTGTTGCTGCTGCTTTTGTTACTGTTGCCGCTGCTTTTGTTACTGTTGCCGCTGCTTTTGTTACTGTTGCCGCTGCTTTTGTTACTGTTGCTGCTGCTTTTGTTACTGTTGCTGCTGCTTTTGTTACTGTTGCCGCTGCTTTTGTTACTGTTGCCGCTGCTTTTGTTACTGTTGCTGCTGCTTTTGTTACTGTTGCTGCTGCTTTTGTTACTGTTGCTGCTGCTTTTGTTACTGTTGCCGCTGCTTTTGTTACTGTTGCTGCTGCTTTTGTTACTGTTTCCTGCTGCTTTTGTTACTGTTACTGCCGCTGCTTTTGTTACTGTGCGCTGCTTTGTTACTGTTGCCGCTGCTTTTGTTACTGTTGCTGCTGCTTTTGTTACTGTTGCCGCTGCTTTTGTTACTGTTGCCGCTGCTTTTGTTACTGTTCGCTGCTTTTGTTACTGTTGCCGCTGCTTTTGTTACTGTTGCCGCTGCTTTTGTTACTGTTCTGCTGCTTTTGTTACTGTTGCCGCTGCTTTTGTTACTGTTGCCGCTGCTTTTGTTACTGTTCCGCTGCTTTTGTTACTGTTGCGCTGCTTTTGTTACTGTTGCCGCTGCTTTTGTTACTGTTGCCGCTGCTTTTGTTACTGTTGCCTGCTGCTTTTGTTACTGTTGCGCTGCTTTTGTTACTGTTGCCGCTTGCTTTTGTTTACTGTTGCTGCTGCTTTTGTTACTGTTGCCGCTGCTTTTGTTACTGTTTCCGCTGCTTTTGTTACTGTTTCCGCTGCTTTTGTTACTGTTGCTGCTGCTTTTGTTACTGTTGCCGCTGCTTTTGTTACTGTTTCCGCTGCTTTTGTTACTGTTGCCGCTGCTTTTGTTACTGTTGCCTGCTTTGTTACTGTTGCGCTGCTTTTGTTACTGTTGCGCTGCTTTTGTTACTGTTGCCGCTGCTTTTGTTACTGTTGCCGCTGCTTTTGTTACTGTTGCCGCTGCTTTTGTTACTGTTGCCTGCTGCTTTTTGGTTACTGTTTTTGCCGCTGCTTTTGTTACTGTTGCCTGCTGCTTTTGTTACTGTTTCCGCTGCTTTTGTTACTGTTGCCGCTGCTTTTGTTACTGTTGCCGCTGCTTTTGTTACTGTTGCCGCTGCTTTTGTTACTGTTGCTGCTGCTTTTGTTACTGTTGCTGCTGCTTTTGTTACTGTTGCTGCTGCTTTTGTTACTGTTGCCGCTGCTTTTTGTTACTGTTGCCGCTGCTTTTGTTACTGTTGCGCTGCTTTTGTTACTGTTGCCGCTGCTTTTGTTACTGTTGCTGCTGCTTTTGTTACTGTTGCCGCTGCTTTTGTTACTGTTCCGCTGCTTTTGTTACTGTTGCCTGCTGCTTTTGTTACTGTTGCCGCTGCTTTTGTTACTGTTGCCGCTGCTTTTGTTACTGTTGCCGCTGCTTTTGTTACTGTTGCTGCTGCTTTTGTTACTGTTGCTGCTGCTTGTGTTACTGTTGCCGCTGCTTTTGTTACTGTTGCTGCTGCTTTTGTTACTGTTGCCGCTGCTTTTGTTACTGTTGCCGCTGCTTTTGTTACTGCTGCTTTTGTACTGTTGCCGCTGCTTTTGTTACTGTTGCCGCTGCTTTTGTTTACTGTTGCTGCTGCTTTTGTTACTGGTTGCTGCTGCTTTTGTTACTGTTGCCGCTGCTTTTGTTACTGTTGCTGCTGCTTTTGTTACTGTTTGCTGCTGCTTTTGTTACTGTTGCTGCTGCTTTTGTTACTGTTGCCGCTTGCTGTTTGTTACTGTTGCGCTGCTTTTTGTTACTGTCTGCGTGCTGTTTGTTACTGTTTGCCGCTGCTTTTGTTACTGTTGCTGCTGCTTTTGTTACTGTTGCCGCTGCTTTTGTTACTGTTGCCGCTGCTTTTGTTACGTGTTACTGCTGCCTCTTTGTTACTGTTGCCCGCTGCTTTTGTTACTGTTGCCGCTGCTTTTGTTACTGTTGCCGCTGCTTTTGTTACTGTTGCTGCTGCTTTTGTTACTGTTGCCGCTGCTTTTGTTACTGTTGCCGCTGCTTTTGTTACTGTTGCTGCTGCTTTTGTTACTGTTGCCGCTGCTTTTGTTACTGTTGCCGCTGCTTTTGTTACTGTTGCTGCTGCTTTTGTTACTGTTGCTGCTGCTTTTGTTACTGTTGCCGCTGCTTTTGTTACTGTTGCTGCTGCTGCTTTTGTTACTGTTGCCGCTGCTTTTGTTACTGTTGCGCTGACTTGCTTTTGTTACTGTTGCCGCTGCTTTTGTTACTGTTTCCGCTGCTGCTTTTTGTTACTGTTGCCGTGCTGCGCTTTTGTTACTGTTGCCGCTGCTTTTGTTACTGTTGCCGCTGCTTTTGTTACTGTTGCCGCTGCTTTTGTTACTGTTGCCGCTGCTTTTGTTACTGTTGCCGCTGCTTTTGTTACTGTTGCCGCTGCTTTTGTTACTGTTGCGCTGCTTTTGTTACTGTTGCTGCTGCTTTTGTTACTGTTGCCGCTGCTTTTGTTACTGTTGCTGCTGCTTTTGTTACTGTTCTGCTGCTTTTGTTACTGTTCGCTGCTGCTTTGTTACTGTTTTGTCCGCTGCTTTTGTTACTGTTGCCGCTGCTTTTGTTACTGTTGCTGCTGCTTTTGTTACTGTGTGCTGCTTGTTTTACTGTTGTCCGCTGCTTTTGTTACTGTTGCTCGCTGCTTTTGTTACTGTTGCCGCTGCTTTTGTTACTGTTGCCTGTGCTTTTGTTACTGCTGCTGTTTGTTACTGTTGCTGCTGCTTTTGTTACTGTTGCCGCTGCTTTTGTTACTGTTGCCGCTGCTTTTGTTACTGTTGCCGCTGCTTTTGTTACTGTTGCTGCTGCTTTTGTTACTGTTGCCGCTGCTTTTGTTACTGTTGCTGCTGCTTTTGTTACTGTTGCCGCTGCTTTTGTTACTGTTGCCGCTGCTTTTGTTACTGTTGCTGCTGCTTTTGTTACTGTTGCTGCTGCTTTTGTTACTGTTTCTGCTGCTTTTGTTACTGGGTTGCCGCTGCTTTTGTTACTGTTGCTGCTGCTTTTGTTACTGTTGCCGCTGCTTTTGTTACTGTTGCCGCTGCTTTTGTTACTGTTGCTGCTGCTTTTGTTACTGTTGCTGCTGCTTTTGTTACTGTTGCTGCTGCTTTTGTTACTGTTGCCGCTGCTTTTGTTACTGTTGCTGCTGCTTTTGTTACTGCTGCTGCTGCTTTTGTTACTGTTGCCGCTGCTTTTGTTTACTGTTGCTGCTTGCTTTTTGTTACTGTTGCCGCTGCTTTTGTTACTGTTGCCGCTGCTTTTGTTACTGTTGCGCTGCTTTTGTTACTGTTGCTGCTGCTTTTGTTACTGTTGTGCCTGCTTTTGTTACTGTTGCTGCTGCTTTTGTTACTGTTGCTGCTGCTTTTGTTACTGTTGCTGCTGCTTTTGTTACTGTTGCCGCTGCTTTTGTTACTGTTGCTGCTGCTTTTGTTACTGTTGCCGCTGCTTTTGTTACTGTTGCCGCTGCTTTTGTTACTGTTGCTGCTGCTTTTGTTACTGTTGCAGCTGCTTTTGTTACTGTTGCTGCTGCTTTTGTTACTGTTCGCTGCTTTTGTTACTGTTGCCGCTGCTTTTGTTACTGTTTCCTGCTTTTGTTACTGTGCTGCTGCTTTGTTACGTTGCTGCTGCTTTTGTTACTGTTGCCGCTGCTTTTGTTACTGTTGCCGCTGCTTTTGTTACTGTTGGCCGAGCCTGCTTTTGTTACTGTTGCGCTGCTTTTGTTACTGTGCGCTGCTTTTGTTACTGTTGCGCTGCTTTTGTTACTGTTGCTGCTGCTTTTGTTACTGTTGCTGCTGCTTTTGTTACTGTTGCGCTGCTTTTGTTACTGTTCGCTGCTTTTGTACTGTTGCTGCTGCTTTTGTTACTGTTTCCGCTGCTTTTGTTACTGTTGCCGCTGCTTTTGTTACTGTTGCCGCTGCTTTTGTTACTGTTGCTGCTGCTTTTGTTACTGTTGCTGCTGCTTTTGTTACTGTTGCTGCTGCTTTTGTTACTGTTGCCGCTGCTTTTGTTACTGTTTCCGCTGCTTTTGTTACTGTTGCCGCTGCTTTTGTTACTGTTGCCGCTGCTTTTGTTACTGTTGCTGCTGCTTTTGTTACTGTTGCTGCTGCTTTTGTTACTGTTGCTGACTTGCTTTTGTTACTGTTGCTGCTGCTTTTGTTACTGTTGCCGCTGCTTTTGTTACTGTTGCTGCTGCTTTTGTTACTGTTGCTGCTGCTTTTGTTACTGTTTCCGCTGCTTTTGTTACTGTTGCCGCTGCTTTTGTTACTGTTGCCGCTGCTTTTGTTACTGTTGCCGCTGCTTTTGTTACTGTTGCCGCTGCTTTTGTTACTGTTGCCGCTGCTTTTGTTACTGTTTGCCGCTGTTTTGTTACTGTTGCTGCTGCTTTGTTACTGTTGCTGCTGCTTTTGTTACTGTTGCTGCTGCTTTTGTTACTGTTGCCGCTGCTTTGTACTTGCTTGTGTTACCGCTGCTTTTGTACTGTTGCTGCTGCTTTTGTTACTGTTGCCGCTGCTTTTGTTACTGTTGCGTGCTTTGTTACTGTTGCTGCTGCTTTATAATCTTTGCTGCTTTTGATTACTTGCCTTTTTGTTACTGTTCTGCGCTTTTGTTATGTTGCTGTGTTTGTCTCGTTGGTGCGTACTGCGTGCTTTTGTTACTGCTGCTGCTTTGTTACTTCAATGTTGTACTGTTCGCTGCTTTTGATGGCGCTGCTTTTACCTGTTGCGATGTTTTAGACTGTGACTGCGTACTGTTAGTGCTGTTTTTATGTCTGCTTGCTTTTGTTACTAGTTCTGCTGCATATTTAGTTAGTAGCTCATGCTTTTAATGTTAGCCAGCTCTTTTGACGACTCTCGACTATTTCCTTTATATACTTTGATTAGATTTATATTGAGCTATATTCTTTTGTTACTAGTATCTATCACTCTACCTATAATTCAGTTGTCTCTTTAAATCTTTCTCTACGCGCTCTATGACGATCCCCTTGGTTAACGTTCAGAATCATGCTGACTTCTAATTTGATTACTACTCTTGAGGCAGCTAGCGACTTGGATCTATTTCACATTGCTCGTTAGACTTTGCGCGCTTTATTTTCTTTTGTAGCCGGCTAGTTACTGTCGTCATGTCTACTTCTATGTTACTTCGTCTTTAGGCGAATTCCCTGAATTACGCACTCCCTTGCTACGCGAAAACTTATTTTGTTATTTTCTAGCTAATGATTTCCTTAGGCAGTTCTAAGTCCTAAGGCAATATTCTAGTTTAGTAAATCAATGTCTACCTTCTAAATGTTTACTCCTACAGCTAAAACTCTCTCATGAAGCGAACATCTAAATCGAACACTCACTTCTTTAAGACTTTATCCATTCGTAGACTATCTATATATCGAAGACTATAATCTATCATGCGAAGACTATCTATCTATTTATTTCTATTATCTATATCGTGTGTGTTTCCAATGTTTTCTTTCCATCCTGAAGAGCCGAGTCATGCATTTCACAACACAAAGACAAATGTTTGGCACGTGTGAGACTCTTTGTTATATCCCTGCCAGCGATAGGTCTCCAAGTCTTAACCCCTTCACGCCCAGATCTTTCCTTTGCTATATGAAATCGTCTGTTGTTAGCCATAAAACTACGAAAAGTAACTGAATAACCAAATTAATTAATGGACAAGGATATTTAACAGGTCATAGCTATATAATATTGCTTATGTCACTAAAAATCGTCTAATGGCACCCAAATTACAATGGAAATTACGCTCTGGGCCTCAAGGGGTTAAGCGGGTCATGGCATCCCCGCTGTCAAGGCCCCGGGACGCCCTTGACCCCCTCATGTCCTGCCCCGCCTGTCATCCATCATCGTGTTTGCGGATCAAGTGTCTTATTCCACGGACATCTCATCCTGCCCCTCGCCCACCCACCCACCCACCCTTCCCCTCGCCCACCCACCCACCCACCCTTCCCCTCGCCCACCCACCCTTCCTCTCGCCCACCCACCCACCCTTCCCCTCGCCTCTCTGTCTTCCACCTCCTCCTCCTACGCCCACCCGCCCACCCTCCCCTTTTACCTCACTGTCTTCTTCTTCTTCTTCTTCTTCTTCTTCTTCTTCTTCTTCTTCTTCTTCTTCTTCTTCTTCTTCTTCTTCTTCTTCTTCTTCTTCTTCTTCTTCTTCTTCTTCTTCTTCTTCTTCTTCTTCTTCTTCTTCTTCTTCTTCTTCTTCTTCTTCTTCTTCTTCTTCTTCTCGCACTGCCCACCGCCCACCATCCCTCCCTTTCCTTTCGTCCCACTGTCCTCCTCCTCCTCCTCCTTTTTTTTATATATATATATAACTATAGTAATCTAATAGCTATATACCTAAGCCCTCACCTCACTTCTCCCTCATACATTCCTCTGTTAGATATTGTAAAGTAATTTCTAACCCCTTCACCTCCAGATCTTTCCTTGGCTATAAAAAATTGTATGTTGTCGAGCTATAAAATTACGAAATATAACTAAATATACCAAGTTAGTTAGTGGACAAGGATACTAAACAGGTCATAGCTATACAGAAATTGGTTCTATTCATTAACAATGATCTAATAATGGTCAAATTACACTGGAAATTACGTTCTGGTCCTGAAGAGTTAATCCGATTTTCAGCCTACAATTCTTGGGCTAATTCATTTATGATCGAACATGCCTTTGACGTTGGCGCCTACGTAGTCCTGAATAATAACGTGTTTTGAACGTGTCGCCCATAAAAGAATTCTGGACGTTTGAACAAGTCACGATTCAGTACCTACAGAAAAATGTCAACAGTGAAAAGTGGGACGAGGACTAAAAAATATGTTGATTCGGCCTGGCTCTCAATCCCCCCAAAAAAATCCACTGCCACTGTTTTGAATTTTTACAGCTTTTGTTGATGTATTATTTATATATGTGTAGCCTGGAAAACATTTGACTCTCTCTCTCTCTCTCTCTCTCTCTCTCTCTCTCTCTCTCTCTCTCTCTCTCTCTCTCTCTCTCTCTCTCTCTCTCTCTCTCTCTCTCTCTCTCTCTCTCTCTCTCTCTCTCTCTCTCTCTCTCTGGTGTTATTACTTGCATTAAATTTAGATTATTGTTCTTTAAATATGTTGTTTTAGTTGTGTTGCTGAAATGAGTGATTGCTTTGGTATTAACCCCTTGAGGCCCAGAACGTAATTTCCATTGTAATTTGGGAACCATTAGACGATTTTTAGTGACTATAAGCAATATTTTAGACATATGACCTGTTTAGTATCCTTGTCCACTAACTAATTTGGTATATTCAGTTACTTTTCTTAATTTTATGGCTCGACAACAGACGATTCTTTATAGCCAAGGAAAGATCTGGGCGTGAAGGGGTTAAATAGTCTCATAGTCTCAAGGGGTTAAATAGTCTCATAGTCTCAAGGGGTTAAATAGTCTCATAGTCTCAAGGGGTTAAATAGTCTCATAGTCTCAAGGGGTTAAATAGTCTTATAGTCTCAAGGGGTTAAATAGTCTCATAGTCTTGTAGGGGTTAAATAGTCTCATAGTCTCAAGGGGTTAAATAGTCTCATAGTCTCAAGGGGTTAAATAGTCTCATAGTCTCAAGGGGTTAAATAGTCTCATAGTCTCAAGGGGTTAAATAGTCTCATAGTCTTGTAGGGATTAAATAGTCTCATAGTCTCAAGGGGTTAAATAGTCTCATAGTCTCAAGGGGTTAAATAGTCTCATAGTCTCAAGGGGTTAAATAGTCTCATAGTCTCAAGGGGTTAAATAGTCTCATAGTCTTGTAGGGGTTAAATAGTCTCATAGTCTCAAGGGATTAAATAGTCTCATAGTCTCAAGGGATTAAATAGTCTCATAGTCTCAAGGGGTTAAATAGTCTCATAGTCTCAAGGGGTTAAATAGTCTCATAGTCTCAAGGGGGTAAATAGTCTCATAGTCTCAAGGGGTTAAATAGTCTCATAGTCTTGTAGGGGTTAAATAGTCTCATAGTCTCAAGGGATTAAATAGTCTCATAGTCTCAAGGGGTTAAATAGTCTCATAGTCTCAAGGGGTTAAATAGTCTCATAGTCTCAAGGGGTTAAATAGTCTCATAGTCTCAAGGGGTTAAATAGTCTCATAGTCTCAAGGGGTTAAATAGTCTCATAGTCTCAAGGGGTTAAATAGTCTCATAGTCTCAAAGGATTAAATAGTCTCATAGTCTCAAGGGGTTAAATAGTCTCATAGTCTCAAGGGATTAAATAGTCTCATAGTCTCAAGGGGTTAAATAGTCTCATAGTCTCAAGGGGTTAAATAGTCTCATAGTCTCAAGGGGTTAAATAGTCTCATAGTCTCAAGGGGTTAAATAGTTTTGTCCCGTTATTTCTATCTTCCCTTCCTTGTATGAATAAGAAAAGTTGTCGATTATAATTTCACAGTAAAAATATCTTGGGTAATTCTTATCTTGTTTTGTTAAGCTTCATTTTCCTTGTATGAATATAGTCTATTTTTTTTAACAAGGCAAAAATTCCATTCTATCTTAAGGTCGCCTGCTTAAAAAGATGCCTATATTTACCTGATGATAGGGTTAACTATGATAAAATACAGCTGAAATTTAGAAGAACCATAGTATTCCCTTTTCCTGGCATACGTTCATGTTATCTTAAGGTCTCATGCTTAAAAAGATGCCTATATTTACCTGATGATATGGTGAACTATGATAAAATACAGCTGAAATTTAGAAGAACCATAGTATTCCCTTTTCCTGGCATACGTTCATGTTATCTTAAGGTCTCATGCTTAAAAAGATGCCTATATTTACCTGATGATAGGGTTAACTATGATAAAATACAGCTGAAATATAGAGGGAGCGTAGTATTCCCTTCTCCTGGCATCAAATATCAGTCAGTAAGCAGCTAAGAGTGGGCAGGATTTTTGACTCGGTTAACTAATAAATAAGCTGAATATAGGAACCGTTATCTTTGCTGGCTCATATATCTCAGGCTTCAGAAAATATTGGACAACATTGTCTAAATCTACATAATTTTCCCTTCTTTCCTTATATTTTCTGAAAGGATATACTAATGTTTGTAATAACATCTTGTCACAACTTTCCATATCTCAGTTCTTCGTTTGTAGCTCCTACGAAACTTTCCTCAGACGTCCTTCCTCTTCCTTCCCTTCCTTCACCTTTCCCTTCGCTTCCCTTCCCTTCCCTTCCCTTCCCTTCAATCCCTTTCCCTCCCCTTCACCTTCCCTTTCCTTCCCTTTCCCTTCCCTTCCCTGCCCTCCCCTTCCCTTCCCTTCCCTTCCCTTCCCTCCCCTTCCCCTTCCCTTCCCTCCCTTTCCCTTCCCTTCCCTCCCCTTCCCTTCCCTTCCCTTCCCTTCCCTTCCCTTCAATCCCCTTCCCTCCCCTCCCCTTCCCTCCCCTTCCCTTCCCTTCCCTTCCTTGCCCTTCCCTTCCCTCCCCTTCAATCCCCTTCCCTTCCCTTCCCTTCCCTTCCCTTCAATCCCCTTCCCTCCCCTTCCCTTCCCTCCCCTTCCCTTCCCTTCCCTTCCCTTCCCTTCCCTTCAATCCCTTCCCTCCCCTTCCCTTCCCTCCCCTTCCCTTCCCTTCCCTACCCTTCACGACGTCTTGCTAACAACTTTACGCTCGACCCTTCCATTCAACGACAAGCATTCCTTCTTTTTCCTTCAATCTTCTCCTAAATCAATAGTTAAATAGATAAATAAATACTAGTGAAATAGTGTAATAGTTAATAATAGTTAATAATAGTTAAAATAGTTAAATAAATGAATCGTTAATAAAAAGTTCATATTTCTACCTTCCTTTCCTTCGACCTTCTCCGTCGCTCCTCAGTTCCTTGTCTCCTACCTCTAACAGACGTGAAGAAAGTAGCAGAGTTGTAAGTTTTCTAGTGTTCCAGCGAGTTATCAGTTCTCAGTTATCTATAAAGAGAAAGAGAAATGCTTGGTATAGTAAATATCTCCTGTCCAAATGGCTATATATGGTTATGTAGTCAAATCTTAACCCCTTCACGCCCAGATCTTTACTTTGCTATAAAAAATTGTGTGTTTTCGAGTCAGATAATTACGAAAAGTCACTGAATATACCAAATTAGTTAGTGGGGAGGATACTAAACAGGTCCTATCTATAGAATATTGCTTATAGTCACTAAAAATCGTTTAATGGTACCCAAATTACAATGGAAATTACGTTCTGGGCCTCAAGGGGTTAATGGCCTATAGACAAGGAGGAAGAAGAACAGTTGGTATCTATCTACTGTCTAAATGGCTATGTAGTTATGTAGTTAGTTCTTAATTCCTTATACGTAGATAAGAAGAACAGTTGGTATAATAACATCTACTGTCTCAATGGCTATGTAGTTATGTAGTTAGTTCTTAATTCCTTATACGTAGATAAGAAGAACAGTTGGTATAATAACATCTACTGTCTAAATGGCTATGTAGTTATGTAGTTAGTTCTTAATTGCCTATACGTGGATAAGAAGAACAGCTGGTATAGTAAACATCTACTGTCTCAATGGCTATGTAGTTATGTAGTTAGTTCTTAATTGCCTATACGTAGATAAGAAGAACAGTTGGTATAGTAAACATCTACTCTGGATATGGATTTAGGGTGAGTACTTTTAAGTTTTCTACCTAATAATCTTGTGTTTGGAAATAATATAAAATATGGAATAATAAGATAAGAAATAAGAATAATAAGATAATAAGATAGGAAATAGGGATAATAAGATAAGAAATAGGGATAATAAGATAAGAAATAGGGATAATAAGATAGGAAATAGGGATAATAAGATAGGAAATAGGGATAATAAGATAGGAAATAGGGATAATAAGATAAGAAATAGGGATAATAAGATAAGAAATAGGGATAATAAGATAGGAAATAGGGATAATAAGATAAGAAATAGGGATAATAAGATAAGAAATAGGGATAATAAGATAGGAAATAGGGATAATAAGATAAGAAATAAGAATAATAAGATAATAAGATAGGAAATAGGGATAATAAGATAAGAAATAGGGATAATAAGATAGGAAATAGGGATAATAAGATAAGAAATAGGGATAATAAGATAAGAAATAGGGACAATAAGATAAGAAATAGGGATAATAAGATAAGAAATAGGGATAATAAGATAAGAAATAGGAATAATAAGATAAGAAATAGGGACAATAAGATAAGAAATAGGGATAATAAGATAAGAAATAGGAATAATAAGATAAGAAATAGGGATAATAAGATAAGAAATAGGGATAATAAGATAAGAAATAGGAATAATAAGATAAGAAATAGGGATAATAAGATAAGAAATAGGGATAATAAGATAAGAAATAGGGATAATAAGATAATAAATAGGAATAATAAGATAATAAATAGGAATAATAAGATAAGAAATAGGAATAATAAGATAAGAAATAGGGATAATAAGATAAGAAATAGGGATAATAAGATAAGAAATAGGGATAATAAGATAAGAAATAGGGATAATAAGATAAGAAATAGGGATAATAAGATAAGAAATAGGGACAATAAGATAAGAAATAGGGATAATAAGATAAGAAATAGGGATAATAAGATAATAAATAGGAATAATAAGATAATAAATAGGAATAATAAGATAATAATAAATAATAATATAGAAATACGATACAAGTAATGGATTCAGTGAGTGTTCATTATTATTATCCTTAGTCTAGTCTATATTGACGTCTGTTATTTGGTACTCCCTCAAGGGGGATTGACATCGTAGCAGTGTTTCCATTTGCACCTGTTCATGCACCTTATTTTTTTGTCTCTCTCTCTCTCTCTCTCTCTCTCTCTCTCTCTCTCTCTCTCTCTCTCTCTCTCTCTCTCTCTCTCTCTCTCTCTCTCTCTCTCTCTCTCTCTCTCTCTCTCTCTCTCTCTCTCTCTCTCTCTCTCTCTCTCTCTCTCTCTCTCTCTCTCTCTCTCTCTCAGTCACACACATACTCCAACACTATATTTATTTAACTAACTATTTTAACTTA
>JACEEZ010016662.1:35000-42500 GCA_016584305.1 Chionoecetes opilio
CTCGTTGTATAACCCCGTCAAGGCTAATACGGAAGACCTAAGGGTAAGGGGCCTCGTTGTACAACCCCATCAAGGCTAATACGGAAGACCTAAGGGTAAGGGGCCTCGTTGTAAACCCATCAAGGCTAATACGGAAGACCTAAGGTAAGGGGCCTCGTTGTATAACCCGTCAAGGCTAATACGGAAGACCTAAGGGTAAGGGGCCTCGTTGTATAACCCCATCAAGGCTAATACGGAAGACCTAAGGGTAAGGGGCCTCGTTGTATAACCCCGTCAAGGCTAATACGGAAGACCTAAGGGTAAGGGCCTCGTTGTATAAACCCCATCAAGGCTAATACGGAAGACCTAAGGGTAAGGGCCTCGTTGTATAACCCCGTCAAGGCTAATACGGAAGACCTAAGGGTAAGGGGCCTCGTTGTATAACCCCATCAAGGCTAATACGGAAGACCTAAGGGTAAGGGCCTCGTTGTATAACCCCATCAAGGCTAATACGGAAGACCTAAGGGTAAGGGGCCTCGTTGTATAACCCGTCAAGGCTAATACGGAAGACCTAAGGGTAAGGGGCCTCGTTGTATAACCCCGTCAAGGCTAATACGGAAGACCTAAGGGTAAGGGGCCTCGTTGTATAACCCCGTCAAGGCTAATACGGAAGACCTAAGGGTAAGGGGCCTCGTTGTATAACCCCGTCAAGGCTAATACGGAAGACCTAAGGGTAAGGGGCCTCGTTGTATAACCCCGTCAAGGTTAATACGGAAGACCGAAGGGTAAGGGAACATCTGATCTACCCACATAAGAGATCCCGCGAGCTTGAATGTTTTCCTTACTATAAGCTACTCGTGAATTCATCTGTGATATTCCTTTGTGGGTATTGCTGAGGGTAGAAGATTGGTTATTTTTGTTTGCTTCTGGTATGGTGTTGATTTGTGTCAAGTTAATGTTCAGTGTTAACCCTTCACGCCCAGATCTTTCCTTTACTATAAAAAATTGCATGTTGTTACCCATAAATTACGAAAAGTAACATAATATATACTAAATTAGTTAGTCGACAAGGATACGAAACAGGTCATAGCTATTAAATATTGTTTATAGTCACTAAAAATCTTCTAATGGTGCCCAGATTACAATGGAAATTACGTTCTGGGTCTCAAGGGGTTAAACCATTTATCGTGTATGCTTTTGAAGTTCCTCATAATTTCCTTGATGAAACTCAACACGCGGGCACTGAGGTGAGAGTGGTGATGGTGGTTGAGGTTGAGATGGTAGTAGTGCAATATGATGCCTTAGGAACACTGATCATAAGGAGGTATTTACCAGTGCCCTTAAGATGCCTTTTTAAGATGAACTAGCTAATGGGAGTCTGAAGTTATAGCGTTAAGCTCAGACGTGATTAGGATAAACGTTTGATTCAATTCGCGTCGTAGGAGGCGAGTTAATTGTGTGTCACTTCTTCTTCTTCTTCTTGTGACCTCTACCGCTTAAGCAGCTATCACACGGTGCGTTTCGTCGGACTGTTTCGTCGAACTTGCCATTTGGTTGGACTGTTTGGTCGACCTTCGAGGGTCATTTCGCCGAACATGTTCGATGAAATGGTTTTGTGAAATTATGCAAAATGTTGCACATACGTCGAACATACCCTGGGGTCAAAATAAGTCTATACTTTTTCTGTAAGTTATAAATAGTGTTAGCAATTATTAAGCATTGAAATGAACACCATCATATAATACGTTACAGTAAAATTAATACAGATCGGTCTATATTATATATGTGATAGATTTTCTGAAATATGAAGCTGATTTGATGTGTTTACAATTTGCGGTAGAATGATTACTAGTAGAATATGAGATCTGAGAAGTATAACGGGGAGAGAATGGAAATGATGCGTGTGGTTTTCACTGAAAATGGAATGTGAAATGAATGAGGTGGTTGAAAGGACAGGAAGAGAATGGCTGTTATTGCTGCTGGGACTGTGTGATGACTGGTGAGACAAGGGGACGGAGGATTGAGACAGGAAAAGAGTTTGGAGAGAATGTGGTGTTTGTTTGTTTGTTTAGAGGATAATTCCTCAGCCATAGTGATCTACCGCTCGGGCTTAGTGTTGGCCGAAGCCACCACCCCGGGAGGGGGGTCACAAACCCCCGGCTAACACCCGGTACCCATTCACTGCTGGGTGGACAGGGGCTCGGGTTTTAAGAAAGATCACCCATCTGTCTTCGCTCCGCCCGGGGATCGAACCCGGGACTTCTCGCTTGTGAGCCGAGCGTGCTAACCACTACACTACGGGGCCACCTGTCATATCAAGATCCGGTAAAATGGACGAGGACTGCGCGGTCCTTTTTTGAGACACTGACTACATATGGTATTATTTCACACTAGGACCGAAATTGCTTACACAATTGGGCGTGTGGTTTTGGGCCATTGGGCAATTTTTCCCCCGCCACAGGTTTCGGTGGCCACAGGTAACAGTGGCCGCCCGCCCGCCCGCCACTCGATTTTGGGCTCTGCCACGCCCTGCTGGGATGAAATTATTACCCTAACCTAACCGAACCTAACCTTCTAACGGGAGGGGCTCCGTTTCCTTCGACCCCCTGACGGGAATATTAACCTAACCGAAACTTAACCTAACCGGCGCGCAGTTCTCGTCCACTATAACTCATTTAGCCCACATGAACGCGTCTTCATCTGTCGCTGCAGTTCTCTTCTAACAATCACCTCCTCCCTTTTCATCACCAGTAGCTACGTATATATATGCCCCTAAAGTTAAAACATTAACAACAAATCTCCGCGCCTCTCGCTGTCATCGCTTCATCTTTGTTTGTTATTGTTGGGTGAAGCGGTTGGCCCAACCGTGTGCTAGTGTGTTGTCAGTGTTTGACGAACAGGTCCAACCAAATGCTTGTTTGGTTCCACGAAACAGTCCGACGAAACGCCTCGTGTGATACCCGCTTTAGTATCGTTACGAGATTAAACATAAAACCAAAACAAAACACAGACGCGCAGAAAAGCAAATTTAACCCCTTGAGACCCAGAACGTAATTTCCATTGTAATTTGGGTGTACCATTAGACAATTTTTAGTGACTATAAGCAATGTTTTATAGATATGACCTGTTTAGTATTCTGGCGACTAACTCATTTTTTTTTTTTTTTTACATCACAAAGGACTGGCCAAGGGCACAACAAAAATGGGTAACACAAAGCCCGCTGAGTTGCCAGTCCCTATAAAGAAGACAATAAGAGAATAAAATAAAAAAGAGGGGTGAGCCAAGTTCGGGAGGTGTCTTGTTACTCTTCTTTTGAAAAGATTTAAGTCATAGGAAAGTGGAAAAATAGAAACAGGAAGAGAGTTCCAGAGTTTACCAGTGAAAGGGATGAAAGAGTAAAGATACTGATTAACTCTTGCATTAGGAAGATGGACAGAATAGGGATGAGAATGAGTAGAAAGTCTTGTGCAGCGAGGCCGCGGGAGGGGGGGAGGCATGCAGTTAGCAAGTTCAGAAGAGCAGTGAGCATGAAAATAACGGTAGAAGAGAGCAAGAGAAGCAACATTGCGTCGGTGATTTAAAGATTGAAGACAGTCAGTCAGAGGAGAGGAGTTGATGAGACGAAAAGCTTTTGACTCAACCCTGTTTAGGAGAGCTGTATGAGTGGATCCTTCCCAAACATGAGAGACATACTCCATACATGGGCGGATAAGGCCCCTGTAGAGAGCAAGCAATTGGGAGGGAGAAAAAAAAGGACGCAGACGCCATAGGACACCTAACTTCTTAGAAGCTGTTTTAGCAAGAGATGAGATGTGAGATTTCCAGTTCAGATTTTTAGTAAAGGATAGTTCTAGAATGTTCATTGTAGAAGAAGGAGACAGTTGAGTGTCATTGAAGAAGAGGGGATAGTTATCTGGTAGGTTTTGTCGAGTAGATAGGTGAAGAAATTGGGTTTTTGAGGCATTGAACAAAACAAGGTTTGCTTTGCTCCAATCAGAAATTATAGAAAGATCAGAAGTTAGGCGCTCGGTGGCATCTCTCCGTGAATCACTTAGTTCCTGTTGAGTTGGACGTCTAATAAACGACGTTGAATAATGCAGGGTAGAATCATCAGCGTAGGAGTGGATAGGGCTTTGAGTTAGACTTAGAAGATCATTAATGAATAATAGAAAAGAGTGGGTGATAGGACAGAAACCTGGGGAACACCACTATTGATAGATTTAGGAGAAGAACAATGTCCGTCTACAGTAGCTGCAATAGAACGGTTTGAAAGGAAACTTAAGATGAAGGTACAGAGAGAAGGATAGAAACCGAATGAGGGTAGTTTGGAAATTAAAGATTTGTGCCAGACTCTATCAAAAGCTTTTCATATGTCAAGGTATATTCAGTTACTTTTCGTAATTTTATGGCTAACAACAGACGATTTTTTATAGCAAAGGAAAGATCTGGGCGTGAAGAGGTTAAGGAAAATGGAAAATAGAGAGAATGAGCATGAAAAGTGAACGTATAAAATTATTGTGTGTGTTCCATGAGTGACATTTTGTGATTGGTCGTGAGACATAAAAAATGACGGCAGATTATATATAGGTTGAAAATACAATAGTTTCTTGGCGGTGCGTTGCGTTACTTGGCATTGGTGTATAGTAAAGAGGGTAATGAAATAATAAGTGTTGGCTGTGGGTTTCGTTAAAGCGTTAAGTGTTGTCGAAAAACTATAAAAATTACGACAGAAAGATGGCAAATACATAAGCTAATAGTTTCTTGGCGGTGCATTGATTTAATTAGCATTGCTGTGTGTGTGTAGTATGTGTGTGTGTGTGTGTGTGTATAGGGTAATGAAATAATAAGTGCTGGCTGTGTGTTTCGTGAGGGCGTCAAGTGTTGCCCAGATCAATAATAGCGGCAAAAAAACGATTAAAAATACGGTAGATAAGATGAAAAACACATAATAGTTTCTTGGCGCTCAAAATACGTTACTTGATATTGGTGTATGTCTATAGGAAGTAATGAAATAACAAGTCTTGGCGGTAGATAGTAGGTATTTAATAGGTATCATAGGTAGAAAGTACATTATAGTTTCTTGACGACACATTGCGTTACTTGAGATTGGTTGTGTGTGTGTGTGTGTGTGTGTGTGTGTGTGTGTGTGTGTGTGTGTGTGTGTGTGTGTGTGTGTGTGTGTGTGTGTGTGTGTGTGTGTGTGCGTGTGTGTGTATAGAGTAATAAAATAATAAGTCTAGTGGGTGTGTTTCGTAGGTGCGTCAAATGTTGCCGAAAAACTATAGACATTACGACAAATAAGATGAAAAACACATACTAACATCTTGGCTACCTGGTATGTTATGTTACGTTACTTGAGATTGGCGTGTGTATAGAGAAATGAAATAATAAGTGTTGGCCGTGTGTTTCGTGCGTGCGTCAAGCGTTGCCCTGATCTATCACAGCGCGCAGGAGGATAGCCAGCCCCACCACCACCTGTATTACCTGCTGTATCAGGAGCACGCAGGCCATCAATAGGGGCCTCTGCTCCAACACGTACAACTCACGGAGGAACTGGTGCATGGCGGGGCACATCAGGGGCCTCTCAGGGTCCAGAACGTGCAGGGAACAGAGACCCTTGGGGCACATAACATCCAGGGGCACCGTGAACATGTAGTCATGGGCTATGTTAGGTCTTGCGCACCAGATGGACTCAAGGTATAGCTCGGTTATGGTGATGCCTTTACCTATTAGAAGGACCGCTAAGCAACTAGCTAAGTAGGGAAGCCACTGTTGTCTCAAGGTGTAGATGTAGAGACACACGAGTAGCAGGACCAGCCACGCACACTGGTCCGTAGCGATGAGGATGTACGTGGCGGTCCGTAGCTTGGGGTCGCGCGTCACCGGTTCCAGCATGAAGACGAAGGCGGCGAGGGTGACGGTGAAGGTGACGCAGATGGTCGCCAACACCACGCGCCGCCACACCTCCCGCCGCCTGATGGAGGAGTCGTCAAGCTCACCTGGGAACACTAGTAAAGCCTTCGGGTGGTGCGCCGGTGCGAGTGGCATTCCACATTGAATTGTAGATAGTAAAAACTTTAATTACTCGCTTTTATAACAGTATGCCTTGTTGTTCCTCTACAGTAGCCACCTTTTCATTTGTCTTTATGATGTATTTATCTATTGAACTGTATCACATTGAATTGTATATGGTAAAAACTTGATAAATTCAGTAAAATGTTGAATTACTCGCTTTTATAACAGCATTCCTTGTGGTTTCTCTACAGAAGCCACATTTTGATCTGCCTATACTGTGGTTTCTATGGCATTACAAGGCGTTTCTAGTGCGTCGGTGCATGGGTGTTGCTTTCCTCATTGAATTGTAGATGGTAAAAACATTAATTACTCGCTTTTTTAACAGTAGACATGGACGTATTCCATTTGGTTCCTATACAGACGTCACATTTCATCTGCCTTGACTGTGGTTTCTGTGACATTACGAAGGTGGTTGTTGCATTCCTCATTGAATTGTAGATAGTAAACACTTGAATTACTCGCTTTTAAAACAGTATTCCTTGTGGTTCCTCTACAGTAGCCACATTTTGATCTGTCTTTACTGTAGTTTCTATGACATTACAAGGCGTATATATTTTCTCGGCTATCGTCTGATCTGTTATAGCAATGTGTTTCTGTTTCCTCAGCTATCGTCTGATCTGATATAGCAATGTTTTTCTGTTTCCTCGGCTATCGTCTGGTCTGTTATAGCAATGTGTTTCTGTTTTCCTCGGCTATCGTCTGGTCTGTTATAGCAATGTGTTTCTGTTTTCTCGGCTATCGTCTGGTCTGTTATAGCAATGTGTTTCTGTTTTCTCGGCTATCGTCTGGCCTGTTATAGCAATGTGTTTCTGTTTTTCCTCGGCTATCGTCTGGTCTGTTATAGCAATGTGTTTGTTTCCTCGGCTATCGTCTGGTATCGTCTATCATAACAATCTATCTATATGACGGATGAAGGGAGTGATACGGCTGTCTGTCTATTGCTTGACGGTCATAACTTTACGTAAAAATTTTACCGACGCAATAATAATGGTAATAACGTCATAATGGCAGATAATGGATGGGTGTAATGGGTGTGCTGATTAATGTAATGGACGGACAGGCTGCCAGGACATATAAGCGCTCTGCCATTACTTATAGTCTGCCCTGAACACCCATTAGTCACGGGTTTTAATGGAAAGTCAATCGAGTTATCCATGAAATTAATGATGAAAGGAATGGAAGGTGTGTGTGTGTGTGTGTGTGTGTGTGTGTGTGTGTGTGTGTGTGTGTGTGTGTGTGTGTGTGTGTGTGTGTGTGTGTGTGTGTGTGTGTTTCTCATCACTTTGTATCACTCTCATCATCACCTCATCACTATTCATGTCCGTTTAACCATCATCACCACCACTATCACCACCCATCTCTCTCCCCCATCCCTTACCTCCTTCCCATTACCCATTACCCCTTACCCTATCACTAGCTACCCATTATATAACTACTGTCACTATC
>JACEEZ010016662.1:47500-50000 GCA_016584305.1 Chionoecetes opilio
TATATATATATATATATATATATATCCCTCTCTTTGTGTGTGTGTATTCATCTAGTTGTATTTTACAGGGCCTGAGCAACGCTCTTATGGCCCCGTCTCCATATCAACATTTATTTTATCATTCATCCTTAGTGCTTAGTGTTGGCCGAAGCCACCACCCCGGGAGGCGGGTCACAAACCCCGGCTAACACCCGGTACCCATTCACTGCTGGGTGGACAGGGGCTCGGGTTTTAAGAAGACCACCCGTCTGTCTTCGCTCCGCCCGGGGATCGAACCCGGGACTTCTCGGTTGTGAGCCGAGCGTGCTATCCCCTTACACTACGGAGTTCCCCGGGAGTTACGGAGTGTGTGTGTGTGTGTTGTGTGTGTGTGTGTGTGTGTGTGTTGTGTGTGTGTTGTGTGTGGTGTGTGTGTGTGTGTGTGTGTGTGTGTGTGTGTGTATGTGTGTGTGTGTGTGTGTGTGTGTGTGTGTGTGTGTGTGTGTGGTGTGTGTGTGTTGTGGTGGGTGTGTGTGTGGGCGGGCGAAGGAGTAAAGAGGATGTACTTACAGTATTGAAACTTATGACAGAGATAAAGAGAGAGAGAGAGAGAGAGAGAGAGAGAGAGAGAGAGAGAGAGAGAGAGAGAGAGAGAGAGAGAGAGAGAGAGAGAGAGAGAGAGAGAGAGAGAGAAAAAAAAACTTACAACAATTTTCTTTTGTGATAGTAATGGGGCGAAGTGCGGGGCAAAGCCCTCGGGAATCCCGCACTCTAAATCAAGTGGTAGGGCCCCGTAGCCCAACTTTTTCTTATGGGGGTGGCCGGGGCGGTGCAGAGGCGGCGCCTGCCCGTCGAATCACTCCTGGGATCAACCTGCGGAGGGTTCTTCGTGTGGGCTCGTGGAACGTTCTGAGCCTCTCAGACGATCATCGACTACCTCTCCTATCGGGCGAGCTCAGTAGGCTGAGGATGGATATAGTGGGACTCTCTGAGACGAGGAGGCCTGGCAGTGGCGAGACTAGCAGTGGGGGTTACACCTACTACTGGTCCGGCATGAGCAATGGTCACCGTGAACGGGGAGTAGCTATAGGCCTCTCCAGCAAACTGCAGCCGTCAGTTGTTGAGGTTACTCCGGTTGATGAGCGTATAATGCGGGTGAGGATGAAACACACTCTGGGTTTCATGTCTCTTGTTGCAGTGTACGCTCCTACCGAGATGCGTAAAACTGAAGAGAAGGAGATGTTCTACGCCAAACTCGACTCTGTATTAGACCAGTGTCCTCCTCGGGACACACTCATTGTCTTGGGCGACTTCAATGCTACTACTGGCACTGTGAGAGATGGCTACGAGTTTTGTGTTGGTCCCCATGGCTCTGGTACCAGAAACACCAACAGTTCTCTGCTTCTGAACTTTGCAAGGTCCAGAAGGTTGAGAATTGCAGGTTCTTGGTATCAGAGACCAGAGCTGCACCGCTGGACATGGTATAGTAATGCCGGAGGGGTAGCTAAGGAGATCGACCACATTCTCGTTAGTACTCGTTGGAGGATCCTCCAGAACTGCATGGTTTACCGGAGTGCTGAGTTTTTTGGAACAGATCACAGACTTGTTGTTGCTACACTTAAGCTTCATGTCAAGTCCAGAAGAATCTCAAGAGGTAAACATACTGTGTTTCATCTTGAGAAACGGAAGGACTTGACATGTGCTCATGAGTATGCGGTGGCAGTCTCAAATCGGTTTGATGTGCTCGGTGCTCTCGGGGACCCTGTAGAACTGTGGGATACCTTCAAACGTGAAACTCTACAGGCTGCCAAGGTGTATTGGGGAGCGTCCGAGGTCAAGGCGTGGTTTTGTCTCGACGGAGACGCTGGAGAAAATCGAGGAGAGTCGCGCTTCCAGGCTGGCTGGGAACCAGGACCAGCACAGGGCTCTGTCACGCCGGACTAGAACCCTCCTGGGGAGAGACAAGGAGAGGTATGTCAGGAGTCTCGCTGAGGATGTCGAGGGTCATTTGAACGCTAATGACCTCCGACCCGCCTACCGAGCCCTGAAGAAGCTCCGTTCCAAGTCTCCTTCTCGGGCGAGTGCTATTCGAACAGCAGATGGGCACCTCGTGTCGGACATGGATGGGCAGATGGCTCGTTGAGCTGAGTACTTTGGGCAGTTGTTCACGGTGGACCCTCCAACTGAGCAGCTTCACACCACTGGGTTACAGGCAGTGGATGCCGATCCTCCCAATGACGAAACCGCACCCTCTCTTGACGAAGTCAGAGAGGCTGTAACAAAGTTGCGGGGTGGAAAGGCAGCTGGTGTTTGTAATATCAGTGCGGAGCTCTTCAAAGCTGGGGGTGAGGCCATGATCCGCGGGTTGCATGCTGTCCTGACTGCCGTGTGGCAATCAGGTACCATTCCTCCTGACTGGAAAAGGGGGCTGGTCGTCCCTATCTGGAAAGGGAAAGGGGACCATCAGGACTGCAACAATTACCGCGGTATTACACTGCTCAGCGTACCAGGCAAGGTGCTT
>JACEEZ010016662.1:55000-62500 GCA_016584305.1 Chionoecetes opilio
TGGAGAATACGATGAGAAGGTGGCGAATACGATGAGAAGGTGGAGAATACGATGAGAAGGTGGAGAATACGAAGAGACGGTGGAGAATACGATGAGAAGGTGGAGAATACGATGAGAAGGTGGCGAATACGATGAGAAGGTGGAGAATACGATGAGAAGGTGGAGAATACGATGAGAAGTGGGAGAATACGATGAAAGGTGGCGAATACGATGAGAAGGTGGAGAATACGATGAGAAGGTGGAGAATACGATGAAAGGTGGAGAATACGATGAGAAGGTGGGAATACGAAGAGAAGGTGGAGAATACGATGAGAAGGTGGAGAATACGATGAGAAGGTGGCGAATACGATGAGAAGGTGGAGAATACGAAGAGAAGGTGGAAATACGATGAGAAGGTGGAGAATACGATGAGAAGGTGGAGAATACGATGAGAGGTGGCGAATACGATGAGAAGGTGGAGAATACGATGAGAAGGTGGAGATACGATGAGAAGGTGGAGAATACGATGAGAAGGTGGAGAATACGATGAGAAGGTGGAGAATACGATGAGAAGGTGGAGAATACGAAGAGAAGGTGGAGAATACGAAGAGAAGGTGGAGAATACGATGAGAAGGTGGAGAATACGATGAGAAGGTGGAGAATACGATGAGAAGGTGGAGAATACGATGAGAAGGTGGAGAATACGATGAGAGGTGGAGAATACGATGAGAAGGTGGAGAATACGATGAGAAGGTGGAGAATACGATGAGAAGGTGGAGAATACGATGAGAAGGTGGAGAATACGATGAGAAGGTGGAGAATACGATGAGAAGGTGGAGAATACGATGAGAAGGTGGAGAATACGAAGAGAAGGTGGAGAATACGATGAGAAGGTGGCGAATACGATGAGAAGGTGGCGAATACGATGAGAAGGTGGAGAATACGATGAGAAGGTGGAGAATACGATGAGAAGGTGGAGAATACGATGAGAAGGTGGAGAATACGAAGAGAAGGTGGAGAATACGATGAGAAGGTGGAGAATACGATGAGAAGGTGGCGATACGATGAGAAGGTGGAGAAATACGATGAGAAGGTGAGAATACGATGAGAAGGTGGCGAATACGATGAGAAGGTGGCGATACGATGAGAAGGTGGCGAATACGATGAGAAGGTGGCGAATACGATGAGAAGGTGGAGAATACGATGAGAAGGTGGAGAATACGATGAGAAGGTGGAGAATACGATGAGAAGGTGGAGAATACGATGAGAAGGTGGAGAATACGATGAGAAGGTGGAGAATACGATGAGAAGGTGGAGAATACGATGAGAAGGTGGAGAATACGATGAGAAGGTGGAGAATACGATGAGAAGGTGGAGAATACGATGAGAAGGTGGAGAATACGATGAGAAGGTGGAGAATACGATGAGAAGGTGGAGAATACGAAGAGAAGGTGGAGAATACGATGAGAAGGTGGAGAATACGATGAGAAGGTGGAGAATACGATGAGAAGGTGGAGAATACGATGAGAAGGTGGCGAATACGATGAGAAGGTGGAGAATACGATGAGAAGGTGGCGAATACGATGAGAAGATGGCGAATACGATGAGAAGATGGAGAATACGATGAGAAGGTGGAGAATACGATGAGAAGGTGGAGAATACGATGAGAAGGTGGAGAATACGATGAGAAGGTGGAGAATACGATGAGAAGGTGGAGAATACGATGAGAAGGTGGAGAATACGATGAGAAGGTGGAGAATACGATGAGAAGGTGGAGAATACGATGAGAAAGGTGGAGAATACGATGAGAAGGTGGAGAATACGATGAGAAGGTGGAGAATATGATGAGAAGTGGAGAATACGATGAGAAGGTGGAGAATACGATGAGAAGGTGGAGAATACGATGAGAAGGTGGAGAATACGATGAGAAGGTGGAGAATACGATGAGAAGGTGGAGAATACGATGAGAAGGTGGAGAATACGATGAGAAGGTGGAGAATACGATGAGAAGGTGGAGAATACGATGAGAAGGTGGAGAATACGATGAGAAGGTGGAGAATACGATGAGAAGGTGGAGAATACGATGAGAAGGTGGAGAATACGATGAGAAGGTGGAGAATACGATGAGAAGGTGGAGAATACGATGAGAAGGTGGAGAATACGATGAGAAGGTGGAGAATACGAGAGAAGGTGGAGAATACGATGAGAAGGTGGAGAATACGATGAGAAGGTGGAGAATACGATGAGAAGGTGGAGAATACGATGAGAAGGTGGAGAATACGATGAGAAGGTGGAGAATACGATGAGAAGGTGGAGAATACGATGAGAAGGTGGAGAATACGATGAGAAGGTGGAGAATACGATGAGAAGGTGGAGAATACGATGAGAAGGTGGAGAATACGATGAGAAGGTGGAGAATACGATGAGAAGGTGGAGATACGATGAGAAGGTGGAAAGAGATACGAGAGAAGGTGGAGAATACGAAGAGGAAGGTGGAGAATACGATGAGAAGGTGGAGAATACGATGAGAAGGTGGAGAATATGAAGAACTAACGAAGGAGGAGAGACAGAGATGAGAACGAGAGAAAAGAGAAGGAAGGAGAAGTAGAAGAAGGTGGAGATATAAGGAAAAGGAGTAGAGAAAGGAAGGAACGAAAGGAGGATAGAGGAAGGAAAGAAGGAAAGGAAGGAAGGAGGAGGAAGAAGGAAGGAATGAAGGGAAGGAAGGAAGGTAGGAAGGAAGGAAGGAAGGAAGGAGGAGGAAGGAAAAGAGAGAAGGAAGGAAGGTAGGAAAAGGAAGGAAGAAGGAAAGGAAAGAAGGAAGGTAGGAAAGGAAGAAGGAAGAAGGAAGTAGGAAGGGGAAAATATGGAAGAAAGGAAGGAAGGAAGGAAGGTAGGAAGGGAAGGAAGGAATGGTAGGAAGGAAGGAAGGAAGGAAGGAAGGAAGGAAGGAAGGAAGGAAGGAAGGAAGAAGTAAAATTTTGGTTCAAGCAAAATCAAGCTCATTTTTTAGGGACGAAGATTTTTATAACCAAGACATTTTGATGTTTTTTTTTTTATATTTAAATAACGACTATTCATATTACTAATACTATCAAGATCAATCCTACTAACACAGCCACTACTACTACTACAACAACAACAACAACAACAACAACAACAACAACAACAACAACAACAACAACAACAACACAACAACAACAACACAACAACACAACAACAACAACTACAACACAACAACAACTACTACTACTACTACTACTACTACAACAACTACTACTACTACTACTACTACTACTACTACAACAACTACTACTACTACAACAACTACCAATATCACTATAATTAACCCGTTGGTGCAAAAGTTATCACATATTTCTAACAATTATTGTGACGCAAGCTGCCATTAATTCAATCTAAAGGGGGAAGCCATAAGAATAGGATCTCCTCTCCGTGTATATAAGCTGTGCGTGGGATGGCGAGAGGGAGGGAGGGAGGGAGGGAAGGAGTAGGGATATGGGCGAGAGAAAGGGCGAGGGAGGAAGGTCAAGGGTGGAAGGGCGAAGGGGGAAGGGATGGAAGGAGGGTTGTAAGCCAGGCAATGGGAGTAACTTCGATAGACTAGGCGATCACAGGCGTTCTGGGTAGCGATAGGAGTGGCATTGGCAAACACACACCTCAGCAAATTCACCGAAACTGTTCTGGTGGTGATTAAAAAGGGGAGCGAGATAGAGAGAGAGAGAGAGAGAGAGAGAGAGAGAGAGAGAGAGAGAGAGAGAGAGAGAGAGAGAGAGAGAGAGAGAGAGAGAGAGAGAGAGAGAGAGAGAGAGAGAGAGAGAGAGAGAGAGAGAGAGAGAGAGAGAGAGAGAGAGAGAGAGAGAGAGAGAGAAAACTGTTGGATAGCAAGAAGATATTGTTATAGACAGTTAGTGGACAGAAATTAAGACAAGATGGGAAGGTAATTTTTTTTCATTGGTTCATTTAATAATAAGACAAAAAGAACGTAGATATTATTGAAAGTGTGATTCAAATGGACAAATTATAATGAACTGACACTCATCTATTTAGACATACGAAGATATAACTTATAAGGAAAATCAATATGACCGAGAGAACCGTACCGTAGATAACACTAAAGTCGCCAGGACAACGTTTTTTTCGCTGTACAGACGTGTGGTGGCGTTAATACTTACATTTCTACATCCATGATTTCAGGAAAGTTAGAAGGGGCTATCTGGAAAGTCTGTGTCATTTTGTGTCTTCATCTGTGTCATAGTATGGCTATATATGAACAAATTACAAAAATATAACCAGAGTGGCGACCTACACTAAGATCGCCAATTAGTGTTTATGTTCTGAGTGTCCTCCCGCTGTCATCGTCGCGCGAAAAAAAAACGAGTAGTGAAATTTGAAACCGTATATACTTGCAGATACAAAGCATAAAACAACGCTGAAACAGGGTAGATTATACAGTCATGATATAAACTACTGTGTATCATCTTCAGTGACACATACACAGCAGTAGTGATGCTATAATTCGTAATATATGGCGGCTGGCGACATTAGGGCAGCTGGCGACTATACTGTTATCTACGGTAGGAGGAAAGGGAGGAAATGAAGTTTAAAAAAGGCCATGCAAAATAGGCCATGCATAAAAGGCCATGCAAAAAAGGCCATGTAAAATAGGCCATGCAAAAAGGTCATGCAAAAAAAGGCCATGCAAAAAAGGCCATGCAAAAAAGGTCATGCAAAAAAGGTCATGCAAAAAAGGCCATGCAAAAAAGGCCATGCAAAAAAGGCCATGCAAAAAAGGTCATGCAAAAAAGGCCATGCAAAAAAGGTTTAATACTGTAAAATAATAATGAAAAATAAATAAATGTATAATGTAATGAATTAAATAACGCATCTTTTTTTTTTATATATATATAGGAGAAAATGGCGATTAAAAAGTAATGCAAAAAAAAATTAATAGTGAAAAATTGTTATAATGAAATAGATGTATGTCTATGTATTGTGTTATGAAATAGGTTTGCCTAGAGAAATACATCCACACTGAACTATCAAGTGAGCCCTGAAGATTAACCTTGAAATGTAATCAACACATATCGCAGAGGAGAGGCTTTAGAACGGCTTGGTTTCTATTTTTTTTTTTAGGTCCGGAAAAAAAAAGGAACAAAATTTAAAGGCGTGGAAAGATTAACAGCACAGTCCTTTCTCTCTCTCTCTCTCTCTCTCTCTCTCTCTCTCTCTCTCTCTCTCTCTCTCTCTCTCTCTCTCTCTCTCTTTCTTTTTTTTCTTTTTTGTCTCTACTTTTATTTTTCTCATTTCTCTCTTTTTCTTTCTTTTCTATCTCTTTTTTCTTCACTTTTCTTCACTTTTCTTCACTTTTTTTCTCTTTTTCTTCACTTTTCTTCACTTTTCTTCACTTTTTTTCTCTTTTTCTTCACTTTTCTTCACTTTTCTTCACTTTTCTTAACTTTTTTTCTCTTTTTCTTCACTTTTCTTCACTTTTCTTCACTTTTTTTCTCTTTTTCTTCACTTTTCTTCACTTTTCTTCACTTTTCTTCACTTTTCTTCACTTTTTTTCTCTTTTTCTTCACTTTTCTTCACTTTTTTTCTCTTTTTCTTCACTTTTCTTCACTTTTCTTCACTTTTTTTCTCTTTTTCTTCTCTTTTTCTTCACTTTTCTTCACTTTTCTTCACTTTTTTTCTCTTTTTCTTCACTTTTCTTCACTTTTCTTCACTTTTCTCTTTTTCTTCACTTTTATTCACTTTTCTTCTCTTTTTTTCACTCACTCACTCACTCACTCTCTCTCTCTCTCTCTCTCTCTCTCTCTCTCTCTCTCTCTCTCTCTCTCTCTCTCTCTCTGAAGTTGCCACGAAGGGATTTATTGCTAGGGATGAAATATCGGTCTGTCTGTCTGTCTGAATCTCTCTTTTTCCTTCTTTTATCTCTCTTTTTCCTTCTTTTATCTCTCTTTTTCCTTCTTTTATCTCTCTTTTTCCTTCTTTTGTCTCTCTTTTTCCTTCTTTTATTTCTCTTTTTCCTTCTTTTATATCTCTTTTTCCTTCTTTTATCTCTTTTTCCTTCTTTTATCTCTCTTTTTCCTTCTTTTCTCTCTCTTTTTCCTTCTTTTATCTCTCTTTTTCCTTCTGTTATCTCTCTTTTTCCTTCTTTTCTCTCTCTTTTTCCTTCTTTTATCTCTCTTTTTCCTTCTGTTATCTCTCTTTTTCCTTCTTTTCTCTCTCTTTTTCCTTCTTTTATCTCTCTTTTTCCTTCTGTTATCTCTCTTTTTCCTTCTTTTCTCTCTCTTTTTCCTTCTTTTATCTCTCTTTTTCCTTCTGTTATCTCTCTTTTTCCTTCCTTTATCTCTCTTTTTCCTTCTGTTATCTCTCTTTTTCTTCTTTTATCTCTCTTTTTTCCTTCTTTTCTCTCTTTTTCCTTCTTTTATCTCTTTTTTCCTTCTTTTATCTCTCTTTTTCCTTCTTTTATCTCTCTTTTTCCTTCTTTTATCTCTCTTTTTCCTTCTTTTATCTCTTTTTCCTTCTTTTATCTCTCTTTTTCCTTCTGTTATCTCTCTTTTTCCTTCTGTTATCTCTCTTTTTCCTTCTTTTATCTCTTTTTCTTTCTTTTATCTCTGTTTTTCCTTCTTTTATCTGTTTTTCCTTCTTTTATCTCTCTTTTTCCTTCTTTTATCTCTCTTTTTCCTTCTACTATCTCTCTTTTTCCTGCTTTTATCTCTCTTTTTCCTTCTGTTATCTCTCTTTTTCTTCTTTTATCTCTCTTTTTCCTTCTATTATCTCTCTTTTTCTTCTTTTCTCTCTCTTTTTCCTTCTTTTATCTCTCTTTTTCCTTCTGTTATCTCTCTTTTTCCTTCCTTTATCTCTCTTTTTCCTTCTTTTATCTCTCTTTTTCCTTCTTTTATCTCTCTTTTTCCTTCTTTTATCTCTCTTTTTCCTTCTTTTATCTCTCTTTTTCCTTCTTTTATCTCTCATTTTCCTTCTTTTATCTCTCATTTTCCTTCTTTTATCTCTCTTTCCTTCTTTTATATCTCTTTTTTCTTCACTTTTCTCTCTCTCTCTCTCTCTCTCTCTCTCTCTCTCTCTCTCTCTCTCTCTCTCTCTCTCTCTCGCTCTCTCTCTCTCTCTCTCTCTCCGGGGTCAGAGTGCTGTATGAGTGCACTAAGGGCCTCTGAGTCCCCTTGAGCCATGCATTATTAACCCTTATTCAATCCCTCGCCAAGACACTTTGCTGCACCGCCTCGCCACTCACCCTTTCTTAAGCCCTTCACGCCCAGACCTTTCCTTTGTTATAAAAAATTGTTTCTTGTTAGCCATAAAATTACGCATAGTAACTGAATACACCAAATTAGGTAGTCGACAAAGATACTAAACAGGTCATAGCTATTAAAATATTGTTTATATTCACTAAAAAAATCGTCTAATGGTACCCAAATTATAATGGAAATTACGTTCTGGGTCTCAAGGGGTTCATGGACTTTTCTTTCTTCTTCTTTCTTT
>JACEEZ010016662.1:67500-77500 GCA_016584305.1 Chionoecetes opilio
AATGTTATGATGAGCGATTGTACTTCGGTGTCAGACAGTGAATCTGTCGCTGTGACAGATCTAGAGTACGATGCTCAATCTGACACCGAAAGAAATGACGCTGGTCGCGTATACTATGAGGAAAACGAACCTCAGATTGTCATGGGATCCTATATGTTTGAGCCCGAGTACGAGGTGGATGAACAGGTGTTAGCAGAGCCTGAGGTTCAGCAGGAGGACCTGGCACTTCTCCAAAACATGGATTGGTAAATAAGGTTAAACCATGTGTGTGTGGGAATCACAATGATGGTACTTTCGAGAAAATCCTATGGTTAGTTTTGGAGCTACAGTCAAACGTCATTACTCGGAAACCACATACTAGCATTAACTACAGCATAGAGTTGGAAAATATGCGGGCGGGAAGGCAGAAAGTGTGACAGCCACACCACCACAGGGTCTCTCACCACAGGGCACGCACACTCCACAACTGGTTTACTTGGTTTACTTGGTCTTGTTAAGAGGCAAAGCCTCACAGTGGTGGTGGTCCACCGCTGCTGCCAGTCCTGGCGTCCCTGTCTAACAGGGCCACCTGGTCTGGTATGGTGTTGGACTGAGTCACTATCTTACGGGGCGGCGCCGTTTCTCAACACAACTGCTCGCCCCAACACACTATAGGCGTGTATCACCCTACACACGCCACTCCTTTCCGTGTGCAAACTTTTCTCGAAAGGCACAGCTGTCTTGCTGCACCCATAAAGGATGCATGCATGTGGCATATAGCAAAAAAAATCTGTCAGAAACACCCAAATATCTTAAGTACTATATTTATCTCTGTGTTTACGTGCCTCTCTGATCAGCGCGGGAAGATGAGCCTCCCTGATGGTACGTCACCGAGCCTGAGCCTGAGCGTCTGCAAACCTTGAGAGCGTTTTGAAAAATCGGAGAATTTGCAGATTTTGATTGCGGATTATTTAAAAACGTCTGACTGGATACAAAAAGTGATGACGTATTGTTGATATACTCGTTAATGGCTATACTTTGATTGCATTAAATCAGGAATGATGAAATGGTCTGGACGATTACTTTAAAATAAACCTGAATCGATTAATTACTATTATTTGAGTTAATTTGATGTCTTTGTAGTATAGAAGTACAAAGTACTATATAGTACAGTGTAGAGTGTAGAGTGTAGAGTATAGTAAAGTAAGTAAAGTAGTAAAGTGTAAAGTAAAGTGTATAGTAAAGTGTAAAGTGTATAGTAAAGTGTAAAGTGTATAGTGTAAAGTGTATAGTAAAGTGTAAAGTGTATAGTAAAGTGTAAAGTGTATAGTAAAGTGTAGTGTATAATAAAGTGTATAGTAAAGTGTAAAGTGTATAGTAAAGTGTAAAGTGTATAGTAAAGTGTAAAGTGTATAGTAAAGTGTATAGTAAAGTGTAGTGTATAGTAAAGTGTAAAGTGTATAGTAAAGTGTAAAGTGTATAGTAAAGTGTAAAGTGTATAGTAAAGTGTAGTGTATTGTAAAGTGTATAGTAGTGTAAAGTGTATAGTAAATTGTATAGTAAAGTGTAGTGTAAAGTGTATAGTAAAGTGTAAAGTGTATAGTAAAGTGTAAAGTGTAAAGTGTATAGTAAAGTGTAAAGTGTATAGTAAAGTGTAAAGTGTAGTGTATAGTAAAGTAAGTATAGTAGTAAAGTGTAAAGTGTAAAGTGTATGGTAAAGTAAGTATAGTAGTAAAGTGTAGAGTAAAGTGTATAGTTTAAAGTGTAGTGTATAGTAAAGTGTATAGTGTAAAGTGTATAGTAAAGTAAGTATAGTAGTAAGGTGTAGAATAAAGTGTATAGTGTAAAGTGTATAGTAAAGTGTAGTGTAAAGTGAAAAGTGTGTAGTGTAAAGCGTATAGTGTAAAGTGTATAGTGTATATTAGTGTATAGTGTGTAGTGTTAAGTGTGTAGTGTAAAGTGTATGCTGAAGTGTAAAGTGTGTAGTGTAAAGTGTAAAGTGTAGTGTAAAGTGTAGTGTAGTGTAAAGTGTAGTGAAAAGTGTATAGTGTATAGTAAAGTGTATAGTGTAGAGTGTAAAGTGTGTAGTGTAAAGTGTATAGTGTAAAGTGTATAGTGTAAGGTGTATAGTGTATAGTAAAGTGTAAAGTGTAAAGTGCATAGTGTAAAGTGTAAAGTGTAAAGTGTAGTGTAAAGTGTAAAGTGTAGTGTAAAGTGTAAAGTGTAGTGTAAAGTGTAGTGTAAAGTGTAGTGTAAAGTGTAAAGTGTATAGTGTAAAGTGTATTGTATAGTGTATAGTAAAGTGTAGTGTAAAGTGTAAAGTGTGTAGTGCAAAGTGTATAATGTAAAGTGTATAATGTAAAGTGTATAGTGTAAATTGTATAGTGTAAAGTGTAGTGTAAAGTGTATAGTGTAAAGTGTATAGTGTAAAGTGTAGTGTAAAGTGTGTAGTGTAAAGTGTATAGTGTAAAGTGTATAGTGTAAAGTGTAGTGTAAAGTGTAAAGTGTAAAGTGGTGTAAAGTGTAGTGTAAAGTGTATAGTGTAAAGTGTATAGTGTAAAGTGTATAGTGTATAGTAAAATGTATAGTATAAAGTGTATAGTATAAAGTGTAGTGTAAAGTATATAGTGTAAAGTGTAGTGTAAAGTGTATAGTGTAAAGTGTAGTGTAAAGTGTAGTGTAAAGTGTAGTGTAAAGTGTATAATGTAAAGTGTAGTGTAAAGTGTAGTGTAAAGTGTAGTGTAAAGTGTGTAGTGTAAAGTGTATAGTGTAAAGTGTAGTGTAAAGTGTATAGTGTAGTATATGTATAGTAAGAAGTTGCTAGAAGGGTTAAATCTTATATTCAGTCTGTGCTATAATATCAAGTTTTGTTTTATACACTTTGATAACGAATTAAGAAAAAATGTATTGTATTATTAAAGTTTTGACCTTTAACAATATGTTTTTCATATTTATTATTATTATTATTTTTGACGTCACTGCAGGAGTCATAGATTAACAAAATGTTCCATCATAAATCATGTGCAATGAATCTTTTTGGGGCGACGCAATATTTCATCTCTCTCTCTCTCTCTCTCTCTCTCTCTCTCTCTCTCTCTCTCTCTCTCTCTCTCTCTCTCTCTCACACACACACACACACACACACACACACACACACATACACATACACACACACACACACACACACACACACACACACGCGCGCGCGCGTACACACACACACACACATACACGCACACATACACGCTCATACACACACACACACACACGTACACACACACACACACACACACACACACACACACACGTACACACACACGTACACACACACACACACACACACACACACACACACCACGTACACACACACGTACACCACACACACACACACACACACACACACACACACACGCGCGTACACACACACACACATACACGCACACATACACGCTCATACACACACACACACACGTACACACACACACACACACACACACACACACACACACACACACACACACACACACACACACACTGATGACAATCATAATAACATGATTATCAAAAGTAAAAATTACAAGAGTGAATTAAAAAGAATAAAACAGAAGGAAGGAGAATGTTGTCACAAAAATGAAAGAAAATAAGAAAAAAGGTGCCAGGTGTTGCTGGCAGTTGTTGAAGGGCCTCAAAGGACAACACCTACAGATACCTGTTCAAGTTTTGTATGACAATTTTAAAGGTTTACTTGATGAAGATGAAGATTACCCTAATTGACCCAATGCCATTGCAGGGATAAGGCTTGATAACAACAGTATACTGGATGCACCTATAACTGCCGTGGCAGGGCTAAGGCTTGATAACAACAGTATACTGGATGCACCTATAACTGCCATGGCAGGGCTAAGGCTTGATAATAACAGTATACTGGATGCACCTATAACTGCCATGGCAGGGATAAGGCTTGATAACAACAGTATACTGGATGCACCTATAACTGCCATGGCAGGGCTAATGCTTGATAATAACAGTATACTGGATGCACCTATAACTGCCATGGCAGGGATAAGGCTTGATAATAACAGTATACTGGATGCACCTATAACTGCCATGGCAGGGATAAGGCTTGATAATAACAGTATACTGGATGCACCTCTAACTGCCATTGCAGGGCTAAGGCTTGATAACAACAGTATACTGGATGCACCTATAACTGCCATGGCAGGGATAAGGCTTGATAATAACAGTATACTGGATGCACCTATAACTGCCATGGCAGGGATAAGGCTTGATAATAACTGTATACTGGATGCACCTATAACTGCCATGGCAGGGCTAAGGCTTGATAATAACAGTATACTGGATACACCTATAACTGCCATTGCAGGGCTAAGGCTTGATAATAACAGTATACTGGATGCACCTATAACTGCCATGGCAGGGATAAGGCTTGATAATAACAGTATACTGGATGCACCTATAACTGCCATGGCAGGGATAATGCTTGATAACAACAGTATACTGGATGCACCTATAACTGCCATGGCAGGGCTAAGGCTTGATAATAACAGTATACTGGATGCACCTATAACTGCCATGGCAGGGATAAGGCTTGATAATAACAGTATACTGGATGCACCTATAACTGCCATGGCAGGGCTAAGGCTTGATAATAACAGTATACTGGATGCACCTATAACTGCCATTGCAGGGCTAAGGCTTGATAATAACAGTATACTGGATGCACCTATAACTGCCATGGCAGGGATAAGGCTTGATAATAACAATATACTGGATGCACCTATAACTGCCATTGCAGGGATAATGCTTGATAATAACAGTATACTGGATGCACCTATAACTGAATCACAAATGCCATTGCAGGGATAATGCTTGATAATAACAGTATACTGGATGCACCTATAACTGAATCACAAATGCCATTGCAGGGATAATGCTTGATAATAACAGTATACTGGATGCACCTATAACTGCCATGGCAGGGCTAAGGCTTGATAACAACAGTATACTGGATGCACCTATAACTGCCATGGCAGGGCTAAGGCTTGATAATAACAGTATACTGGATGCACCTATCACTGCCGTGGCAGGGCTAAGGCTTGATAATAACAGTATACTGGATGCACCTATAACTGCCATGGCAGGGATAAGGCTTGATAATAACAGTATACTGGATGCACCTATAACTGCCATGGCAGGGATAATGCTTGATAATAACAGTATACTGGATGCACCTATCACTGCCATGGCAGGGCTAAGGCTTGATAATAACAGTATACTGGATGCACCTATAACTGCCGTGGCAGGGATAAGGCTTGATAATAACAGTATACTGGATGCACCTATAACTGCCATTGCAGGGATAAGGCTTGATAATAACAGTATACTGGATGCACCTATAACTGCCGTGGCAGGGCTAAGGCTTGATAACAACAGTATACTGGATGCACCTATAACTGCCATGGCAGGGCTAAGGCTTGATAACAACAGTATACTGGATGCACCTATAACTGCCATTGCAGGGCTAAGGCTTGATAACAACAGTATACTGGATGCACCTATAACTGCCATGGCAGGGATAAGGCTTGATAATAACAGTATACTGGATGCACCTATAACTGCCATTGCAGGGCTAAGGCTTGATAATAACAGTATACTGGATGCACCTATAACTGCCATGGCAGGGCTAATGCTTGATAATAACAGTATACTGGATGCACCTATAACTGCCATTGCAGGGATAAGGCTTGATAATAACAGTATACTGGATGCACCTATAACTGCCATTGCAGGGCTAAGGCTTGATAATAACAGTATACTGGATGCACCTATAACTGCCATGGCAGGGCTAATGCTTGATAATAACAGTATACTGGATGCACCTATAACTGCCATTGCAGGGCTAATGCTTGATAATAACAGTATACTGGATGCACCTATAACTGCCATTGCAGGGCTAAGGCTTGATAACAACAGTATACTGGATGCACCTATAACTGCCATGGCAGGGATAAGGCTTGATAATAACAGTATACTGGATGCACCTATAACTGCCATTGCAGGGATAAGGCTTGATAACAACAGTATACTGGATGCACCTATAACTGCCATGGCAGGGCTAAGGCTTGATAACAACAGTATACTGGATGCACCTATCACTGCCATGGCAGGGCTAAGGCTTGATAACAACAGTATACTGGATGCACCTATAACTGCCATGGCAGGGATAATGCTTGATAACAACAGTATACTGGATGCACCTATAACTGCCATGGCAGGGCTAAGGCTTGATAATAACAGTATACTGGATGCACCTATAACTGCCATGGCAGGGCTAAGGCTTGATAATAACAGTATACTGGATGCACCTATAACTGCCATTGCAGGGCTAAGGCTTGATAATAACAGTATACTGGATGCACCTATAACTGCCATTGCAGGGCTAAGGCTTGATAATAACAGTATACTGGATGCACCTATAACTGCCATGGCAGGGCTAAGGCTTGATAACAACAGTATACTGGATGCACCTATAACTGCCATGGCAGGGCTAAGGCTTGATAATAACAGTATACTGGATGCACCTATAACTGCCATGGCAGGGATAATGCTTGATAATAACAGTATACTGGATGCACCTATAAGTGCCATGGCAGGGCTAAGGCTTGATAATAACAGTATACTGGATGCACCTATAACTGCCATGGCAGGGATAAGGCTTGATAATAACAGTATACTGGATGCACCTATAACTGCCATGGCAGGCTAATGCTTGATAATAACAGTATACTGGATGCACCTATAACTGCCGTGGCAGGGATAATGCTTGATAATAACAGTATAATGGATGCACCTATAACTGCCATTGCAGGGATAAGGCTTGATAATAACAGTATACTGGATGCACCTATAACTGCCATTGCAGGGCTAAGGCTTGATAATAACGGTATACTGGATGCACCTATAACTGCCATGGCAGGGATAAGGCTTGATAATAACAGTATACTGGATGCACCTATAACTGCCATGGCAGGGCTAAGGCTTGATAATAACAGTATACTGGATGCACCTATAACTGCCATGGCAGGACTAATGCTTGATAATAACAGTATACTGGATGCACCTATAACTGCCATGGCAGGGATAAGGCTTGATAATAACAGTATACTGGATGCACCTATAACTGCCATTGCAGGGCTAATGCTTGATAATAACAGTATACTGGATGCACCTATAACTGCCGTGGCAGGGATAATGCTTGATAATAACAGTATACTGGATGCACCTATAACTGCCATGGCAGGGATAAGGCTTGATAATAACAGTATACTGGATGCACCTATAACTGCCATTGCAGGGATAAGGCTTGATAATAACAGTATACTGGATGCACCTATAACTGCCATTGCAGGGCTAAGGCTTGATAATAACAGTATACTGGATGCACCTATAACTGCCATGGCAGGGATAAGGCTTGATAATAACAGTATACTGGATGCACCTCTAACTGCCATTGCAGGGCTAAGGCTTGATAATAACAGTATACTGGATGCACCTATCACTGCCATGGCAGGGCTAATGCTTGATAATAACAGTATACTGGATGCACCTATAACTGCCATTGCAGGGCTAATGCTTGATAATAACAGTATACTGGATGCACCTATCACTGCCATGGCAGGGCTAAGGCTTGATAATAACAGTATACTGGATGCACCTATAACTGCCGTGGCAGGGATAATGCTTGATAATAACAGTATACTGGATGCACCTATAACTGCCGTGGCAGGGCTAAGGCTTGATAATAACAGTATACTGGATGCACCTATAACTGCCATGGCAGGGATAATGCTTGATAATAACAGTATACTGGATGCACCTATAACTGAATCACAAATTATGAAATGTATTAATAAATTAAAAAATACTAAGGCAGGAGGAATTGCTTGCCTTGTCAATGACTCCATCAAGAGCACTTGTGCTTTGTTATGTCCTCTATATGTAATACTATTTAATAAGATATTAGACACAGGCACACTGCCTGAGGAAGGGTTAGTGGGCAGCATAGTTCCTGTTTACAAAAATAAGGGTGATAGAAATGATGCTAATAACTATAGCGGAATTACTTTGTTAAATTGTATGGGTAAAGTATTTACTTCTATATTGAATGATAGACTTACTGCATAGTGTGATGAAAAAACCTTGATAAATGAAACTCAAACAGGGTTTAGGAAGGGCTGTGCTGCTGTAGATCATGTGTTTGTGTTGCAATGTATTACTGATTTGTTTAGATGGAAGAAAAAGAAATTGTTTTGCTTGTTTATTGATTATAGAAAGGCTTTTGACATGGTTTGGAGAGATGGGTTGTGGTACAAACTTGTTAAAAATGGGATTACTGGTAAGGTTTATACTTTGGTTAAGAATATGTATAATAATATCAAATCATGTGTTGTTGTTAATCAAGAAGTATCAGAATTCTTTGTAAGTCAAAAAGGGGTGAGGCAAGGGGAAGATCTTTCTCCTTTACTATTTGCCATGTATGTAAATGATCTTGAGGAGTACTTAATAGGTGAACACTGTACACACTTAAACTTTAATGATGACTGGTTAGATCTTTATCTGAGAATGCTTGTACTCATGTATGCTGATGACACTGTTATTATGGGGGAGAGTGAGGAGGAGATAAACAATGCACTTAAGACAATGGACAATTATTGCAATCAGTGGAAAATGGAAATTAACACTAGTAAGACAAGAGTAGTGGTATTTGGAAGGGGAAGAGCCCAGACTGAAGGCTATCACTTTAAATTTGGTAGTGAAAATGTGGAAACTGTAGGAGAATATAAGTACCTTGGAGTGTTATTGACAAACCATGGGAGATTTAGAAAATGTCACCAGGAATGCACTGAATCAGCTACAAGAGCTATGTACAGCCTTATTGGAAAATGTAGGACATTTGATCTTCCTGTAAATCTTCAAATGGAGTTGTTTAGAAATACAGTATTACCCGTACTGTTATATGGCTGTGAGGTGTGGGGACATACTGTAAATAGGGAAGTAGAAATTTTACATATGAAGTTTCTCAAACCCATGCTTTGTGTGCAGAGAAATACCTGTAATGATATTGTTTATGGGGAACTTGGGGCATATCCCATGGCTAGTGATGTAACAGTTAGAATGATAAATTACTGGATTAGACTAATCACCGGAAAACCTGAAAAGTGTTCTTATGTTCTGTATCAGTGTTTGCTGCACCTGGACACTGCTGGACGGTACACATCACCTTGGGTAAAGGAGACCAGATCAGTGTTAAGTAACTGTGGCTTGTCAGGGGTGTGCTTGAACCAGGAAGTGACTAACCCAGTAGGGTCGGCAAGAACTGTGGAACAAAGGCTTAAAGATCAATGGATTACTCTTTGGTATCGAAATCTTATGACAAAGTCTGTGTGTAGTAACTATGTATCTTTTAAGTGTATATTTGGCAGAGGAGTATTTCACTCAATTGAAGACCAAATCACGAATTGTTTTTGCTAAACTTAGGACAAACAATAATAGACTGCCAGTAACAGCAGGAAGATACCAAAATGTGCCCAGAGAGGAAAGTCTTTGTGATCAATGTGATGGTGCAGCACTAGGGGATGACTACCATGTTGTCTTAGAGTGTCATCATCAGGCAATAAGTCAGCTCAGGCAGGACTGTATCCCAGAGTATTTCTGGACTAGACCAAGCAGAGAAAAATGTATTACATTAATGCAGAGTAATAATGTTAACACCTTAAATAGGATAGTATGTTTCCTGGATGTAATATTTAAAATGTTCAGATGAAAATATGCTGTTATGTATCTGTAAGATGTACTATGTTGTTTGTTAGGGATAGTGACTTGTTGGCAATTAAGGGGCTGTGCTCCATACTTCTGTTGCAGTCTGACCAATAAACCTTATTCAATTCAATTCACACACACACACACACACACACACACACACACACAGACACACACACAC
>JACEEZ010016662.1:80000-87500 GCA_016584305.1 Chionoecetes opilio
AAACTTCTAATAGATTCCTTAGAATTCACGGACATAAAATTTTGCGACGTAAGCAGCATTTTATAACTAGCGAGTATATGGGTAAGGAGAGAGGAGAGAGAGAGAGAGAGAGAGAGAGAGAGAGAGAGAGGAGAGAGAGAGAGAGGAGAGAGAGAGAGAGAGAGAGAGAGAGAGAAGAGAGAGAGAAAGAGAGAGAGAGAGAGAGAGACCAAAATATGTTACTGGGACATTTTTTATAGAAGCCAGAGAGAGAGAGAGAGAGAGAGAGAGAGAGAGAGAGAGAGAGAGAGAGAGAGAGAGAGAGAGAGAGAGAGAGAGAGAGAGAGAGAGAGAGAGAGAAGAGAGAGAGAGAGAGAGAGAGAGAGAGACGTAAAATGGATGCTTTTAAGGAACGGAAAAGACAATGATGATTAAAAAATATGACGATGAAAAGTTTGTAGAAAAATAGCAAGAAGGAAAAATTTGGGAATGCTTCAGAAATTGTTTAGTGTTTTGAAAAGAGGGAAAATATTTTACTGGAAAAAGAAAAAAAAGAAGGAAATGTTGAATGAAAAGAAAAAAAAGAAGGAAATGTTGAATGAAAAGAAAAAAATGAAGGAAATGTTGAATGAAAAAGAAAAAAATGGAGGAAATGTTGAATGAAAAAGAAAAAAATGAAGGAAATGTTGAATGAAAAAGAAAAAAATGAAGGAAATGTTGAATGGAAAAGAAGAAAATGAATGAAATGTTGAATGAAAAAGAAAAAATTGAAGGAAATGTTGAATGAAAAAGAAAAAAAAGAACGAAATGTTGAATGAAAAAGAAAAAAATGAAGGAAATGTTGAATGAAAAAAATGAAGGAAATGTTGAATGAAAAAGAAAAAAATGAAGGAAATGTTGACTGGAAAAGAAAAAAATGAAGGAAATGTTGCATGGAAAAGAAAAAAATGAAGGAAATGTTGAATGGAAAAGAAAAAAAAGAAGGAAATGTTGAATGAAAGAGAAAAATGAAGGAAATGTTGAATGAAAAAGAAAAAAAAGAAGGCAATGTTGATTGGAAAAGAAAAAAATGAAGGAAATGTTGAATGGAAATAAAAATTGAAGGAAATGTTGACTGGAAAAGAAAAAAATGAAGGAAATGTTGAATGAAAAAGAAAAAAATGAAGGAAATGTTGAATGAAAAAGAAAAAAATGAAGGAAATGTTGAATGAAAAAGAAAAAATTGAAGGAAATGTTGAATGAAAAAGAAAAAAATGAAGGAAATGTTGAATGAAAAAGAAAAAAAAGAAGGCCATGTTGAATGAAAAGTATTAAATTAGTTATGAGAAATATAGTTTACAATAATAACGAAGTGAAAAATAGAGAATAATTGTGATTGTTAAATAGATTGTGATTGTTAAATAAAAAAACAACAGCATTCAAAAGATTAATCAATGGAAGTAAAAGTAATAAAAATAGCAAGGGAAAATAAATAAAATGTTACGTATTAGCTATAAGATTTGCTATAAAGATCTTGCCTAGAGAAATAAAGCAGATGAAATTTTACACGAAGAAAAGAAGTAATACAAAATATATAGAAATGATGCTGAGATGCTGTAGGCAAGATGATACAAAACTAACTGTGAACTAACTGTGACTAACTAAGACTAACTGTGAAAACTAACTGTGACTAAGACTAACTGTGAAAAAGCATTGCAGTAATTTAGCTTAGGGAGAAAATATGAGAAACAGAAAAATGATTCGTTGCAGATTAGAAAAAAACCACGAAATGAGAAAACGTGGAAATAAATGAAGTTTTGAGTCAAAGAAAAAAAAGAGTGATGCTGAGTGATATTATTGAAGGAAGGAAGGAAGGAAGGAAGGATGATTGGAAGGAAGGACGGATGGATGGAAGGAACAAAATAAGGAAGGAAGGAAGGATGGAAGGAGGGAAAGAAGGAAGGAAAGATGGATGGAAGGAAACAATGAAGGAAGGAAGGAGGGATGGATGGATGGATGATAGGAAGGAAGGAAGAAAGGAAGGAAGATGGATGGAAGATAGGAAGGAAGGAAGGAAGGAAGGAAGGAAGATAGGAAGGAAGGAAGGAAGGAAGTTGGATGGATGATAGGAAGGAAGGAAGGAAAGAGGGAAGGAAGGATGGAAGAAAGGAATGAAGGAAGGACTTATAGGAAGGATGGATAGATGGATGGAAGGATGAAAGGATGAAAGGATGAAAGGAAGGAAGGAAGGAAGGAAGGAAGGAAGGAAGGAAGGAAGGAAGGATGATAGGAAGGAAGGTTAAGAAGAGAGGAAGGAAGGAAGGAAGGATGGATGATAGGAAGAAAGGGGGGAAGGAAGGAAGGAAGGAAGGAAGGAAGGAAGGAAGGACTTATAGGAAGGATGGATAGATGGATGGAAGGAAGGAAGGAAGGAAGGAAGGAAGGGAAGGAAGGAAGGGAGGAAGGAAGGAAGGAAGGATATGATGGAAGGAAGGAAGGATGGAAGGAAGGAAGGAAAGAAAAAAGGGAAGGATGGATGACTAAAAGGAAGGAAGGAAGGAAGGAAGGAAGAAAGGAAGGAAGGAAGGAAGGAAGGAAGGAAGGAAGGGAAGGAAGGATGGATGGATGGGAGGATCAATCAATCAATCAATCATTGGGGGCATACGCCGGGGGGCGCGTCGCCTCGCCCACCCTACGACGCCACTCCCGGGGGTCACCACGCGCGAGTTCCCATGCAGGCTCCTTTCCCATACCAAGCAACTCTCGACAAGAAACATCAACTTGCCCCAGCCACGAGCCTTGTGGGCGCCCCCTTGGCCTCCTCCACGCCGGATTGTCTCTTACAGATACAACCCGATGGGAAGGATCGGTTTCAGGGCAGCGTGCCACATGCCCATATAGCCGAAATTGGCGCTGACGGACTATGCAGGTAATAGGCCTCGATTCAGTCTCAAGGTGCAATCGCTGATTTGACACGTAATCATCCCAGCGATACCCCATGATTCTGCGAAGACACTTATTACCAAAGGCATTGATTCGTCTCTTCAAGTCACTATTTAGTGTCCATGTCTCACAACCATAGAGTAAGACAGGGATCACAAGCGACTTGCAGATTCGGATCTTTGTCCTCCTGCACAGGTACCGACAACGCCAAATGCTCCCGCTGAGCGAGTCCATAACACCGTGGGCTATGCCAATCCGCCGTAAGACTTCTTGACGTGACCCGCCGTCATTATGGACTGCGCTACCAAGGTATGTAAAACTTTCCAAGATCTCAATGTCCTCGCCACACGCATGACAAGACTGTACTGCTTCATCTAGTAAGTCTCCAAATACCTGGACCTTGGTCTTGAGCCAGGAGACCTCAAGTCCCAAAGGCTTTGCCTCCTCGTGCAGCGCCTCGAGAGCCATCACCAGGACCTCCAGCGACTCAGCAAAGATTACTGCATCATCGGCAAAAACAAGATCAGTGATCTTGGTGTTGCCGACGGATGCTCCACAATCACTTTGATCTACAACCTTGTCCAATAGGGGCAAGGATGCACCCTTGCCTCACTCCTGTATTCACAGGAAAGAAGCTGGATACACCTGCCCCACACTTCACAGCACTCTCAGTCCCAGAATACAAACCAGTTATCAAACCAATAGTCCTTGCAGGAATCCCTCGAAGTCGCAGAAGATCCCAGAGTGACTCACGATGCACTGAGTCAAACGCCTTCTTGAGATCAACACAGGCTGCAAGCATCCCCTGTCGAAACTCACGTCGGTGTTCCACCAGGACACGAAGCGCTAGGATACGGTCCGTTGTTGACTTACCAGGCGTGAACCCAGACTGCTGAGGTCTCTGATACTTCAGCAGATGACTGCGAATTCGTGTCAGCAATAGATGGGCAAGCACCTTACCTGGTACGCTGAGCAGTGTAATACCGCGGTAATTGTTGCAGTCCTGACGGTCCCCTTTCCCTTTCCAGATAGGGACGACCAGCCCCCTTTTCCAGTCAGGAGGAATGGTACCTGATTGCCACACGGCAGTCAGGACAGCATACAACCCGCGGATCATGGCCTCACCCCCAGCTTTGAGGAGCTCCGCACTGATATTACAAACACCAGCTGCCTTTCCACCCTTCAACTTTGCTACAGCCTCTCTGACTTCGTCAAGAGAGGGTGCGGTTTCGTCAATGGGAGGATCGGCATCCACTGCCTGTAACCCAGTGGTGTGAAGCTGCTCAGTTGGAGGGTCCACCGTGAACAACTGCCCAAAGTACTCAGCCCAACGAGCCATCTGCCCATCCATGTCCGACACGAGGCGCCCATCTGCTGTTCGAATAGCACTCGCCCGAGAAGGAGACTTGGAACGGAGCTTCTTCAGGGCTCGGTAGGCGGGTCGGAGGTCATTAGCGTTCAAATGACCCTCGACATTCTCAGCGAGACTCCTCACATACTTCTCCTTGTCTCTCCCCAGGAGGGTTCTAGTCCGGCGTGACAGAGCCCTGTGCTGGTGCTGGATGGGAGGATGAAAGGAAGGATGGATGATTGGAAGGAAGGAAGGAAGGAAGGAAGGAAGGAAGGAAGGAAGGAAGGAAGGAAGGAAGGAAGGAAGGAAGGAAGGAAGAATATCAAACAAATGAACTAAGAAACGAAGACTAAAAAGGAAGAACTATTAAAAAAAAAAAAAAAACGTAGAGAGAGAGAGAGAGAGAGAGAGAGAGAGAGAGAGGAGAGAGAGAGAGAGAGAGAGAGAGAGAGAGAGAGAGAGAGAGAGAGAGAGAGAGAGAGAGAGAGAGAGAGAGAGAGAGAGAGAGAGAGAGCATGACACCCAAACACAAAGAATCCAACTTTATAAAATCTAATAACAAAAGATATAATACAAGGAGCCAAATGTACAATAAAGCAGGCAATGGTGTGAATCTGTTGTCTGAGTCGATGGCGCAGAAAATCGGAGCAAGAAAGAAGAGGAAGAAGAAAGATTATATTAAAGAGGAGGAGGAGGAGGAGGAGGAGGGAGGAGGAGGAGGAGGAGGAGGAGGAGGTGGTGGAGGAGGAGGAGGAGGAGGAGGAGGAGGAGGAGGAGGAGGAGGAGGAGGAGGAGGGAGGTGGTGGAGGAGAGGAGGAGGAGGAGGAGGAGGAGGAGGAGGAGGAGGAGGAGGAGGAGGAGGAGGAGGAGGAGGAGGAGGTGGAGGAGGTGGAGGAGGTGGAGGTGGAGGAGGAGGAGGTGGAATGTCAGTCTGTCTGTCTGTCTGTCTGTCTCTCTCTCTCTCTCTCTCTCTCTCTCTCTCTCTCTCTCTCTCTCTCTCTCTCTCTCTCTCTAATCTTTCTTAATTCCTCTCATTTCGCACCTTCCCTCCATTTACAACTTCCTTTCTTCCTTCTTCTCTCCCTCTCATTCTCTCCTCCTTTCTTCCTTCTTTCTCTCCTCCTTCCCTCCCTCTCATTCTCTCTTCCTTCCTGATTCTCTTTCTCTCACTCTCCTTTCCCGTTGATTCTCTCCCTATCTCCATTCGCACCCTTTCTCTATCAGCTTTTCTTAACTACTTCTCCAAGCACCACTTTTCGTCTCTAAGTACATGGGAACATTTCCTTCTCACTTTCTTCTTAATCCCTTGAGAACCAGAACGTAATTTCCATTGTAATTTGGGTGCCATTAGACGATTTTAATGAATAGAAGCGAAATTTTATAGCTATGACCTGTTTAGTACCCTTGTTCACTAACTCATTTGGTATAATAAGCTGCTTTTCGAAATGTTATGGGTAAGAACCGACGATTTAATATAGCGAAGGTAAGATTTGGGCGTGCAGGGGTTAAGAATACCTTAGGATTACCTGAAATATATCCTTGATTGATAAACCAAATATAAATAATTATAATCCCTTCTTAATTAATCCTATACGCTCTAGGTACCTTATTGACCTATCTTCCTATACACTCTGAAACACCCTATTTTCACCCCTGTCAATGTCCTCTACCTCCTTGTATACCCCTGCCAATGCCTGTCTCCCCTTTTATACCCCTGCCAATGTCATCTACCCCCTTTTTTTACCCCTGTCAATGTCCTCTACCTCCTTGTATACCCTGCCAATGCCTGTCTCCCCTTCCTTTACCCCTGCCAATGCCTGCCTCCTCCCCCTTCACCCCTGCCACTGTCTTCCACCCCCTTCCTTCTCCCCTGCCAATGTCCTCTACCTCCTTTTTTACCCCTGCCAATGCCTGCCTCCTCCCCCTTCACCCCTGCCACTGTCTTCCACCCCCTTCCTTCTCCCCTGCCAATGTCCTCTACCTCCTTTTTTACCCTGCTAATGCCTGCCTTCCCTTTTATACCCCTGCCAATGTCTTCAACCCCTGTCAATGTCCTCTACCCCCTTTTTTACCCCTGCCAATGCCTGCCTCCCCTTTTTTACCCCTGCCAATGTCCTCTTCCTCCTTTTTTTACCCCTGCCAATGTCCTCTTCCTCCTTTTTTACCCCTGCCGATGTCCTCTTCCCCCTTTTTTACCCCTGCCAATGTCCTCTTCCTCCTTTTTTACCCCTGCCAATGTCCTCTTCCTCCTTTTTTACCCCTGCCGATGTCTCTTCCTCCTTTTTTACCCTGCCAATGTCCTCTTCCCCCTTTTTTACCCTGCCAAGTCCTCTTCCTCCTTTTTTACCCTGCCAATGTCTTCTTCCCCTCTTTTACCCTGCCAATGTCCTCTTCCCCCTTTTTTACCCCTGCCAATGTCTTCTTCCCCTTTTTACCCCTGCCAATGTCTCTTCCTCCTTTTTTACCCCTGCCAATGTCCTCTTCCTCCTTTTTTACCCCTGTCAATGTCCTCTTCCTCCTTTTTTACCCCTGCCAATGTCCTCTTCCTCCTTTTTTACCCCTGCCAATGTCCTCTTCCTCCTTTTTCACCCCTGCCAATGTCCTCCTCCCCTGCCACCAGTCCCTGTCAGTGCGACCATCACTTCAGAAAAACGTGATTTGACTAACGCTTCGACGATAGGTGGCGAGAGAGAGAGAGAGAGAGAGAGAGGAGAGAGAGAGAGAGAGAGAGAGGGAGAGAGAGAGGAGAGAGAAGAGAGAGGAGAGAGAGAGAGAGAGAGAGAGAGAGAAGAGAGAGAGAGAACCCCTTAAGACCGATGGAATTAGAGAAAGGGGAGATGGAGGAGGAGGAGGAACGATAATGGAAGTAGGAAGGAGGTAAAGATCTAAACAGGTGAAATGAAGGTAAGTCTAGAGGTAATTGGAGTCATTTTCTTGCTTGCATTGTGTGTGTGTGTGTGTGTGGTGTGTGGGGTGTGTGGTTTTGTTTGTGTGTTGTGTGTGTGGTGTGTGTGTTGGTGTTGTGTGTGTGTAGGGGTTTCAGGTTTGGGTTGAGAGGATAGATACGTAGATAGATATTTACACAGACAAGATAGATAGAAATAGTAGTGTGTTAAGACATAGATAATAGATAGATAGTAGGTAGATAGAAAATAGATAGAAGTAGATAGTGTGATAGATAGATGAAACGGGCAGACACAGACATAAGAAAAACAGATAGATAGACAGATAGGTAGATAATAGACAGA
>JACEEZ010016662.1:92500-100000 GCA_016584305.1 Chionoecetes opilio
TGTGTGTGTGTGTGTGTGTGTGTGTGTGTGTGTGTGTGTGGTTAGTAGTAGTAGTAGTAGTAGTAGTGGTGGTAGTAGTGGTGGTAGTGGTGGTAGTAGTAGTAGTAGTGATGGTGGTGGTGGTAGTAGTAGTAGTAGTGGTGGTAGTAGTGGTGGTAGTAGTGGTGGTAGTAGTGGTGGTAGTAGTGGTGGTAGTAGTAGTAGTAGTGATGGTGGTGGTGGTAGTAGTGGTGGTGGTAGTGGTAGTAGTAGTAGTAGTAGTAGTAGTAGTAGTAGTAGTAGTAGTAGTAGTAGTAGTAGTAGTAGTAGTAGTAGTCAGAATCTGGTGTATAAAAACAAAAAATATGGCTGACTTTTTCTATTATATTTATGAATTCCTGACTTTTTCTATTATATTTATGGATTCCTGACTTTTTCTATTATATTTATGGATTCCTGATTTTTTCTATTATATTTATGGATTCCTGACTTTTTCTATTATATTTATAGATTCCTGACTTTTTCTATTATATTTATGGATTCCTGACTTTTTCTATTATATTTATGAATTCCTGACTTTTTCTATTATATTTATAGAATCCTGACTTTTTCTATTATATTTATGGATTCCTGACTTTTTCTATTATATTTATAGAATCCTGACTTTTTCTATTATATTTATGGATTCCTGACTTTTTCTATTATATTTATAGAATCCTGACTTTTTCTATTATATTTATAGATTCCTGACTTTTTCTATTATATTTATAGAATCCTGACTTTTTCTATTATATTTATAGATTCCTGACTTTTTCTATTATATTTATAGATTCCTGACTTTTTCTATTATATTTATGGATTCCTGACTTTTTCTATTATATTTATGAATTCATGACTTTTTCTATTATATTTATAGAATCCTGACTTTTTCTATTATATTTATGAATTCCTGACTTTTTCTATTATATTTATAGAATCCTGACTTTTTCTATTATATTTATAGAATCCTGACTTTTTCTATTATATTTATAGAATCCTGACTTTTTCTATTATATTTATGAATTCCTGACTTTTTCTATTATATTTATAGAATCCTGACTTTTTCTATTATATTTATGAATTCCTGACTTTTTCTATTATATTTATAGAATCCTGACTTTTTCTATTATATTTATAGAATCCTGACTTTTTCTATTATATTTATGAATTCCTGACTTTTTCTATTATATTTATAGAATCCTGACTTTTTCTATTATTTATGGATTCCTGACTTTTTCTATTATATTTATAGAATCCTGACTTTTTTCTATTATATTTATGGATTCCTGACTTTTTCTATTATATTTATAGAATCCTGACTTTTTCTATTATATTTATAGAATCCTGACTTTTTCTATTATATTTATGGATTCCTGACTTTTTCTATTATATTTATGAATTCCTGACTTTTTCTATTATATTTATAGAATCCTGACTTTTTCTATTATATTTATGGATTCCTGACTTTTTCTATTATATTTATAGAATCCTGACTTTTTCTATTATATTTATGGATTCCTGACTTTTTCTATTATATTTATAGAATCCTGACTTTTTCTATTATATTTATAGAATCCTGACTTTTTCTATTATATTTATGGATTCCTGACTTTTTCTATTATATTTATGAATTCCTGACTTTTTCTATTATATTTATAGAATCCTGACTTTTTCTATTATATTTATAGATTCCTGACTTTTTCTATTATATTTATGGATTCCTGACTTTTTCTATTATATTTATGAATTCCTGACTTTTTCTATTATATTTATAAAATCCTGACTTTTTCTATTATATTTATGAATTCCTGACTTTTTCTATTATATTTATGGATTCCTGACTTTTTCTATTATATTTATAGATTCCTGACTTTTTCTATTATATTTATGGATTCCTGACTTTTTCTATTATATTTATAGATTCCTGACTTTTTCTATTATATTTATAGATTCCTGACTTTTTCTATTATATTTATAGATTCCTGACTTTTTCTATTATATTTATAGATTCCTGACTTTTTCTATTATATTAATGGATTCCTGACTTTTTCTATTATATTAATGGATTCCTTTTAATTGAATTCCTTTAAATTTAATAGGTTTCAGTAAAGGTTAAGTAAGGTAAATGTAGTAAGGCTCCTGTGATTACAATGCGAATGAATAGCAAATCAAATTCATTACGAGAGCGATTAGTAAAATAAGTGAATAGTTTTGTCAGCTAGACGTAAGAAAAAACTGTGTCTATGGCTTAAAGTCGCTACTGATTGAATAGTAAATCTTATTCTATTACCCGAGCGTTTAGTGAAATAAGTGAATAGATTTGACAGCTTATATCTAGCATTTATCTATTATTTGACAGCTAGATGTAAGAAAAAACTGTGCATGGGTAGAAGTCGCTCCTGATTGAACATTAAATCTTATTATTTTATCCGAGCGATTAGTGACTTGGAATGGTTTGTCTGTGCGCCCGCTTGCAGAATATATACGTGTTTAACCCCTTGAGGCCCAGAGCGTAATTTCCATTGTAATTTGGGTACCATTAGATGATTTTTAGTGACTATAAGCAATATTTTATAGCTATGACCTGTTTAGTATCCTTGTCGACTAACTCATTTGGTATATTAAGTGACTTTTTGCTATTTTATGGCTAACAACAGACAATTTTATATAGCAAAGGAAAGATCTGTGTGTGAAGGGGTTAAAGTTGCTAATGATTGACTAGTAAATCTTAATATTTTACCCGAGCGATTAGTGACTGGCATAGTTTGTCTGTGCGCCCGCTTGCCAGAGACGTGTTTTAGGTGTGACAGGTTGGCGTGAGGCAAAACTGTGCTGATATCAGAGGTACTACATCTGTCTGCTTTAATTGTGGAGGTAGAGGAGGAGGAGGAGAAGGAGGAGGAGGAGGAGGAGGAGGAGGATTTACAAAGGATTACAAAGGAAACACAAACAGCAACAGACCGATAGGTCCTTACAAGGCTGTTTGCTTTAACTACACTACACTAACTAGATGATAAGAGAGAAAGGATAGGAAAGTAGAAGGCTCCTCCCCACCCACCCATCCCTCCAGCCGAAGCTGGCCGGAAATGAAGTGATACCATGCAGTATAGAAAAACTGCATGGAATTTGTGAGGAAAGTTGAAAGCTGTAATCTATGGCTAACTACTACTAGTTTGTGGGGGTAGGTTTAGTGCTTGATAGATAGGTCATGTTATGTGTGTTTTGTAATGGTGTGAACACAGTGTGGAGGTTCAAGGGTGGTGCGGCAGCCTTGCCTGGCGCTTTCTTGGGAGGCAGCAGTCAATCAGGCCCCAGCTCCGTTCAATCCACTGCGGATTGTGTACTTTCATGTAGGACGCCGTACACTTGAATGCCTCTGCAGCAGTGACCCCTGGTACCTAAATCCCGATGGTGGTCACTAACTGACAGGACCCTTACTGGTCCACAACCCGTCACAGGTCGAGAGTTAGTAGTGGTAACCGTTAACTCGGGGCTATCTGTGTGTGTTATGAGGTCTAATGTAGGTTGGTGTAGGCTCAGTGTGGAAGTTCAAGGTGGTGCGGCAGCCTTGCCTGGCGCTTTCTTGGGAGGCAGCAGTCAATCAGGCCCCAGCTCCGTTCAATCCACTGCGGTAGTGCACTTTCCAAGTAGGACGCCGTGCACTTCAATGCCCCCTGCAGCAGTGACCCCTGGTATATAAATCCCGATGGTGGTCACTAACTGACAGGGCCCTTACTGAACCACAGCCCGTCACAGGTCAAAAGTTGTAGTAGTGACCGTTTACTCGGGGCTGTAGGAGGAGGAGGAGGAGGAGGAGGAGGAGGAGGAGGAGGAGGAGAAAGAGGAGGAGGAGGCAGGAGAATGAAAGGAAGGCATAGATGGAATTTACGAAGCGAAGAGAGACGAAAGAGAAATGGATGGAAAGTATAAAGAGTATTGAGAAGTGGAGGAAGAGAAGGAGAAAAAGGAAGAGGAGGAGAAGGAGGAGGAGGAGGAGAGGAAGAAGATGACGGCAGACGAGGAAGAGTCAGAAGCAACTGTAGTAAGAGAATAAAGAGGAGGATGAGAGAAGAAGGAGGAGGAGGAGGAAGGGAGGAGAGGAGAATGAATGGATGATTAGAAGGAAAATAAGAGTATGATGGAGAGAGGAGGAAGGAAGAATGTGATGCGATGCGAGACAGGGCAAGGAAGGAGAGAGAGAGAGAGAGAGAGAGAGAGAGAGAGAGAGAGAGAGAGAGAGAGAGAGAGAGAGAGAGAGAGAGAGAGAGAGAGAGAGAGAGAGAGAGAGAGGAGAGAGAGAGGAGAGAGAGAGATGAGAGAGAGAGAGAGAGAGAGAGAGAGAGAGAGAGAGAGAGAGCTATCACTTGACTGCTTTCAAACCCTGAGGTATAATTATAATGCAGCATAATGACGTGTAGTATACTCTGTTTTTTAACGAGGTGAAAAATGCTGCCCCCTTGCTGCTTACTGACTGATATTTGATGCCAGGAGAAGGGAATACTGTGCTTTTTCTTAATTTCAGCTGTATTTTATCATAGTTAACCCTATTATCAGGTAAACAGAGGCATCATTTTAAGCATGAGACCTTAACATGGAATAGAATTTTCGTCTCGTTAACCCCTTCACGCCCAAATCTTTCCATTGATATATGAAATCGTCTGTTGTTGAGCCATAAAATAACGAAAACTAACGAAATAGACTAAATTAGCTAGTGGACAAGGATACTAAACAGGTCATATCTATAAAATATTGCTTATAGTCACTAAAAATCGTCTAATGGTGCCCAAATTACAATGGCAATTACGTTCTGGGTCTCAAGGGGTTAAAAAAATTGACTATAATTGATTAGCCTTCACACCCTCCTTAGCCTTTGCACATTCACTGTAACACCCTCGCTCACTACGACCTTCACCCCTCCTACATACGATCACTGGTTTCTACTCCTTATCTAATTTCCTTATATATTTATCATGTCTTGTCCTCCTCCTCCTTCTCCTCTTCTTCTTCTTCTCGACTTCCTCCTCCTCTTCCTCTTCCTCTTCCACTTCCTTCTTCTTCTTCTTCTTCTTCTTCTTCTTCCTCCTTCTCCTCCTCCTCCTCCTACGCCCGCCTCAGGACACACGACCGCGTAATTCAATCCCAAACAAGGTGATGTAATTGCCAGTTACCCCGAGGCGCGACGATAGTTAGTGAATACCCCCCCCCCCCCCCACACACACACACACGAGTGGGCGCCTGATAGCCTTAACGCCCACGCTTGCTGGTGAGTATCAATCCAGGAATACAGAGTGTGTGTGTGTGTGTGTGTGTGGGTGGGTGTGGGTGTGGGTGTCCAGTATCTCCCACACACCTCACTTCCACTCCAATGCCTCGCTGTCCTTAACCGTTCACCTTTACCTCGCACACAGACGCCGCTCACTCGTTATTAATATAAATAGTTAACCTGGGGGCCGTGGGTAATTACTTAGGGGGGCGTGGGTAATTACCTAGGGGGGCGTGGGTAATTACCTAGGGGGGCGTGAGCCAAGAGAGAAAAAGGAAAAATGGTCAGATATTTAACTGTAAGCTCGGCCTTTGCTTTAACATGAGTGTCGCTGCGAGGGTGAGTGAAGAAAGTCGCCACAGAGAAGCAAGTGTGGAGGAAAAACTCTGCGGTGACGCCTTGCCAAGGTTCACTAACTCCCTAGACCTTTATGCAATCTATTTTTATTCCTACAATTATTATTATTATTATTATTATTATTATTATTATTATTATTATTATTATTACTATTATTATTATTATTATTATTATTATTATTATTATTACTATTATTATTACTATTATTATTATTATTATTATTATTACTATTATTATTATTATTATTACTATTATTATTATTATTACTATTATTACTATTATTATTACTATTATTATTATTATTACTATTATTATTATTATTATTACTATTATTATTATTATTATTACTATTATTATTATTATTATTATTATTATTACTATTATTATTATTATTATTACTATTATTATTATTATTATTACTATTATTACTATTATTATTATTATTATTATTTACTATTATTATTACTATTATATATTATTATTATTATTATTATTACTATTATTATTACTATTATTATTATTATTATTATTATTACTATTATTATTATTATTATTACTATTATTATTATTATTATTATTATTATTACTATTATTATTACTATTATTATTATTATTATTACTATTATTATTATTATTATTATTATTATTACTATTATTATTATTATTATTATTATTATTATTATTATTATTATTACTATTTATTATTATCTAGACTGGACTAGACACGGCGGCCTGAGATCTGGTCACTGATCTGCCGGGTATATACAAGGGGTTAACTAACAACTGTGCACAATAAAAGTGTAAAAAACGCACATTTTTTTCAGGTTTTATTTCTGTTTCAGGAATATTTTGAAATATCTTGGTGGATGTCTCGCCCCTGACGCCGCCACACAAGCGCCGCCAAGCCCTCCGTGAATGGCTACCGTGATGAGGCGCCGTGCAGATCCCACTTGAGAACACTGACCACCTCAACACCCCCATTACTACACCCACGCCACAGGGGAAATGAGTGGCGGGAAGGATGTACAGCAAGCAAAACGCGGTCACTAGAAGACCTCACGGATGCAAAACTTCATATTAAACCTGAATAATAGGTAATAAAAAAGTGGTCTATAAAAGAATGGAGGATGAAAAACAACGGATTCAGAATGGCAGATTAAATAATAAATAGATGAATAAATAAAACAAAACAAAATCCTATATAATAAATATAAAAAAGTGGTATGAAAATGTAAGGATGAGAACAGTAATGGGTACATCGCGGGCATGGCAGTCATTACTATAACCACTGGGCTACGCGGTGGTGGGAAGGGAAGGGAAGGAAGGGAAGAGAAGGGAAGGGAAGGGAAGGGAAGGGAAGAAGGGAAGGGAAGGGGAGGGAAGGGAAGGGGAGGGATGGGAAGGAAGGGGAGGGATGGGAACGGAAGGGAAGGGAAGGGAGGAAGGGAAGGGAAGGGATGGGAAGGGATGGGAAGGGATGGGAAGGGATGGGAAGAGAAGGGAAGGGAAGGGAAGGGAAGGGAAGGGAAGGGAAGGGAAGGAAAGGGAAGGAAAGGGAAGGGAAGGGAAGGGAAGGGAAGGGGAGGGAAGGGAAGGGAAAGGGAAGGGAAGGGAAGGGAAGGGAAGGGAGGGGAGGGAAGGGAAGGGAAGGGATGGGAAGGGAAGGGAAGGGGAGGGAAGGGAAGGAAGGGAAGGGGAGGGAAGGGAAGAGAGATAGACTAAGACCTGCCCCCCCTTTACCCCCATCTGGCCTCCCCCAACCCCCCACCACCTGGCCGACCCCCCCCCCCCCCACACCCACCCAAAGGCAAGGTACCACCACCACCACCACCACCACCACCGACAGCGAATAAGCAAAGCAA
>JACEEZ010016664.1:0-12086 GCA_016584305.1 Chionoecetes opilio
TCACAATTCATATTTATTTTTTGGACACACCAAGAGACAGTCCGCCCCCCGGTGAAGGGAAAAAATAACACAAGGGGGGTTCTGGCTGGGGGGACGAAACTCCCCTAGCGAGGTTTAGTTACGAAAAAAACGCCCAGGTTAGGTAGTCAACTAGCAGGGGGGTCTGGGGGTAGGGGGCGAAACCCCCCTAGCGAGGTTATTTTAAAGGAAAACATTGCCAGGCTGGGTTTTACTTAACTTAATTAGCAGGGGGTCTGGGGGGGGGGGGCGAAAGCCCCTAGCGAGGCTAATACGTAAAAAAGTCCAGGCTAGGTTAGTTAACTAGCGGGGGTCTGGGGGGGAACGAAAACCCCTTGCGAGGTTATGTTAAGAAAACAATGCCTAGGTTAGGTTAGTTAACTAGCGGGGGGTCGGGGGGGGGAACGAAAACCCCCCTTGCGAGGTTATGTTAAAAACAATGCCTGGGTTTTAGGTTAGTTAACTAGCGGGGGGGTCCTGGGGGGGAACGGAACCCCCTTGCGAGGTTATGTTAAGAAAACAATGCCTAGGTTAGGTTGTTAACTAGCGGGGGGGGGGGGGGGGCTGGGGGGGAACGAAAACCCCTTTGCGAGTTTTGTTAAGAAAACAATGCCTAGGTTGGGTTATTACTAGGCGGGGGGGGGGGGGGGGGGGTCTGGGGGGGAAAACGAAACCCCCTTTGCGAGTTTTGTTAAGAAAACAATGGCCTTAGGTTAGGTTATTTAAACTAGCGGGGGGGTTTTGGGGGGGAACGAAACCCCCCTTGCGAGGTTATGTTAAGAAAACAATGCCCAGGCTCAGTGCGTTAACTAGCGGGGGGTCTGGGGGGGCAAAACCCCCCTAGCAGGTTGGTTACGAAAACAATCCCCAAGTTTAGTTATTTACTAGCAGGGGGGGTCTTGAGGGGCGCAGCCCCCCCCCCCCCGTTATGACAGGGGGTATGGTCAATAGGGAGTATTGGTTAAATGCAATTTACATCAAAATTTTAAAAACTTGGTGAGACATGCGTATTTACCTTATAAAAAAGTCATTTCTCTGAGTTGGGAGTCCGGAACCGTCTTTGGCGCCAAATTGCAATGTTTTTTTATTGCATCTGTCTTGGTCTTAGGGGGGTGACCCCTCCGGCATACCAACCTCGCCATGTGCTCCGACGTCGGATCCTCATGCCGATTTGGGGGGAAAATCAGCCGTTCATGAAACTATCATGAAAATATCACGACGGTCGGGCGCCCCCTCCTATCGTATACTGGGTGGAAAATGACCACTTCTTGCAACTTGGCCTAAGTTAGGTAGGATTATTGGTCACAGTCTGATGTAAACATATTGCAGGGAGACTTAGATAAACTTAACGAGTGGGCAGTCAGATGGCAGATGGAAATTTAATATTGATAAATGTAGCGTTATGAATGTTGGTAGAAAAAACCCGGGGTAATAGATACACCATAAGCAATGTATCGCTGAAAAGATCAGAAGGCAAAAAAGATCTTGGAGTGAGGGTGAGCCCAGACCTCCGACTAGGAAACAATGTATTGAGGCCAGAAATAGAGCTAATAGAGTATTAGGATTCATTACCAGAAGTGTTAAAAGTAGAGTGCGGAATTTTCTAAAGCTTTATCTGGCTCTAGTCAGGCCTCACCTAGACTATGCAGTTCGTTTTGGTCTCCATATTACAGGATGGATATAGTGTTGTTAGAAAAAGTGCAGAGAAGATGACCAAAAGGATAAAAGGGGATGCGTAACTTAGTTATGAGAGGAGTTTGAATTTATTAAAATTACACTCACTCGAGAGACGCGGGAGTAAGGGGCGATCTGATAGAAGTTTTAAAGTGGATAAAGGGATTTAAAAAAGGAGAGGTAGGAAAGTTTTACGCTTTTAACCAGGGTAGAACAAGAAGTACCGGATTCAAGCTGGAAAAAGCATAGATTTAGAAAGGAAATAGGGAAAAAAATGGTTTTACAAATAGGGTGGTGAATGAATGGAATGGTCTCAGTAGAAGGTAGTTTTTGCTGAGTCATTGGGGAGCTTTAAAGGGGAGCTGGATAGGTTCATGGATGGGGGGGAGAAAGGTGGATGTAGGTTTGTGTTAGAGGCCCTTTCCATTTGCGCATTTCAAGAACCAGTTCACGGAACCCAGAATTCAGGGGTTCCATTTGCGCACGAAAACCTGGGGCCGAGGCAAAGCGCGTAGTGACTCAGCAAAACCCGTGAACTTTCTCTACTCACATTGAGAGGTGGGTAGCTTGGGTAGAGTTTTCAGTTCATAACAAACAATGGTCGCCTTGGGTTTTATTTCTCTATCGTGAAGGGTTTTCCGCATGCACGAGTCGGAGAGGATGTCAGACGGGATAAAAGAGGCATACATGGCTGGTGGAGGCCATGCGTCCGCGATCTTAAAACTTGATATGATTCCTTCACATAGCAGCTAGCTGAGTTATATCTCGTTATCTCGCTATCTCTCTCCTGTTATCTCGCTATCTCTCTCTCTCTCTCGTTATCTCTCTCTCGTTATCTCTCTCTCTCGGTATCTCTCTCTCTCTCTCTTCGTTATCTATCTCTCTCTCTCTCTCTCTCTCTCTCTCTCCTTAAATTGCCTCGCCATCTGAGTATGTTTGTAAACAAAAAACGGGGTTTTTGCGTCCTTTTGTGACACGCGAACCCCCCCTAAAACCCAAAACCCAAACCTGAACTGAAAGAAACTGGTTCAGGGCAGTTTGGGCACAAAGGAAAGAGGCCTTACCCAGCAAACTGGGCTATGGGGCCTGTGCGGCCTTGTCCCCGGGTACTTTAGGGCACCGGCGGGGGGAGGGTTTTTGGCAAATGGGGGAAAAGCATGCGGCCTGCAGCGGGAACTGTATATGGGGCCAAATTATTGATAAATTCAAGGGCCCAAAAAGTTTTCCCTTGACCGGCCCAAGGATAATTTTAAGTGGATATGACATGAAGGGCCCGGGGCCCGAAGGCTTAAGTAGGTGCAAAGCTCGGATTAAGGATAATTTTTGATTTAGGTGGGAATCGTAGCCAGGCAGTAAAGGGTTGGCCCTCGCGCCCGTTGTCCGTAGCCAATATTCAAAAATTCCCAGGGGAAGTGAACGGCCGGGGCGATACATTTTACTGCTTTCCAGGCCTCTCAGGCTGAGGATGACTTCATCTACCCCACAAAGACTAAAGGTAGTAGGAAAGGGTGTCATTTAGAGAAATAAATGCTAAAAATATATAGACAAGAGACAAGATTTACAAAAAACAAGCCTCAGGCTAGACCCAAACGGAAGGGAGCTGTATTTTTTTTTGTTTTCACAGTTTAATTAGAATGGAAAATTCTAGATCTTCCCCCCCTATTAGGCTTTTTTTTCCTTCAGCCCTTTAAAGATCATTCAGATACCTAACACGAAATATAAATGGGGTGAGATCCACCTTCAACCCCCGCCCCCCCAAAATGCCCCATCCTCTGGACCCCCCAAAAAATATTACAAAACTAACCCCACTATAAATACCAAACCCCTTAAAAATTAACCCTCCTAGCGAGATTTAAATTGCAGGAAACTAGAATTTTACCAGGTGGGTTAGGTTAATTGAGGAAAGGTTAGAAATAATTTTTTTGGATTTTTCAGGGGCTATTAGGAGGTTGGGCTTGGTTTATAGTAGTTTAGGCTAGGTTATAGTGAGGTTAGAATAGCAATTTTTTACCATAGTATTTTTTTAGGGGTTAGGGGAGTGTTTAGGGGGGGAGGGGGGGTGAAGGGGCTCTCCCCCCATTTAAATTACGTGTTAGAGATTCAAAAGGACTGTGAAGGTTTTGGAAAAAAAACCCCCGCTAAAAGGGGGGAAAAGGGACTCTAGAATTGTCCGCTTGGGGGGGTTTAAGAAAAAGGCTTGTGGAGATGTTGTTATTTGGTGATTGGGTTCTATGTAATGCTTTTTTAAAAGCTTACAAGGGGCACGGTTTAACCGTCCTAAAAGGTTTAGACTGACAATTTGCAGCTTTTTCTAACCCCTATAACCCGACGGAAAGGGTATAAACATGGGGGGTCTGGAGGGGCGAAAACCCCCCCCTCCCAGCGGGTTATAATGGATAAGTAATCAGTGCCCGGGTTAGGTTAGTTAATATGGGGGGGGGGGGTCGGGGATGGGCGCGGGCCCCCCGTTATGTCAGGAGAATTTTGGTAAAATAGAGGATATTGTACTAACTGCAGTTTTACGGAAAATTGTGATGAATGGGGTCTGTTTGAGCCTTTGGTAAGCAGTCTGACCTTATATATACTGGGTGATTTTTAAAACTGACGGTGTTGGATTCAATATTTTTCCCCCTTCATTTTTTTAAGGTGGAAAGGTGTAAAATAAAAATGAAATTTTTGGTGCAAAAAAAAATTTTTTTTAGACGGGTTATTTTAAAGGGGCGGACATGTAGGTTGTTTTAAAGGGCTAAGTTATTTTTTGTTAATTATTTTAAGGGTTTTGAATGGCATTATTGTTTTACAAAAGTTTTTTTTTCCATCAAAACGTCTAAAAAGTGATTTTTAGAAATGTTGCACAACTTTTAAACTTTTTATCTTCATTAAAAAGAAAAAAAACACCTCCCTCGGTTTACGCGTTTAAAAATTACAAGGCCGTAGTTTAAAACCTCTTCAACGAAAAATCCCCCATTTAGCACAAATTTCAAATTTTTGGATTTCAACCATTTTTGATATGTGGAAAATTGTTTTTTATGTTTTCGTTGTGTTAGAATGATGGCTTTTAAAAAATTTTGTCGGGAAATGCCTCATTTTTGCAGTTACCCAATACTTGTTTCGGGTTGGCTACGAAACCAATGTCAAGGAGGTTGTGGCAAAAAACCGTGCAACTAAATTTTAGGGAAAGAAAATGCGAGGATTTTGGTAGAGTGTAAAATTTTAGAGCGACACCCGAAAGGGCAAAAATGGTTGGGAAAAAAAGAAAAAAGTCGGAAATGACAAAATTTTAGGATACCATGGAAAAAAAAAACTTTTTCCCCATTTTCAAGGATTTATACAAGCAATTAGTTAAAGAAATTAAATAGTTTAGACAGCTTTTCATCCTTTGTTTTGCACCAACATCTTTGTATTGTGGTTATTATAAGGTCTTTTTTTGTGGCAGTGGCGTCCCCAAAAAATTGAAAGGGGGGGGGGGGAAAATATATATAATATTTTTATATATATAATATATATATATTTAATAAAATTATAAAAATATATAATAATATTATATATATATATAATATAATATATATATAAAATATATATATATAATATTAATATTATTATTATTAATTTTAATAATAAAATATATTATTTTTTTTAATATATAGATTATTATATATAATATATATTTTATAAAATAAAAAAAATAAAAAATCTTAAAATAAAAATATTAAAAATATGAAAAATCAAAAAAATATGAAAGAAAAAAAATATATTTTAATAAAATAAAAAAATAAAAAAAATCACAATAAAAAAAATAAAAATAAAAAATTAAAATATAAAAAAAAATTAAAAAATTAAATATATAAAAGGGATAATAGATAGATAGATAGATAGAAAATAGATAGATAGATATAGATAAACAAAATTAGAATTTATTTAAAAAAAAAAAAATTGTTTTTTTTTGGGGGGGGGATTTCTATTTTTGATTTTTTTTTCGATTTTTCATAATTTTTTTTTTTTTTAATTTTTTATTTATTTTTTATATTTTTTGTTTAAATTTTTTTAAAAAATTAAATAAAATAAGTTATATATATTAATAAATATATTTTTATTATAAAAATTATATATATAATAAATTATATATATAATTATATATTATATATTAATTTTAAAAAAATATGAAAAACAAAAAATTAGAATTAAATAGAAAAATAAAAAATAAATAAAAAAAAAGTATGAAAAAACGAAGAAAAAAACAAAACAGAAATCCCCCCAAAGAAACAAAATTTTTTTTTGAATAAATGAAAATTTTGTTTTCTATCTATTATGATCTATCTACGATCTATTATCTTTTTCTATCTATCTATTATCATCTCTATTTCTATCACTATTTTTCTATTACTATCTATCTATCTATCATTTTAATATATAAAATTAATTTTTAATTATATAAATATATATTATATAATATATATTATTTTATTTTTAATATATATATTTTAATATATATTTTTGGTGCATCTATAATTTATTGGTTATATTTTTTTTTGTAAAGGGGGGGAGGGGGCCATGGCCGGGCTCCCCCCTCGGACGCCCCCTTTTATTTTAGTCTATATTGTATTGTAAGGGTAATTAGGTGATTTCGGTTGAACAATCTTTTGTGAAGATTTTGGCGGGTAGAACAAAAAAGATATCTGCAAAAGTTTTTGTAAATTTTTGACAGTGATCGGATCATGAAAATTAATTTAGTTTTTTTTTAGAGCAACTTTTGATCAAGCCTTTTAGGTGGTGAAGAAGGCACCAAATGGAGCATGGCCATATGGCCTTTTTCCCAAGATGTTTGTATCTTAATGAAAAGAAAAGGACACCAGGGCCTGCTTTCAGGACCTGTACACCGTACTGGCCCTGCAACGACAGATGGGGGAATTCTTTATTTTCCATTTGCTAGGGTTGAGACTTAACACCTTGGTGTAATGTTTTCATTGGTTTAGGTAAAATGATTTTTTTCTGTCTTTCGGGTTTTCTTTTTTCCCTAAATAACCAACTAATTTTTCAGGATTGAAGACTTTCAGGCTAAATTTTCCTTCTTCCTTCTGTTTAAAAGTCGATTTTCCCCTAATTCTATAAGTTAGACGACGTGATACTTTTCCCAAATTTTTTTCTCGGCGTTCTCATTTAGATTTTCAGCATCTCAATATTCCTGACTTTTCACATATAGTACTAGTACATGAATAGGCGTGACAGGTGGGCAGCTCCCATAAGAGCCCTAAGATTTCCCTGTTATAAAATATACCCCTTATGGGTAAAGTTGACATATATATATATATATATTATATTATATTATATATTATATATATTATAATAATTTTTATAATATTATATTAAAATTTTACATCTGTGCCATAGCGCCCTTTGCAGGGTACCCAGGCCGGATGGTAGGCTTGGAGGTTTTTTTGAGGGCTGTGATGGTTGGGCCTTTTTCCCCCCGGGGGGGCGCAGGCAGGATTTTATAGTGAGTGTGAGTAGAGGGTCATGCTGCCCCCCTGGTCCTCGATGCACTCGCAGTGAAAATAGAGTTGTGGGCAGCATTGGGTGTTCTTAGCATCGATGGTGCAAAAGGTTTTGGTTTCTTTTGGGGGTCAGTGGGTACCCAAAAGCCAGTCGGGGACGCTAACCCCTTTGCTACCTCCCCCCCGTTGCTGGCGTTTTGGGGACCCCGAGCTCGTCCCCCAAGAAAACGAAGATCGGAAAATCCCCAAAAAACGCCCGTCGGAGACGCTAAAACACTCCGCTACCCCCTCCCCAAATATATAATTGAGTAAACCCCCCGCTACCTCCTCCCCATAAAATATATATATATATATTTTAAAATATATTAGGGGGAGGTTTTAGCGGGTGGTTAGCTCTCCGACTGGCGTTTTGGGTGCCGAGTTCGATAATATATAATTTATTATCTATTTAATTATTTATTTATTCTTTAGTATTTTTTTATTTATTTCGTTATTTGTTGTTCAATTAATAGAAATTTTTCCCCATTTTTTTTGGGCTTTTTTTCCACTTTTGTAACAATACAGGATTATATTTTTATGAAAATTATATTATAACAAATTATTGTTGTTTCATTTTCTTATTTATTCTTGTGCGCCGGGTGGGGTATTAGGGCACATTGTGAATTGAATTTTGACGCAGTGCCAGACTGCCTCAAAAAGGCAAGACTGATATACTGCAGCCGAAACTGATGTTATGGGGTTGATTTAATAAAAGTGATAATTTTTTTTCTTTGTTGCACATTTGGGCCTTAGCTATACTGTAAGAGTTGAGAACCCCTTCAAACCTGGAACAGGTTATTCCATTCACAAACCGTGTTATTTTAAAAAATGGGGCGGTGTAGGCGCCCACTAAAAAACTGCCCGCCGGGTAGCACCCCGCCCGACCCCGCACACGCTGCAGATGAAATTAACACGGGAAAAAATTGGGGACTCTCCAGGCAGAAATTTTTTCTCAGATTTGCTTTTTTAACCTAAAAATTCAAAAAATTAACCCAAAACCTATTTAAACCTAAAAAAAAAATCAAATCTAAACCAAGCCCTTAAAATTAACCTAATCAAACTTAAGTAAATAAATCCCTTTTATTATCATATAAAAAAATTTAAATTTTGGTTTAAATTAAGGTTTGGGTTTGGGGTTTTATTTAGGTTTGGTTAAATTTGGATAGGTTTGGAGTTAAGTTTTTTAGAATATATATATTTAGGTAAATAAACGAATCGACGTAATGTTTGGTCCAAGGAGGGGGTGGCCAAAGTTTTCCTATGTGACGTCATCGCGACGTGGTATCGTGGGGAGGGTACACCGGGCGGGGGGGCTAATCGGCGTGCTACATCGGCATTAGGGAAGGTAAAAGTTCAACTGCTTTGCGGGGTGCTGTGGACTATTCAGCTGCTATATTGGCCCAAAATTGTGGCATATTCAAATGCTAAATCGGGCCTGCTTGTGGAGTATTCAAAGTAAGTCGGCCCGCTTGTGGCACTATTTTGGATGCTAAAAACGGCCTGCTTGTGGCACATTCAGTTGCGTATGGCCCTTTATGGGACATTTGGATGCTAAAACGGCCCTGTTGGGCACGATTCAGTTGTGTGGGCCCTCTTTGGGATATTGGATGCTAAACGGCCTGTTTTGGCACGATACAGTTCTGGGTTGGGCCCGCTTAGGCACGATTTAGTGCTATGCGGCCCGTTTGGGTCAGTAGGGGAATATTTGGTTACGGATTGCCGACACAGATCTGAACGAAAGTAACGTAAACCCACAAGGCCCGGGTGCAAACATTAAACCCCAAGTTGTCGGGCGCAGCCAGGCCATAAATTCATTACGTTTTTCCCACTCAATGCCAATATGTCGTTTGTGATTTACGACACGGGGGGGGGATTTAAATGCCGGCCCGTAATGACAATGTTTGCTGGGTAGGTGACAGGAACTACCACGTGTAGGCCTCGCGGCCTCTTGTAGCTTCCTTATTTTCTTATGTTCTTATGTAACACATTAATCTCTAACAGCCATGTGCCAGACAGCGTGCCAATAATTCCTCACCAAGCAGCCAGACCCTAAACTCAACACAAAACAACAGTCTTTACAAATAAATGTACTTCATCAACAAACAACAAACTGACAAATAAATCGACTACAAAAAAATAAAAACCGAAAAAATATGGGACAAACTTCATGACTCCCATACAGTCCTACCGTAGATACACTATAGTTGGGCCAGTCACTCGCCACTGCCCTAATGTCGCCGGGCACAATATATTACGAATTATAGCATCACTACAGCCTTGTATGTACCACTGAAGACATGTTGTGTGATGTACATAATATAAACTACTGTGTATCATCTTCAGTGGCACATAAAAGTCTGTAGTAATGCTATAATTCGTAATATATTGTGCCTGGCGACATTAGTGCAGTGGCAAGTGACTGGCGACTATAGTGTTATCCAGTGGCAGCTCGTGATAAAATACAATGGAGGGACTGCAAGCTTCCCCACAACATGGGATACACAAATGTTACCTACCTCAGGTAATGAGTTGTAGTTGATGTTCACGGATTTCAGGGCATGGTAGTAGTGGTGGTGGTAGAAGGGATGGTGGGGGTGGTAGTGGTGGTGGTAGAAGGGATGGTGGTGGTGGTAGTGGTGGTGGTAGAAGGGATGGTGGTAGTAGTGGTGGTGGTAGAAGGGATGGTGGTGGTGGTGGTAGAGGGGATGGCTGAGGTGGTGATAAGCTGTATAGACCATTTAAGCTGATACAATATAGGCACTGTTGAGTAATATTGGGCTATAAGCTGTATATACCATTTAAGCTGATACAATATAGGCACTGTTGAGTAATATTGGGCTATAAGCTGTATAAAACCATTTAGCTGATCAGTATAGGCACTGTTTGAGTAATATTGGGCCCTATAAGCTGTATAGACCATTTAAGCTGATACAATATAGGCACTGTTTGATAATATTGTTGCTATAGCTGTATAGACCATTTTAGCTGATACAATATAGGCACTGTTGAGTAATATTGGGCTATAAGCTGTAGTGTACTTTTGTTCTTTTGACAGTGGTGTGTGTGCAGTGTTCAGTATTGACAAGAGTAATGCTGGACTAACTTTTGTACATTGCAAGTTCAGTACAAACTCCACGAACGTACATAAGTATGGGAGCTCCTGTATTTGCCTCAATGTTACTTTTTTCGGGGTGTAACAATCCACTGTTATTAATTCTACTCATGGTGCTTTATCTAAAAACTATTTCCATCGTGTTTGAGTTACTTTGACCCATTGCCTTTGGACACTACTACCCCTTTTTAGGCAATTTTGCCTTATTGTATTAATTCCTTCATATTTAGGGGAATGTTCACACTATATACCATGTTTCATCTTTCCAGGATACTTTGATCATTCTATGGAAAAACCTGCATGAAATAGACACAGGTGTAAATATTTATAGCCTCGTTTTTTTGTAACTTCGTCGCATCGTCTTGTATATTTGTAGACAATTTGGACTTGTCTTTTAATGCAGTTGTCATAACCTTTCCTGCAGCTGTCCAATGATGAAGAGACAGAGTAAGGTTTATGCGATATACATATATGTGACCTACAGAAAATAGGAGTGTAACTTATGCATGGAAAGACTGTTTTTTAAGACAATCAGCAGAGAAACCTTTAAAACCCTGGATACATTTATTGAAAGTCACACCTGCACTGCCAACCCTGGGGTTGGGGCAACTGCTGGGGCCATTACTCCCTCACAGAACACAAGGGCACGGCTGCCACCACACATGTAACACACTACCCACCACCACCCATTGCCACACAGGACACACTCCCACAGGCTCGGGTACAACCACACTTGTCCACACAACACACCACCTCAAAAGTGGATCTTCACGTGCCTGGCAATATCACCCTTTGTCTTGAAACACTTGCTACAAATATCACACTTGAACTCCCGCAAGCCTGTGTGTCTAAAGGTGTGTTTGGTGAGTTCAGAGCAGGTATAAAACCTTTTCCCACACTCTAAACATTCATAATTCTTAACACCACTGTGTGTCAGGGTGTGTGTGGTGAGGGAACCCATTGTAGTAAATCTTTTTCCACACTCTAAACATTCATAATTCTTATCGCCACTGTGTGTCCGGGTGTGTCTGGTGAGGTCACTCTTTGCAGTAAATCTTTTCCCACACTCTAAACATTCATGATTCTTAACACCACTGTGTAGCAGGGTGTGTGTGGTGAGGTGACCCATTGTGGTAAATCTTTCCCACACTCTAAACATTCATGATTCTTAACACCACTGTGTATCAAGGTGTGTGTGGTGAGGTGACTCTTTGTAGTAAATCTTTTCCCACACTCTAAGCATTCATAATTCTTAACACCACTGTGTGTCAGGGTGTGTTCGGTGAGGGAACTCTTTCTAGCAAATCTTTTCCCACACTCTAAACATTCATAATTCTTAACACAACTGTGCGTCAAGAAATGTCTCTCAAGCAGACTCTTGTATTTGAATGTTTTGTCACAATGCTGACACTTCAGCTCACTGTGTGCCTTGTGGCCTGAGCTGCCTGCCTCCAGGGCTGCGTTCACTAAGGAATTCTGTACGATTCTGTTTGCTCACTCCCCTAGTGAACGACGAGTCTACGAAAAATTGTATACCTGCCAAAATGGCGGGTCCCCATATCAGCTGTTATCGCCCAGGCTGCTCTCATCTTGGCAGAACAACTAGCTGATGACCCTGTAGTTGCAGCAGGAAATTATAGTAGCAAGGGTATGAACAGGACAGGAGGCCGGAGAGGAGAGAGAAGAAGAGAGGCCGCCAAAAAACCCGTGAGAGTTCGAGAATATGTGGAGACGATTGCCCTTGTGCCTAC
>JACEEZ010016666.1:0-5000 GCA_016584305.1 Chionoecetes opilio
TGGGCAGGACAGAAGGAAAGTGCCTTAGGGGGTTTGGGGGCGAGGTTGGCCACAGGGGAAAATAAAAACTTGGCCCCAAAATTCGTCCCTCACTCCCCCCAGGGTGCGATAGCCAACCCGGAGTGGGTGTAGTTTGCCCCTCTTTCTGCCCTTAAAAAAGCTGGCGGGGGGGGGAAGCGGGGGCCCCGGTAGGGGGGTGGCTTTGGCATCCCAACGCGCCTGCCCCCGAGGGAAACCCCTCACTCCCGTGTCCGTTGGTTGCTGTTCGGGGGGGGTTGGGGCCCCCCCACGCCCCTTTTGGGCCATGTTTTGCCCTGCTGTATGCTGGGCAGAAGGGACGGCGGTGATTTGTAGGCCCCCGGGGGGATGCGGGGCCCCCTCATCGGGAAGCCTCTTTTCCCCCCCAAGCCCCACGTGGCTGGGCCCCCACATTTGAGCCGCAAGGACGCCCCTACGCGGCGATTTTTTTGGGGCGGGGCCCGGGATAGTGGGGTGAGCCGCACTTTGTCCGTTGGTGGGCTCAGTGCTGCGGGGGCCCCCGAAAGGGCCCAGCCCCGGGAAAGGTCGGAGGGGACGACCACCATCTCCCCCCGGGACGGTGGCGGGCGTGCTCCGGGGGGCGGGGCGGGATTGCCACCGCTCCGTCTGAAGAGGGGAAAGCATTTGGGTCGGGCCGCCCTTTCCAGGACAGCCCCTCCTCCCCTGTGACCACCCGCCCGGCCCGTCGTGCCTCTCTCGGGGAAAAACTGACCCGTTTTGTTTAGTAGACGGCGCTGCCTGGGCCCCTTTGGCCTCTGCAACCCCCCTCAGGCGTGCTGCCGCAGTTCACCCGGGTGCACAGCCCCTTTACTGGCCGGGCCGGGGGGCGGTGTGACGACTTCCAGGTGGGGCTTCCCAAACGGAGGAGGACGACGGGGAAGGCGGCGGGACGATCGGGCCCTTTTCCGCAATAGCTGTCGAGGTCGAGCGGGGGGTTGGCGGCTTCGGCCACCCTCCGTACCCAAAGGTTTTGGCCAGCGGGCCCAGGTCATGCCCTTGTGGCAAGACTGTGCTCAGTTTTGGGTCCGTGCTGCAGACCTCTCCCCTGGTGGGGGGAATTTTGGGCCCACCCGCAGGCCACAACGGGCTGAGCCCGGGGTGGTAAAAGGGGCCCCACCCGGGCCTCCCCTCTGCATGAGCAGCCCGGGGCCCCAGCGTGGCCCCCCCAAAGGCAGGGTTCAGGCCCCGGGCCCCGGGTTTTGGCCCACCCCTTTTCCCCACCATCTCTATAATTATCACCTTTTCCCTTTCCTTGCAGCAATTAATCGGGAGTAATTATTAAAGGGTTAATTTTGGTATTTATTCCGGGTGTGTTTAATTTACCATTCCAAGGGCCATTTTGGCGCCCACTATAGCCCCCCTTTTAAAACACCATATAAACTTTATCATACCTCTATAGTCTATAGTCATACGGTATTTACAGGTTTACTTTTCACCCCCAACCTAAAACGCCTTGCAGGTCGACGCCAAAAACAATAGTAAATCCCAAAAACCCCCAAAAACACCACCCCCATCACCACCACAATAAAGGGTAAAGGGTTTTTGGGAATTTAAATTTTCGCATTATTTTTTACAAAAAAAAACCTCCCCTCTCTCTCTCTTCTCTCTCTCTCCTCTCTCTCTCCTCCTCTCTTTTCCTCTCTCTCCCTCCTACTCTCTCTCTCTTCTCTCCCCTTCTTTTCCACTTGACACAAAAAAAACACACAAACGAAGCAACAACAAACAATAAAAACAAGTGATTCGAATCTTTAAGATTTCGTTCATTTCCCAAAACAAAAAAAAAAATTCTCCTTTCAGAAACCCAAATTAAAAAGGGCCCGACAAGTACATAAAAAAACAAAACCCCAAACAAATACCGGGGGTTAAAAAAGAAAAAAAACCCACCCGGAAAGAGGGGAGAGGAGAAAAGGGGTGGGTGGGAGGAGGAGGAAACGTGTGCACAGCAGGCTCGCACAGATAAAAACCCAAGGGGGTAGGGAGTCACCAAAAGGACTCCCTACGGTCTCCCCACCCAGTAGCCCAAACTGTACTGAGCACCCAAGTGTGGCCCCTTTGGGGATGACGATTAATCTACCGGGGGTGGGCCGCCTAGTTTGGGAATCAGAGGTTATAAGGCTATAGGGTTGGTAGCGCCCCCTTTCCCGCTTCCTTCCTACCGCCGCTCTCCCCCCCTCTCTCTTCTCCACCTCCCCCCTAACTCCCCCATTTCCCCCCTCCCTCCTTTTTCCCCCAAGCCCCCTCCACTTCTCTCCCCACTTTTCCCACATTCCTCCCTTTCCCCCCCATTTTTTTCCCCTTTAAATTTCATCCTACGCGACTTAACTTACTATAAATTCATATAAAAAAAATCGTGTTAAGCGATACAAATAATGGGGCGGGGATAGAAAGACAATGGAGGAGAAACTAATGAAGAAGATAAATTTCATTGGGAAGACCCCTAAAAGGGGGGGAAATGCATGGGGGGAAAATAGAATGCGAAACATTTTTTATATTTTCCCTGTATTATCCTTTTTTTTTGCCCTATAACGTAATGGCCACTTTTTAAAATAAAGAAAAAAGAAAAGGAAGGCTTAGGGAAAAAAAACAAATTAAAAAAAGGAAAAAAAATGGAAAAAAGGGGACGCATGAAAAGAAGGAAATATTTGGGAAAAACCCAAAAAAATGAAAATTTAAATAAATGCATTTTTTTTTCCTGGATAGCTTTACCCCAACGCTACCAAATCCCTGACTGACCCCCTTTACTCGTCCTGACCAAAACACACAAACACACACACACACCCAAAACCATAAACAGAACGGGGTACTCTGTGGGTGGGGGAAGAAACGCCGGTTCAAAAACCGAGAAGTCCCGGGTTCGACCCCCGGGGCGGAGCGGAAAAAATAGGGGCTTTTTCCTTTAAAACCCCGACCCCCTGTCCACCCAGCAGTGAATGGGTCCCGGGGTGTTGGGCCGGGGTTTGTAAACCCTGCTCCCCGGGGGTGCTGGCTTGGGCCCAAAAACTAAGCAAAAAGGATAAATTTGAAAAAAAAATGTTGATATGGAGATGGGGCCATACGAGCGCGCTCTGGCCCTTTAAAATACAACTAGATGAATACAACTAGATAAAATACCCCACACACCACAACCACACACACACAAAACAAAACACAACCCCCATACACAACCACATACACATACACACACACACACACATACTTTACACACACAAAACACATACACCCACAAATACATACACACACAAATACACAAAACACACCCCAAATACACATACACACACAAACATACACACACACAGGGGGCGGTCCTGGCTTGATTTGGCGCCCGGGGAAAACCCAAACCCTTGGCCCCCCCTTTCGTTCCCTTTGTTACACAAAAAAAATCAAAATTAAAACATTTAAATATTTTTTTTATCAAGATACTAGAAACCCAATTATCTTTACTTTTTCAAATAAGAAAACTTATTAATAATATATATAAAAAACCAAAAATACAACAAAAACCCCCCCCCCCCAAAAAAAGGGAAAAATTAAATTTTAAGTTATATAAAAGCATAAAAACAAAAAAAAAACAAATAGAGAAAATTTGTTGTTTATGCTTCCCCCCCCCCCCAAAATTTTAAAATTTCCTTTGAAAAAATCAGAAAAAAACCCCCGAGGTTAAAAAAAAATAAAGAAAAAAAACTTTTAAATTTATATACAAGCATAAAAACAAAAAAAAAAACAAAAAAGAGATTTAAATTTTTGTTTAAAGCTTCCCCCCCCCCCAAAAATTTTAAAACCTTTTAAAAAATCAGAAAATACTAACCGAGGTTTAAAAAAATACGGACACATTTAAGAACCCCCCCCACCCCAAGCACGGTGCACGTGGGGTGACGGTCTTTATTTTGGGTGGAGGGTTTTAAAACCCCCGGGTTTGGTTGGTTTCCAAACCCAAAGGCCAGGGTTTGGGGGTTTTTGTGAACTAGTGGGGGGGGCAGGGGGGGGGCCCCCCAGTTAAAGGTTTTGATAGTATTTGGGGCAATATGGAGTATTGTTTTCATATGTCAATAAGTGGATAAAAGGGTTTGGGAAGACTGGGGGCGCATCTTCAGGGGGTAAAATTTGGGGGCAGATCTTCATTAATCCAAAAAAAAAATTACCCGGGTTTTAGCCCCCCCCCAATTTGGGCCCCGTCACCTGCCCGGTTTTTTTTTTAAACACCCACCTTTTATTGGTCCCCTAGGAAATTTACGTAAGGCCCCTTTGGGCAAGCATCTAACACAACCACAGTTATTGGTTTTAGGGAGCTGAAATAAGAAATTTTGGCCCTGAAAAGGGGAAACAGCTGATTCGGGCAAATTTTCCATTGGGGTTAGCGAGAAATTGGCGGGGGTTTTCTAGACTGTGGCGAAAAAAAAATTTGTGCCCCCAAACCCCCTTGGGAAAAAAATTCCCGGGTGCGCCCCCGATTTAGATGATTTTTAAATAAGCCTACAACATTGGACATTTCCAAAATTGGGTTCGAACCCGGGGCAGTCAATACAAGAAAAAAGGAAAACCCCCAAAATGTCACCCAACCCAAAACAGTAATGGGTTTGAAAGTTGTAATGGTTTTTTTGAGGCACACCATGGCCAAAAATTTCAATGATGCATGCTAGTACTGTTTGGGAAATTTTTGGGGTTTCCCGAGTCTTATACCCTTTCCTTTTCCATTTGGGTTTTTGGGGCCCCAAAATTCCTCCAACGGTGCAATTAAGACTAAGAGGGCTAGGGCTAAAAATATTTGGAAAAATGCAAGCGACTGCAGGAAAACCGAAACACGGGGCTCCAAAAATTTGCTCTCCCAAACAGCTGACGGCGATGTGCCCCCACTTTCCGCCTTTTCAAGATTTTTTATTCACAGGGCCAAAAACCCCCAGGAATATATCTCTTTACATATACTAACTACTAGAAACTATTTTTTACTATCATTTTTTAAAATT
>JACEEZ010016666.1:10000-14207 GCA_016584305.1 Chionoecetes opilio
GTCTTAGGGTAAGGGGGGAGTATGGGCAAACACTATAGAAAAATAATACCGAAACAAGAGAGAGAGAGAGAGGAGAGAGATAGAGAGATGAGGCCGATGAGAGAGACGAGAAGAGAGATTGGACACAGTAGAAATCGTGGCTGGCTGAATGTGGTCAAAGTGGCGATAGTGACGGAAAGGGAGGCAAGTGGCGTGAGTGGAGGAAACAGATCGTGTCATGTGTGTAATTTGTAGGGGTGAAATAGTTGTGATTATCGTGTGGCCCGACGCTGATCCCCGTCTAGCAGGCCTGGGGTTGAGTGTTGGATGGCTGCGCGTTCACGCTGGGTTTAGGCGGCGGCAGGGGTGGCCGCCCGGATACCAGGGGATCGTTTGTGGCTTTTCTTATATGAGCGTCACGGCACCATTACGGCTTATAAATGGGCGTGAGTGTTGTGTGTGTGTGTGTGTGTGTGTGTGTGGTGTGTGTGTGTGTGTGTGTGTGTGTGTGCAGTGGCGGTCCTAGGCATGGGCGACATGGGCGATCGCCCAGGGCGGCATTGTCGAGGGGGCGGCATGGAGTGCCCGAAAAAACAACTTATATAAAATAATAATAATAATAATAATGAAAATAATAATAATAATAATAATAATAATATAATAATGATAATATTAAATAATGATAGTATATAATAGCTCTAGTAGTTAGTATATGTCAAGAGATATATTCCTGGTGGTGGACTGTGTATATAAAAAATCTTGTAAGGCGGCAAGTGGAGCACATCGCCGATCAGCTGATTGAGAGCAGAATTTTGGAGCAGCGTGTTCGGCTTCCTGCAGTCGCTTGCATTATTCCATATATTTAGTCTAGTTCTTAGTCTTAATTGACACCGTTGGGGGATGTGCGGCGCCAAAACAAATGGATAAGAAAAGGTATAAGACATCAGGAGCATAATTCAAACAGTACTAGCATGCATCATTGCAATTTGCAATGTGTGTAGCCTGCAACAAAACCATTACAACTTTACTAACCCATTACTGATTTGGTAGGTGACATTATTATGGTTTCCTTTGCTTGTATTGACTGTCCTAGGTTCTGAACCCAATATGGGAAATTTTTCAATGTTGAAAGGCTTTTTTAAAAAAATTAAAACCCAAAATTTTTCAGGGGCCCCACCAAAAATTTTTTTCAAGGGGGTGGGGCACAATTTTTTTTCCCGCCGCAGTCTAAAAAACCCGCCAGTTTTTCCGTAAACCCAAAAAGGGGTTAAATTTGCCCGCCATAAAACCCTGATTCCCTTTTCGGGCCCAAAAATTTCTTAGTTAGTACTGAAACAATAACTGTGGTTAGTTTTTAGATCTTGCCCAAAGGCTTTTACGGAATCATTAGTGCGCCCCAAATAAAGGTTTGGGTTTGTTCAGGGGCCCGGTTTGGGACGCGGCCCGGCCACCCGCTAAAAAACCGGGTAAAAAAAATTTTTTTTTTGGTTTAACATGAAGTTTCTGCCACCCCAAATTTTTTCCCCCTTTGAAATCCGCCACCCCGGGTCTTCCCAACCTTTTATCCATTTATTGACATATGACACAATATCATATTGACCCAATTTTTTTTCGGACCCTAACTGGGGGGACGCCCCCCTGACCCCCCACTAGTTCACTAACACCTAACCTGGACATTGGTTAGGTAACCTAACCTAACTGGGTTATTAAACCACTCTCACCCACATGAAGATCAGTCACCCCACGTGCAGTTGGGGTGGGGTGGTGGATCTTCATGTGATCCGTATTTTTTTTAACCAACGGTTAGTATACAGGCTTGCGCTGATGATCTTTGCGCCAGAATCCGTTCATCGAGATTTACCGCGCAGATTTAAAGTTGCTTCCCAAGCTATAAAAAAATGCAGAAGGCATGAATCGTATGTCTGACAGCGACGTACATCATCTTGCACACTCACCGGTGTGTGGGAGGGAGGGTTTCCCTCCCTCTCCTCCCTCCATAGGCGGTTGACAGTTTGCATGATTTTGAACTTATAGCCTGCAGCGTTCCCCTACATCCCGTGTTTTTGCCTGTTTTTGCTGGATTACATAATGGGTGGAAAACATACGGATGGCACAACGATTCAAGCAATCATTGATCTTTACAAGGCTGGGATCAATAATAAGGAAATTTGCAAGCTTAAAGGACTAAAGCTTAGAACAGTGCAAAATTTGATCCGTCGATTTAAGGCTGGCGGAGAGGTGAATCTCCCGCTCCCAAAAAAACAACCTGGGAAACAAAAAAAAACGTGTAACAGAACCAGGAGCGTGTTAAGGCGACAGCTTGATGCCAATCCTAGCCTTACAGCCAGAGAACTGAAGGAGGAAAATCATACTCTTCTTGGTAATGTGTCGCTTCGTACTGTACAGGAAACTTTGAAACGTGACCTTGGCTACAGGTGTTACCGGGCGCGGAATAAGCAACTGATAAATGAACGCCAAAGAAAGAAAAGGCTTCACTTTGCAAAGAAATACAGAGATTGGCCTCTCAACAAGTGGCGGGCTGTGCTGTGGAGTGACGAAAGCACATTTTGTGTGAGTGGAGGAGGACCAGCAAAAGTGTACCGTCGCCCCGGCTCAGACCCCACCGAGCCTCGCTACACACGAAAGACCACAAAACACCCTCCCAGTTTAATGGTGTGGGGTTGCTTTACTTTTCATGGTATTGGGAACTTAGTTGTTTTCCCAAAGAACACAACTGTTAACAAAGTGGTGTATTTTGATATTTTAAATGACCACCTGGAGGCCTGCTTTGAAAAGACACAGGCACAGATTTTCCAACAGGATGGAGCATCCTGCCACACATCTCGAGATGTGATACAGTGGCTTGATGACTGCAAGATTGGGAGAATAGATGACTGGCCAGGTAATTCTCTCGATATATCACCCATAGAAAATCTTTGGGCCATCATTAAAGGCAAACTCCGCTCACGTGACACCTCTACACTCCCCAAGCTTGAAAGGAGCTCCGAAAGTGTTGGAAGAATTAAGCCTGAGTTCCTTCAAAATCTTGCTACAGTGTACACGTCGCCTTCAAAGGGTCATCAAGAGGAAGGGCTACGCAACGAAATACTAACTACAATTGTAAGTGTTGATATTCTACATTATTTTGTTATAAACATGGTGCGCCATACGTGTAAAACATTCCCTTTTCGGAGGCGCGTAGTTGATTATCCGCGCAAACTGTATTCTGATTTTTTACAAGGATTTAAATTTCGGGGGGGGGGTCATAAACAACAATTATCTCTATTTGTTTGGTTTTTTTTTATGCTTGTATATAACTTAAAGTTCATTTCCATTATTTTGGTGTTTATGTTGTATATTTATGGTTCTATATATATTATTAATAATAGTTGCATTATTTGAAATGCTACGGATAATTGGGTTTCTAGTATCTTGATAAAAAAATATTTAGTGTTGAATTTTGACTTTTTTTTGTGTAACAACGGAAGCGAAGGGGGCGCCGAAGTTAGGGTTTGCCCAGGGCGCCACTCAAGCCAGGACCGCCACTGTGTGTGTGTGTATGTGTGTGTGTGTGTATGTGTATTTGTGTGTGTATGTGTACTTGTGTGTGTGTGTGTGTAGTGTGGTGTGTGTGTGTGTGTATGTATGTGTGTGTGTGTGTGTATGTTGTATGTGTATGTGTGTGTGTATGTGTGGTGTGTGTGTATGTGTGTGTGTGTGTGTGTGTGTGTGTGTGTGTGTGTGTATTCATCTAGTTGTATTCATCTAGTTGTATTTTACAGGGTCAGAGCGACGCTGTATGGCCCCATCTCCATATCAACATTTTATCATGCATCCTTAGTGCTTAGTTTTGGCCGAAGCCAGCACCCCGGAGAGCAGGTCACAAACCCCGGCTAACACCCGGTACCCATTCACTGCTGGGTGGACAGGGGCTCGGGTTTTAAGGAAACAGCCATATGTTTCCGCTCCGCCCGGGGATCGAACCCGGGACTTCTCGGTTGTGAACCGAGCGTGTGTGTGGTCAGGACGAGTAGGGTGTCAGTCAGGAATGTTGTGTAGCGTTTGAGTAATGCTATGCAGGCAAATAAATGTTTATTTATTATTTACATTCTTTGGTTTCCTATATATTCCTTCTTCATGTCTTTTTCTCCATTTATTCCTTTTGAATTTGTTTCTTCCTAATGCCTTCCTTTCTTTCTTTATTTATTTAACAGTGTCCATTCGTTAT